>VMOF01000379.1:7009704-7232204 GCA_011764245.1 Trialeurodes vaporariorum
TTCGGCTGTTTTTCGCATGTTATTTATATTTATTTTTTATTTTATTTTCTCCTAGTTAATTTCTATCCCTTGTCAATAAGATCGTTTAAACTCTTTCATTTTTATTTTTTACAACCCCCCCTCCCCTTTTTTCTTTTATTTATTGGCTATTTGTGTTTGAACGATCGCTTTTTTATCCGTCGGAATATCCGCACCTCCTCTCGTTTTGGGGGTGGTGGTGGCGGCGGCGAAGGGGTTGACGCGGTGAGGGGGTGGAGAGGGAGGGAGGGAGGGAGGGAGGTTGGGAGGAAGGGAGGGGGGAGGTTCGCTAAAAACAAAAGCGGCGAGTGGAGTCTGCATCTCCCAAATGCTTTGGTCGTGTCCTTTGATGAGGAAATGAATTTTTGCAGACGATTGTTGCCCAGTTCGCTCGCCGCACAGTGAGTCAATAGGGCAATTGTGAGGGTCTGAAATGTTGTTTTTCTTTTATTAAGAAAATGGAAATATTTGATGAGCTGAAAGCAAAAATACCTTTGTTTCCTAATTTTTACTAAGAAAATGAAAATATTTGATGAGCTGAAAGCAAAAATACCTTTGTTTTCTAATTAAGTCCCGTTGCTCCGGAGATGAGATTTTGGCGCAAAATACATTGATTTAAATGGGAATGCCGAGTAAAGACGTCACTACGCACGTGGTTTTTTCCAACTTTACACGTGTGCAATGTGCATCCGGGACAAAAAAAAAAAAAAAAAAACAAAAAACCAAAGGCAGTATTGTTCTTAGCTCATCAAGGACTATCATTTTCTTTATTAAAAACTCAAAATTTCAGACACTCTTGCAAGTGCCCCATTGATGTGGAGCCAGGAATTTTTATTCTTCTCTTTTCACCTGTTTTTGAACTAAAAGTTAGAAAAGGACTGATGCAGATGATAAAGTCACGTGATATAGCCCCTATCCGATTTTTGTCTAACGCTCCTATCGATTTGGTGGAAACCAGCAAACATAAAAACTGCGTTTCATAAAGCTTTCAAAAAATAATATTCAGGTGTCAGGTCTATTGATAAATTTCAGATGGGAATTATAATTTCAGTGTCTGAAATTGTAGTCTTATAAGCGACTGAAAATTCATCATGATTTTTGGCTGCTGAATCATTCATTCTTATCCCACTGTGGGTCGTTCAGTGGAGCTATCGAGCCCAACCCAGCGCAACTCAGCCAGCGCAATCCTTCGTTATTAGTGAATACAGGTTTTTCATATGATATTGATATGAGCTTGGAACAGTTGGATACCGTATTACGTTTGCTATGCACAAATAAATATAATATTCGATAACTCTTTGTCCCTTGTTAAGTAGATTCCAAGAATCTACTTATTGCAGAGGGTGCGATGTTGGATTTTTCGGGAAATTTTATCAAATGAGCACGTTTCATGGTCCCCTGAGTGAGAAAATACCACTCGTTGAAAATTTTATATATATATATTTATATGTATGTTTCAGCCAGTTTTACCGTTTTTATGTCCTACGATCCTGTTAATATAATAATAATATAATAATCATATAATAAATATAATATTCAATAACTCTTTGTCCTTGTTTTATTTAGCTTTTTTTCATACTTCGCAGATTGGAGCTATGAAGTTCAGAAGTTTTTCGAGCACCTATACGATTGGAAGAAAATGAATTAAAACTTAAAAGGAAGCTGTGTCAATGCATGAACAGCGTGTTTTAGGGCTCACAACAGGAGAATGTTAGAATGCTGAAGATACCGCGTTTCTGGGATAAGGAACCATAAAACGGTTATAAGACTTTTCGCCCTGTTTTTTTCGTCCACCTTTTTTATCGACTTTTTAAGTTAATATAGAACTTTCCAATAACATTTCTAAGTTTAATTTACCCGTTAAAAGTGTTTTCTATGATAAAAAATTTACCTCGAAAGTTCATAAAAGATAAATTGATAAGAAATTTACTTCCTGCATTTTGGCCACTTTTTGACAATCAAAGACTATTGTGTGGCGTGCTGCTCGGTAAAGGTCGGGCAAGAAAAATCACCAATATTTACTCAACAAATTTCATGGCCGAAACAAATCCATTCGAAAACGGGAAATGCGTTGTTGAAAGAACAAGTTTTATGAGCAATTTTATCCAAGTCTTATTCAAGAAAAGTTGCGCCTTCATTTAATTAGTTATGTGAAACGAGCTCCTAGACGTACGAATAGTGGCATCCGAGATTGATCACGACCGCGACGCGAACGGCCACACAGTTTATCTAAACCACTGACGGATCCAAGGATAATTAACCTTCCTCTCTCTCTCTCCCTCTCTTTCTCTCCCTCTCCCTCTCCCTCTCCCTCTCTCTCTTTTCTTTCCCCTCTCTCTCTCCTTCTTCTCCCCTCCCCTCTCTCATCCCCTCTCTCGTCGCTCATTTGAATGAGTGCGTTAGAAAAGGATAGATTAGGACCAGTCACGTGACTTTCACCATTTCTTTTGTCCTTTTCCATAACACCTGCGTTCAAATGTGAAGAAAGAGAAAGACGAATGTGGCTCTTGTAAATTTTTTCTATACACGGAAAAAAAATAGTTGGTAAGATTTACCATCATGATGACTGATTTCTGCACCTGCCAAAAAGATGGTAGACTTGACCATATACCGGGTTGAATGAACTAGACACTTGTTCTTTTCAACTCAATATATGGTAAAGTTTAACCATCTTTTTGGCAGGTGCAGAAATCAGTCATTGTGATGGTAAATCTTACGAAATGTTTTTCTACCGTGTAGGAAAATGAAGAGTGGATCCTTGCATGAAAACCTGTAAAAATGACGATGAGTACACTAAAAAATCACGAAATTCAATCGCGGAATCGGGCTTAACGGCGGAGAGACGCAAGTATCATGGGAGATTCCTATTTAAATGGAGACGTATCTCTGTGTTTCCGTAGAGAAAGTGACATAATAGACAGGAATCTCCCATGATACCTGCGTTGAACCACAATGAGCTTGTTGCACACTTTTTTTTTAATTCAAAATATGGAAGTACTATGTGAGCTGAGTACTCAGTAATTTTTTCAGAATTTTTTGACGCCGGGAACACAAAGAAAAATTCATTTGAAAAGTCGAAAATTTGATAAGATTTGAAACGGCTCCAAATGGCGGGAAACCGCCGACTACGTCACAGCTAGGTCACAGCTAAGTACGGTCGATTTGTTTACATTTCTGCCCACAAGCTACCATGCCGAAAACGTGAAATTTGGACGCTTATTTCCTCTAAAAAGTCGTCATCTTTGGTCATCTGCCGTACTATATCGATTTTTTTGGACAAATAAAGATCCTGACAAGCCACGAAACGCGTCAGAGTTTATTTTTTTAAGCATCAAATGAAAATACGAGGTCGCAAAATTCGTCGGTGCCGCTAGTGAAACCAAGGTTAGGGGACTCTGACAACAAGTTAAATTCAGTCCATTGCATCTCTTTTCGTCCCTTAAAGTGAAGCGAATCCGTTTATTTTGTCTTTCCTTTGCCTCTTTGACCTTAATGAGTAATTCTTCAATAACTTTGAACGTTTTCGGACAGTAAGAGTCACGGGAAACATAGTGGCTTTCCCCATAACCTATATTGCCTGTAAGCTTGCTGTAAGCTTATACAAACTGTACAAGATCATTTCATTTGAGTGAAAGCATCTTGTAGTCATGTAAAGTCAGAGTATCTCCTTGCTAAGTATGAAACTGAATTGGACAGGTGAATTTTAATGTATGGCACCTGACTCATCCAAGTCAATTGAATATACTTAGCGGTGGAATTTCATCGGTCAACTGTAATGTTTGTAGCACTTTAACCTATATTCTTTTCATTGGCATTTCAAGAGGAATCTGCCCTTTCTATACTTAAACTTGAGTGTGGTAAGCAATTAACTTATAGTAAATAATAAGTTGGCATTTTCTCATTAAGCGTTTCATGTGAAGCTTGCATCGACTTAAACGCTAGCCAACGGATAACGCTGATCCACTCACAAATTGACAATCTTCCTAAAGTAAGGCAGCATATTCTCATTATATTTCATCAGTATTCATCAAGTGTTTACTAACTTTGATTTGCAATGACTTGATGCCGTCAAAGCTCAATACTCAGTTAATCCATTTTGACAAAGAAGAGAAATATTGAACATTGGAACCGCTCCGTCACATGTTAATGGGCTCTTAATAGGTATCAATTTCCCAGAAATTGTCAAGACATGTTTAGTGCCACATAAAGTACAGCTAAATCTAATGCATACTGCAGTGGGATGTAAATTTTTCAATATTTACCAATCTCCTTGCAAGAGAATGACACAATAACCACTAAACAAGCATTCACTTACCCGCAGAATCATTTTAAAACTTAAATTGATTCACAAAACCTGATTTAGAAAATTATATTTGTAATCTGTGCTTATATTCAAAGCCAAGTTTTGCTTAGTGAGCATGACTTTCAAGTGGATATGATTGAAAAAATGTTTCAGGATGGATGCGTCAAAAATCCATAAATTTGACTAGTGAAAATTTGGAGTTTTTGCAGTTATGTGAGTTTATTACTGAATTTTAGACCTTTTTAGTGTGATTTTCGTGATTTTTGCTGGTTATTACATCGGATTTGACTATTCATTTGCTCATAGGAAAAGTTTGCAAGAGCCCCATTACCCGCTTATGATTTATACTTCTAGAGAATAACATTCTCAGCAATGGGGAAGTGGCAATTTGTCCATTTGAACCAATAGAAAAAGTAAAAATCGATAGACATCACCAATATTTAAATAGTTCGATATTTTTCGTGGGTTTTGATGAGCCAAATGCAACGTTGCCAGATTGAAAGCTTATTGCCACTGACAGAAGCATATCCAAAAATCCGTCTCTTCCTCTCTCTTTGCCCATTAGATTACATGTGTCAGAAAAGAACAGATATAGGGGCTAGATGGCCCCTCCCTCCATCCTTGTTTAACGCTCGTGTTTAAATGCGCAAGGAGAGAGAGAGAGAGAGAGAGAGAGAGAGAGAGAGAGAGAGAGAGAGAGAGAGAGAGAGAGAGAGAGACAGAGACAGAGACAGAGAGACAGAGAGACAGAGAGACAGAGAGAGAGAGAGAGAAGAAAGAACCAACCAAAGAGCAGCGTAAGATGATATATTTTACGATATAAACATCAATAAGGGCCGATCAAATAAAAATTGGAATAAAAATCATATAATAACCCGATAGTTGCGGGGTTTATCCCTTACTTTATTTAAAGAAATAGCCCTAAAGAAAGAGCGCGTTGCAGTTCGTGTGAATTGAGTAGTTTTACTTTTTTTCTGTCGATTTTTTTTTTTTTTTTTTTTATTTGAAAAGGAGACAACAAATCATGCTCAAAACAAAGGTCGTGATTTGTCAGTAAAGTCTCGATTTTCAAAATCTGCCCGTCCGCAAAAAAAGAAAGAAAAAAAAACCATTACATCATTGTTGCCAAGTCGAACAGAGGTAAATGTCCCAGTTCAGTGTAGCAAAAAACTTATTCTCTAGATTGTAAAGTATACACCAGAGTGTATACTATACACGTTACACATACTATACACGATTACCAAGTAATCGTAATCGTCGTTTTTTCGGCGGGCGATTTTATGGTAATTTGGGCTGATTTTTCACAAGGCTTCCATCAAATTAGTTGCAGAAAAATTAGATCTCATCGAAAAGACCCTAAAGTTTAATATCTATTTGTGAAGAATACATGTAATTACCATCCAAAGGTTTCTATAGGAGGTTTTAGTAATGACGGTGATGAGCGTTCCAAACAAAGACAGTTTTGTCTCTCTCGCTCTCACGTAACCCCCAAGTACTACCATTTCTCTCTAATTCCAAAAATCGTATATGGAGACATATTTCGTGAAATTTTTTTGCTGAAATGAACTCCTCGAGGCATTTAAACGCGATTTTTATAATTATACGTCGCAAAATAAAGCCCTGTATACGAATTTCGAAACTAGAAAGAGATTGGTACACATTGGAGTCACGGGAGAGTGAGTGAGATAGTTTGGAACGCTGAGCGAGTTTTATCGCACAACCGATTGCGACTGATGAGTGCATTGTTGTGGTTTTTGGCTAACCGTTGACTTCGCACTGAAACCATCAATACAATACCACCTCTATACATACCCGGCTGCTTCTTTTCAAAAAATGGAGATAGGATTCGTTTTGGTTTTTGTAAGCTTGAGGAATGCTTATTTCTTATGGCGTTATCGAGGATTTGGTTGGTTTTTTGAAGTTCAACCAAAATTGGAAAAGTACGTCAGTAATGAAAGTTTAGGGCTTAGTTACTTCCCCAAAGAGTAAAAGAATTGGAAATCGTGTTTTGAGAGGATAAATCTCGATTTTGCATTTCACCGAAATTTCATTCTCATTAAGCGTACGTATACCAAGACGGCCATAACCTCAAAGAAGCAGCTTGGTATTTAGGTCTTTTACGCTTTAACGACATAGATGTCCGCCCCCCTATGAACACAAAATAAGGGTCTCCAGACACAAACATGGAGTTTTTTCTTATAATTAGACCTGAAATCGTGTATTTGGCGCGATGATCGACGTAAATTGACCTGCCGAGTTCGAATTTGGCCTTAGTTTTGATCGAAATAATCTAGTTTTTCCAGAATTTATACTTTATCGCGAAAAATTCATAAAAGTAGAGTATGCGTAAAATCAAGACGAGTTACGTAAAAAATGATATCATTTTTGACACTCAAATACCATGGAGTGGCACAATTTTCATGTAATTAACAAGAAAATTCATTGAAATACATTAAAATTTAGTTAAAAATAACACCGATGTTTGGTGCTGTTCGCGGACAGTTATGTCGTTAAAGAGGCCTACTTCTCCATAAGCGTACGTATACCAAGACGACCCTAACCTCAAGGAAGCAGCTTTAGTATGTTTAGAGACTGATCTGTACATCACAGACTTCAAAAACAACCCCGCAAAAAATTAAATTTGGCAACTTGGGTCAATATTATCGAGGTGAGGAGAGCACAGATTGAGCTGTTGGGAAGAAATATGATGAATGGTTTGTTAATATCCTAACACCCTATTGTTGTGTGTTAAAACCCCCCCTCGTTGAAAAAAAAATAGGCAGCAGCATGCAGTGAGTGAGCGGTGCAAAACGGTGTATAAGGGAGTGAGAGAGAGAGGCTGTGCGTGTGAGTGTGTTTGTGTGATAGTGAGAGTGTGAGAGAGGGATAGGGTGAGGATGCCAGGGTAGTTTTTTAGGGATCGGGTGGAAGGGGCGCGAGGGTGGGGGGGAGAAGGGACGAGCCAGGGACGAGGGTGTACGCGTGTACGGTCGGTGTACGTAACGACTACGTAACATACTAACTATGCCACATCTGTGTGCTTATGTGCTAGTTGAACTTCATTCACTTCATTGATGCTCCTTGCGTTGATGCCAGTTTGGGATTTTTTTTTTTTTTTTTTTTTTTTTTTTTTTTTTTCTTCCGGCAGCTACACTGAAAAAAATAAATAGTTTAAAAAGTACGAAACAAAATGATTTGCTAAATTAACCTATAATTTTGTTAAATTAACCTATCATTTTGTTAAATTAACCTATCATTTTGTTAAATTCACAACTCAAATGCTAACTCAGCAATTCATTTTGCTAGTTTAACAACTCACTTTGCCCCACCAGCAAATCAAATAGTAAAAATAACAATTTTTATGCTGGAATAACAAATTAGTAAGTAAAATCAACAATTTATTTTGCTGATATAACAAGCTGAATTGTTAGATCAACTAATTGGGTTAAGTCCTGTATTTTTTTAACTATTTAAAATTACTAGATTGGCAATGTCTATTTTGTTAAAAGAACATCATAATATGGTTGATTCAATATTTATTTTTGTAAACTCAGCAAATAAATTGTTAACTTAACAAAAAACCCTGGTTGATTTAGCAACTTTCAATTGTTGTTAGATCAGCTAATTTTGAATTATTGCTCTAACAATTGATTTTTTTCAGTGATAGTTGAGCTTGAGACATAATTTTAGTTTTAGCAATATTATTGTCAAAGTATATTTTGGATGGTATGTTTAAAATAAATTAATAAGGACCATATAATGAATTGGTGTAGTGCACTGATGACGCCGTATCCTAGGTTTCAACTTAGAAGAAAAGATTACCCTGGAAAAAAATATGTCTCCTGTTGAGAGCTTTGTGCAGCGGCAATTCGATATAAAACAATCGATTCAATAGTGAAGCAGCGCTTCACCTGCAAATCGATTATTGTTCATTGAGTCAAATGGAGGAAAACACTGCTGTCAAATTGCACGAGCCGCCACTGGCTTTGTGCGAATAGTCCTCTCCTGTTTTCTTCCATACTATTATTCCTGTTATTTATGTTACATTCCTATTATTTCAATTGGTATATTACGCCTAATTATCTTTGATAACCAATCTCAATATATTATTCATCTGCTCTTAGTATATATTATCATTATTTGCCGTGAATGGCATCATAATCATTTAACCTCAATTAGAATCATAAAAAAAGATTCTCCAGGCACAAAATGTATAAGTCATCCGCAAATGTTTTGAAAATACTGTATTTTAATAACCTGTTTCTGGTTTTTGTACACACGCTTCTTTCCCTTTCTTTCTTTCTATTTCAAACAAACTTTTTTTTTTTTTTTTTTTTTTTTTTTTTTTTTTACCATAAAATTCAAAATTCAGAAGAAGAAGATGAAGTAGAAAAGGAAAAAGAGTGCCTTTATAATGTCATAGTAGTCTTAGTCTTAGGTTTCAGATTTTCTTGCGGCTAGGCTGGAAAACCTAGACAATGGGTTTCTCCCAAATTTTGTGGAAAAAAAATTATATTCTAATTTATTTGGAAATAAACACCCCTTGATTTCTGGGTAGAGCCTCTACCATGGTAGAGGTTCTACCCAGAAACCAAAAAGGAAAAAAAAAAAAAGTCAGGAATATTGAAAAATTATTGTCATAGTACCGCGCAATATTTTTATTCAATAACTAAATTATCTTTTTTAAAGAAAACTTTCGACGTACGAAATTCAGAATTCAGAATTTTGGAGGGACAGTTGCCCTGTCAAGTGACTTTAGTCCCTAAGTCTGTCCTTTTCTGAAACATGCGTTCAAATGGACGAAGAGAGAAAAAGACACAATTTCTGGAAACACGCCTCTGTTGGCATCGACGCTTTTGACGCGAAGTATATCAACTCCTGAAACTTCGTACGATCCGAACTTAGCAGGGTGACTGTGACGGATCCAGATTCCAGATCGCTCTCTGAAGTGCAAAAGAGCCCATCAGTGCCGGCTCGTGCAAGTTGGCAACATTGATTTTCCTCCATTTGACTCAATGTAAAAGAATCGAATGCTAACAAAGCGCTGCTTCCCTGTCGAATCGATTGTTTAAAATAGGATCAAATGGAGGAAAAGCAATGTTGCCCAATTTTACAAGCCACCACTGGAGCCCATACATTTCAAACTGTGGATAAAAATCATAAAACAAGTTTGCAAAACAAAAAAGAAAAAAAGCTACTTTCAATAAACATAAAAATCGCAGCTCTTTGCCTTGATGAATTATTGAATCGAAGGTCTTAAAATATTTTAACGTTTCAGAAATTCATCTGATATTAATTTGACAAGAGTGTCAGGTGCTTTTAATAAAGGGTTCTAGTAATGGCGACTGCCAGTGATGAGCGTTCCAAACAAAGCCAGTTTGTCTCTCTCGCTCTCACGTGACCCTTTATGTGATGCCATCTCACTCTAATTTCAAAAATCGTATACAGAGACTTATTTTGAGAAATTTTATGGCAGAAATGAATTTCTCGAGGCATTTTAATGCGATTTTGATCATTATATGTCGTATAACAAGGCCCTGTATACGAATTTCGATACTAGAAAGAGATGGATATACATGGGGTCACGGGAGAGTGAGTGAGATAGTTTGGAACGCTACGCGAGTTTTATCACAACCGATTGCGACCGATGAGTGCATTGTTGTGGTTGTTGGCTAACCGTTGACTTCGCACTAAAACAGTCTATAGACAATTATGATGGCTATCAGAATATGGTCAGAATACCAGAATTTCGACAACATTTTCAAGAAATATGGAAAACAAACAAATAGAATTCTGGAAACAAAACATTCTGCTGCAGGTATAATCTTTTTTTTTCCGTGTAAGGATTCACGTTTAACCTGCAAGCCAATCCGGTATGGAAGTAGAAAAGGCGCAAACACTATACATAGATTCCTGGCAACAGTACCATCCCTTACCTTTGCTCACATATCATTGTGATTCTGGTAATCTTTTTTTGAGTGTATGAACATTCGAATGGAAAATGAGAGAGAAAGAGTCCCTGAATTGAGAAAAAAATGTCCTGTTACTTTAACCGGAAGTCTGTTTAATACTTACTTAGAGATAATTCCGGTTATTTCAACGGGGATTCCTGTTACTTGACCAGAATTCCTGATGAAGCAACAGGAATTCCTGTTGAAATAACAGGAAATTCGTATTAAAGTAACAAGAATTCTGGTTAAGTATTTAAGAATCAATAAGACTACCTGTTGTTACGGCAACAGACAATTTTTCTCAGTGTGGTTTCGCAACTGCTTCAAGTCTGCTTTTTCAGCCACCTAAAAATATTATGCATTATATTATATGCATAAATTAAACATTATAAAGGCAAAGGATGTTTTTATAGAGCAAAAAAAAAATGGTCAGAATTATGTACTATCGACGAATTAAAGATTGTCGCGATTTTTTCACGAGCTAAGTTTCGCTCTCAAGGTTTCGGTTCGGTCACTCATCATACTCCTCACACCTTGCAGGCGAGGGGCCAATACGGGTGGGGGGGGGAGATCCGTTGCAGATCAGTCCCACACTCCCACCCGTAACTGAAAATGTGTGGAAACGTAGCGACAATCTTTAATTCGTCGATAGTACAATAGGTCCTACAATTCAACTTGACGAGAGCTGTTTGTTAAGGAGGGCTTGCTCTCCTTGCCCTTAATGTATATCTATGAATGCATCAAATTTTCCATCTGTAATAATTTAATGACACCTAGTGATCTTACCCCTGCGCACTCATACAATAGCCGTCATAGGGATATCAAAAACTCCACAGTCCGGATGTGTGTGTCAGTGCGTAGGGTTAGCTACTCTTTCATCCAGCTTTTTAATGACCTTCCCTGGAATCAGTGGAATCTCAAATCAACCTTTAAAGATAGAGAGATGTTCAACTTTTTAAAAGTCTTTCTTGAGTATCTTACCCAGAACCCGTTCTATAGCATCGAGGAATGTTTGGGCAGGGTGAGCAATCCATCCCTTTCTTGATTATGTCATAGTCATTTTTCTAACTTCTTCATATCTGTGACTTTGTACCATTGGCTTGCGGCTTTTTTGTACATGTGAAATAAATAAATAAATTATTTTTGAATTAAAATGAAACCCCCCAATTTCGAGGGCTAATGTGTTTGTCATCAACCCACCTCGATGACAAATGAAATCTGACAACGCAGCATTAACGAGACACGTCTGAAAGTTGCTGCTGCTTTGACCCCTTGTTTGGCCGTTGGGTGTTACGGCTTCACGCTCACGCCACACCAGTGCAGTGCCACTGTGCATCATGTGCATGGCTTGCCTATATATCCTTCTCGCCGAATAACCCTATCCCCAAACCCCTCCCCCCCTAACCGCCACCCCTTTCGTTGCCCTTCGACATTATTATTAGTCCTATTATTTTTCCTTTATAATAAAAGAGTTCTGCGAGTAACATCTTGTCGTCAGATTTAGATAAATAATTGCAATATCCCTCCCCCTCCATGCTTGGCAACAGCCCTCGGGGATGCATTTTTTTTTTTTTTTTTTTTTTTTCAACCTCTGGGCGAGATCGATAATTCTCATAATTCGCCCCTGTCTAGTTTGCGCCTCAAGACATTTGTCACGCCTTGTTTTGCGAGCAACCCTTTTTTTGATAGGGTTGTTAATAAAAGGCTTGCGAGTTGTTTTTTTTTTTTTTTTTTTTTTTTTTTTTTTTTTATTTATATATTTTTTTTTTCCTTCGTACTTTTAGTTTTAAATTAAATAATCGATGGATGTTTTTCTCTGAAGCGAAACTGTTATTCATAATTAATTAATCTGTCAATCACGATCTCTGATGTAGAGCATCAGTGGCGACGCGTGCCATTTGGCAGCGTCCTTTTTTTCCCTTTTAAACACAATGGAAAGGTCGAATGGTCTAGTCATCGCCGCTGACCGAAGCATTCGATTTTTTCAGTAAGTTTAAATGGAGTAAGTACATCGTTGCCAAATTTCACGCTTCGCTACTGTAGAGCATGTTATCCGCGATGCCTTGATTTTTGGATGACAACTAAAAACTTGCACGAAATGGGAACCCACACGGAAAAAAAGAATAGTGAAAATAACCATACGGATACCTGATTTTGGAACCTGCTAGATGTTATGGTAAACTTGACCAGAAGTATGGTACATTTACCGATACTTAGAGTAAATTCGACTTGCAATCAGGTAACATCAGCTAGCACCAAGTCAAAACATAGTATACTTCTGGTTAACATTACCATAACATCTAGCAGGTGCCAAAATCAGGTGGCCAATCCGTATGGTTATTTTCACCGTAGTTTTTTTTTTCCGTGCACTGGCGGATGCAGGAATCTGTCCTTATCTCTCTTCTCCCATTAGAACGCGTATGATATAAAAGGACAGATTAGGGGCAGTCACGTGATTTTCGCCTCCTTTTCTATCCTTTGCTAGCATATGCATTCTAATGGGATAAGAGAGAGAGAAGGACAAAGAATAACTCCACTCAAGTATTTTGCTGGGTCGTTTTTCTAACCAAACGTTTTGTCAACACTCCCTAGGCGTTTTTTTGTCTTTCAGAAATGAAGGAACGATGACAAAATAGTCGGAGAAAATAAAAGAGCATGAACATTTTTTTTGAACATTATATTTCTTCTTAATCTTCTTCAAGATATCTAAATTTTGATGAAATATCGTGCTTATAAAAACATACAGATTCGATTTTAAGTATTACCCATGACGGTAACCTATAATCTCATCGTTTATAACATAGGTCATTTATATGTGCCTTCATTGAAAACTGTATCTGGACATGATACAATTGACGACTTAAAACATGTAAATCCACGCTCTGCATTTTAGCTCGGATAGGCCACCAGCAATGCTTGGATTCATTGTGATATCTAGGTATTACAGGTTATACCTACCTATGTATACTAAAATACTCCATTAACCAAGCTAAATTGAAAGAGGGGCCGCACAAGGGGAGTTTTGGTGACATCACCTTTTCCCCATATTTAAGAGTCATAAGTTGGAATACATGAGTGAAAGAGCCTCGGATGCAAAAGATATGAAAACCCTTGAGAGCGATCGACTCCATTCACTGAGCTGATTCGATAGAGGGGTCACAAGCAGGATTTTGGTGACATCACCATTTTGCACATGATCAAGATTCATTTTATGAGAGGTTGAAATCAGTGTCTTCCAAGGAATTCCATCATGCACCTAGAAATCGCTAAAAACGAGAAAAGAGAGAGAAGAGAAAAAATCTGAAAAAGGAAATTAAGTAAATTATACATAATGTTTATAAGTTAAAGTTAAACAGAATATAAAAAGCTATGTTCACGTTGGTTATTACGTTCAAAGCTCTATCGGAAATATTCACAATCGCCCCCTTTCATGTTCTCAAGAGTAAACTGTCTTAATGGAAGGACAAGTGAAGTGAGCAACAATGAAGATAACAAAGAGGGGGGAAAAGTTAGCATCAAGCTACCCCTCATAATCCTTCAAGTTATCGCTGTTCTTTGCATAACCCCTGTTTTGTTAAAGAAGGAAAAAACGCTAACTCTAATCCAGTTTTACGTTTTCATTTTTTAAGGGAAAGTACCTATCAAAATGAGATTTACCAACTATATCAGCGTTTTGAATTTAATGACGTCACGGAGGCAACAGAGTTGATACGGTAATGGTAATTCCACGTAATCTGCGGTACAGTGGTTAAAAAAGGATTTATCAAGTTAGGGTCTACGTTTCTTCTCCCCCTCTCAACAGTGGCGGAGCGTGGAATATTGCAACATTGCAGTTCGTCCATTTAAACCCATAAAAAAGATCGAAGTGTAGGGTGTTCGGTGAACACTTTTGCATTCGACCTTCTACAAGGGTTTATATGGGCAATATACAACGTCGCAAAACTGCACGCTACGACACTGCCTTCCAACCACCCTTGGTTGAAGGAAATATATTCCAAATTTGTGTGCGTGTCTCACAAAATATACTGTAAAATAAATGCTGAAAACATTCTTATTTCTTATGTAAAAATTATCAACTTGCCTTTTCATTTTTCAGGTATCAGCAATGACGACTCCTAGATAATGCATTTTGTGTCATTCGACTTTTAAACCTAGAGAGACAGATCCGTTTTTGGGTAAAATGTTGACGGATTTTAGTGCGCACATACATAGTGCACTAAATTTAAAAAAAAAAAAAAAAAAAAAAAAAAAAAAAAAAAAAAAAAAATTGCTGACATGAAGGAAATAAATGTAGTTAAAACGATGCAAGTATGATGGAGATAAACAGGAGAAGGAATGCGATCAGAGCCGTGGCCAGGAATTCGTCTTTCTTTCTCTTTGCCTATTCAAACACATGCGTTAGAAAAGGAGAGTGTGAGGGTTATCGATAATGACCGCCGCCCCTATATATATCTATCTTTTTCTAACACATGAAATCAAAATAATGAGCAAAGAGAGAGAAAATAAAGAAAATCATGTCGTGAAAGTAAGCTTTAGCTCCTTTACACTGACCCACGTCCTCAAGCGGATCCAAAAAATTGTCCCTCTCTCTCCTATCCCGTTAGAATGCATGTATTAGAAAAGGATAGCAGTGTGGGCGGAAATCATGTGACTGCCCTTAATCTGTCCTTTTCTAACACGCACGTTCTATTGAGAGGAGAGAGAGAAATACAGATTCCTGGATCCGCCAATGCACATGTAGATTTGACCTATAAGGATGCTTGCTTATTGGGGCTCTTGCAAACTTTTGCTGTAAGGAAATGAATGGTCCATTCTGATGTAAAAAATAGCAAAAATCTCGAAAATCAAACTTAAAAAGTTTAAAATTTAGTAATAAACTCACGTAACTGCTCAATCGGCAAGATCGTAATGGCGGTTCAACGCAGGTATCATGAGAGATTCCTGTCTAATTTGTCATACTTTTTCTACGGAAACACAGAGATAGGTACATACGACGTACGTCTCAAATTAGATATAGGAATCTCCCATGAAATACCTACCTGCGTCTCTCCGCGATTATGCCCGATTCTGAGAGTGAATTTCGTGATTTTTTAGTGTACTCATCGTCATTTTCACTGGTCTTCATTCAACAATCAACTCGCTCCAATCTCCTGTATAGAAAATGTTTGTAAGTGCCCCATTCCTTCATGTCAGCCAATCCCACATAAAAATCATCTCGCGTGACTGATTGGGTGAAC
Organism: Trialeurodes vaporariorum; assembly: GCA_011764245.1. Lineage (NCBI taxonomy): Eukaryota > Metazoa > Arthropoda > Insecta > Hemiptera > Aleyrodidae > Trialeurodes > Trialeurodes vaporariorum. The sequence goes on from VMOF01000379.1 coordinate 7,025,214, forward strand.
AAATGTAACCAATCAAACGCTGTTTCAGTGAGCGGGAAATTTAAACCATCAAATTATCGATATTCTGGCTCAGAGCAGTTCGATTGAATTACTTGTCTTAGAGTCCTTATATACTACGAGAGTTGCGACAAGACTCTCAAAATGAAGAAGAAGAAGCGGATCACTGGAGCCCCCAAGAGGCAAATTGCAAATGGCGGATGGCCATTTGCCTCTGCGCTGTTGCCACTATTTCACTATCTCTTATAGGTTAGGTTCAGATTCTCGACGATAACGGTCGTTATTGAAAGAGATAATGTTCTCCATGATAACAATCAAGCAGAGGAAAAATTCAGAAAAATAACCGCGGTCACTGCTACTTCAAATGTGTAATGAAAGTGAGTTCACGAAAAGTAAACAAACCCTCCGCCATTTGCATTTGCCTCGTGGAGCTTTCTTGACAACCTAAATCTGAGAGCCAATCAGAAATGGATTCTGCAATGGCGCAACTCTCATAGTATATAGGGACTCTAACTTGTCCTAGCTATTGCTCTCACTAAAATAGCCTGGATAGGTGAATATATACTTGACTGCTTGGAAGCTCGAGTATCAAGTGGGTTACTTGAGTCAACTTTCCCGGAAGTTGAGCCCTGCACTCGTCGGTGAAGCGCCAAAGCTCAAGATAAGCGAACAACAGAACTTTTGTCGAGAGGAAGAACTTATCAATGAGAAAAGGAAACGTGCGGATGGGGGGGGAGGGGGGAGGAGGGAGTTCGGGGTTGGTGGATACATGTACACAAGCTTATAAGGAGCGGAGTAATTTTTAAGCAAACTTGGCGAAGCTCCGAAAGCTCTCAGCTTTTCTGAGCTTTTGCGTTTGACTCCGCCCACAAGGAAAGACCCTTATTATGGGTGAGTGAGGCGACCGACCCCTCTCCATCCCTCCCTCCCCCCCTCCCCCCTTCCACCGCCCAACCCCTACGACGAGAGCCTCCTCCGCGCTCTAGGAGCAACAGGTGGCTTCTTAGATAGGAATCGTCTCCTCCCCCCCGCCCCTCCCTCTTCTTCAAGCTTCGGTCTTAACGGCTGAAGCTTTCGCAGCTTTTTTACCCCCTCAAGTTTTCAGTCGTCTTTTTTTTTTCGCTCTCCCCCTCCTCTTCCGCATTCATTAAACTTTTCCTTTTAATTTGAGCTTTTAAAAGTAGTCAAGAATTATTTCAAGTCGTTTTCATTATGACCTTACGACCCGCTCTGAGGACACGTCCTGTCACCCTCTGAAGTTGTTAAACGATTTTTCTTTTTCTTTTTTCATTCTTTCTTCCCCGCGCTTACTTCTGGATTCACACTTTCGTAATTTTAATTTTTACTCCCTTCAATTTCACGAGGGTCTTTCTACAGTCTGATGTCCGGGCGTGCGTGCGTATGCCTTTCCTATATTTTTGCAGTAACCCTTTCATCATGTACTAAAGACCCATGCATCGTCTGAAGTGTGGACTTTGGAGTCCAAAAACTTTCTATTGTCCTAAAAATTCTTTGTATCACCCAGTGGCGGCTCGTGAAAGGCGATGTATCGATGTCCGCTTCATTTAAAACTATAGAAAAGTATCGATTACTCGGGGGTTCAATTTCACCCCCTGATGATCGATACTTTTCTATAGTTTTAAATGGAGTAGACATCGATATATCGTATTTCACGAGCCGCTACTGCGAGGTGGTTGTATAAGACGAAATTCTACATCATTTTTTCAACCTATAGAGTGCTGACTTTAGATAAACGTGATGCTTGCATGGTGAGAAAACCCTTTCAAAAATAAATGATCAGTCTAATCGGCAACTAGTCTACTAGTATTTCTGATCTTAGGCTGATTAAACTGATGTCATGCAGACTGATGGATGTAAGTCTGATACGAATATGATATCAGACTCATGAAAGTCATCTGATACGAATATGATGTCAGACTGGTATAAAAATACATAGGGAAGATTTGAGACTCGATGAATTTTCGGGGATTCAACAAAATAACATGTAAAACAACAGTCAACCCCTTTGGATGTCGCAAGGTGTTGAGCGGTGACATTCGGTGGACATAGAGGAGATAGGCTGGGAAGTGTTGAGGAGGGTGTTCAACATTCAACACCCTGCGACGTTGACTTTTATTTTGTTGCATCCGCGAGAATTTAGCGTTCCTCTGCTGCGACCGTGAGTGCTCCGTCTCTTTTTGTCTCAGAGTATATGTAAGTCTGGTGTCAGACTGATCAGCCTAAGGGCAGACCTGCAAGTTACCGATCAAGCAGACCATCTTCACAAAGAAAACCGTGATAGAATTCACCAAACGTCTACTCTGTTTCAGGTTAGCCGATGCTGTGGTAAACACTTTTGCTACGGATGATTGATTTGGGAGGCAGTTAAAGTGCTAAAATAAGAGAAAAAACCAAGGTGAAACTATTGAAGTACAACCAACCAAGTACTGCAGGCTCATTGTAAACGATCGTATCGTAATGCTTATCGAGCCGATGATTGAGTGCGTGTTATCTTATGGGTGGTGTCATTCTGATAGAAACCTTACAGCATCTCTGCGGAAATTAGCCGATGACTGAGCTATCAGATGCATTTCAGCAGAGATAGGAGCGTTTCTATCGGAATGAAATCTTTCGGAATGGCAGCACTCATAAGATAACACGCAGTCGATCATTGGCTCGATAAGTATTACGATACGATCGTTCATAATCAGCCAGCAGTACTTGGTTGTACTTCAATAGTTTCACCTTAGTTTTTTCTTTAATTTTAGCACTAAAAGTGCCTCTCAAATCATCCATAGCAAAAGTGTTTACGACCGCATCATCGGCTAACCTGCAAAAGAATAGACGCTTGGTAAATTCTATCACGGTTTTCTTTGTGAAAAATGGTCTGTCTGATTGGTAACTTGCAGGTCTACCCTTAGGCTCATCAGTCTGACACCAGACTTACATACACCAGTCTGACACCAGACTTACATATACCAGTCTATGTCTGACACTAGACTTACATACACCAGACTTACATATACCAGTCTGACACCAGACTTACATAAACCAGTCTGACACTAGACTTACATACACCAGTCTGACACCAGACTTACATATACCAGTCTGACATCAGATTCGTATCAGATGACTTACATGAGTCTGATATAATATTCGTATCAGACTTACATCACACTAGCATTACGATACGATTGTTTATAATCAGCTTGCTGGTATCTGAAGGCATTTTCTTTAGTTTTCTGCAGCGAGCGACGCAAAATTCTATTCGAAGGATGTTCCAGGTCCGTGGTAGCATCACGGTGAAACCGTCCATCGCGGTACTGAGAAAGACCAAGGACGCGATCCGTGCTGAGCGATGGAAAATATCGACGAGACCATCATCCTCCCCTTTTGCCATCCCTTCAGCCCCCCACCCCATGTCAACCACCACCGTTCCGCCCACGCTATGACTTCCAGATAAAAGGACGCAGAGAGTTAGAGAGAGCAGAGAGGTCTAAATGAATCAAGACAGACCAGCATAAAAAGGCAATCGAGTCAACATACAGATATAGATGAAAGCCAGTATTTGCAAATAAAAAGAGAAGGAGAGAGAGAGAGAGAGAGCGTGAGAAAGAGAAGAAGTGAATGAGATGAGAAAGAGAGAGAGAGAGAGAGAGAGAGAGAGAGAGAGAGAGAGAGAGAGAGAGAGAGAGAGAGAGAGAGAGAGAGAGAGAGAGAGAGAGAGAGAGAGAGAGAGAGAGAGAGAGAGAGAGAGAGAGAGAGAGAGAGAGAGAGAGAGAGAGAGAGAGAGCAGAGAGAGAGAGAGAGAGAGAGAGAGAGCAGAGAGAGAGAGAGAGAGAGAAAGAGAGAGAGAGAGAGAGTGCGCGACTCGCTCGGACGATTGGCGGAGCTCAGGCCGCTCAGGCCCGCTCAGGGCTCTCCTCTCGTGGACTAAGTGACTTCCTGGCGTTCCCTATGAAGAACAAATAGACGCGCGCGCTGAGTTGGGCCGATGCCGCGCGCTAATTAGATTCAGGCAAATGTTTGAGGAGCGCAAAACCCATGCATAAATACGAACGCAAAAAAAAAGAGAGAAGGAGAGAGAGAGAGAGAGAGAGAGAGAGAGAGAGAGGGGGGGAGAGAGAGGGAGAGAGACAGGGAGAGAAAAAATGATAATAAAAAAGGGCAAAAAGCATGGAGAGAGAGAGAGAAAGAGAGAGAGAGAGAGAGAGAGAGAAAGAGAGGTTCTCGCGATGAGAAATTCCCTCACATTGGAGTGTATGTAATCATCTCTAATCCCGTTTGCCTTTGGCTAGCCGGGCTACTGGTTCATTACCCGGCGGAAGTCAGAACCGGGCTTATAATTCGTTCTCTCTGTCCATCTCCTCTTCCAACCCTTCCGCTCTCGCCCTCTCCTAGATATCCCTTTCTCTCTTTCTCTTACTCAACCATTCTCTCTTCTCTCTATCAAACCCTCCTCCTCACCTCTCGCTGCATCTCAACCCTCCCCACCCTCCTCTCCCTCTTTTTAGCTAACTCTATCGGTTCTTCAATTAGGCAAATGAGTCTGGGCCAGCAACGAAGCTCTCTCTCACTATGTTGAGTGTTGACCCTTTACCGTTAACCCGCGAGTATCCTCTCTTAGCACCTTTCTCACTCTCGTCCAGAATTTGACCCTTTAGCCGAGGGGTGGTCAAACTACGGCCCACGCGAGGATATCTTTTTACTCTACCTCGGCCCGCGAGGACGTTCCATAGAATAAAATGAAGAACAATTGTGAAATGGGGGAAGAAATACATGGAATCAAAAAATTTAAAAATAAAAGAGTAGAGGACAGGAAAATTGAAAATGAAGAACAATTGTGAAATGGGGGAAAAAATACATGGAATCAAATGAACTGTAGGGAACACCCTACGAACACTTTCTCCCTCCATTTTTAGCTGGGGGCCCCCAGATCCCCCTTAAGAATTCTGGGGGAGACCCCCCGACCCCCCTCTAGTATTCTGGGGAAGATCCCCAGACCCCCCTAAAGTATTCTAGGGGAGACCCCCAGACCCCCTTAAGTATTCTGGGGAGACCCCCAGACCCCCTTTAGTATTCTGGGGGAGACCCCCAGGCCCCCCTTTAGGATATTTAAATGTTTCTCTTTTTTGACCCATATTTTCTTATTGATTTTAATGGAAACCATTTTTCAGCCATAACTAACCTAAAAATTAAAATTTAAAAAAAAAAAAAAAAAAAAATCCCTCTGGGGAATGTTAAAAGCAACATCTCTGCAAAATTTGGATGCATATGGATCAGTATAGTTCAAAAGTTATGCTGGGTTTCACGTTCATGACTACAGACAGACAGACAAGAGCCACAGAAATTTTGTACATTACTCCTCCCTACCCCATATGATTAAGAAATATTGAAATATCATAAATGGATGTTTTTTTAGGATAGTATTATAGACATGATAAGAGCCAATTATTTTATAGTTATCATGATTGACTTAGTCGCAGCGGGCCAAGTATCGAAACTAAATGCATCAAAAATCTCTGCGCCATTGCAATACTTTCTCAATTTTTCTAATTTCATTAGAGTGAGAAAGTAAAAAAGAGAAGAGGACCGGAAATTTGGATAAAAAATCGGGCAAAAGAAAACAGGATTCAAACTCGGAACTCGAGTGAGACAATTTTGTGTGGCGGAATTTGTGTGGTTTTCACAATGGCGTTTATTCGTCCATTTAAACTTACTATCGACAAATTAAAGATTGTCGCGAGGTTTTCACGAGCTAAGTTTCGACTTCGAGAATTCGAGATTCTGGTTAGGCCACCCTTCATACTCCTCACAAGCCCACATGGTGCAGATGAGAGGCCTGGGGGGTGATCACGGAGGATCGGATCGTTTCGTTATCGTTATCGTTATCGTTTGCATTAAATCAAATGGGCTTGCTTCTGCGCAACTCGATCGCGCAGGTGATCCCCTCCTCACCTCTTTCTCCTTCAAACGATTGACACAACGACAGCTCCCGACTCATAGCTTCCTTTCGACCGTTTCAATCGTTACGAGAGGCTCAAAACGATTCGATCAGTTGAGCCACCCATAAGGTTACACGCAAACGATAACGATAACGATACCGAAACGATCCGATCCTCCGTGATCACCCCCCAGAGCGAGTGGGGAAGGAAAGCCGTCGCGGATCAGTCCCACACTCACACCCATTACTGAAATTGTGTGAAAATCTCGCGACAATTTTTATCTCGCCGATAGTACTATATGTAAGATATCGATTCGAGGGAGTGCACGAATCATCCTGGTTAGCACGATCTTATTAAACGGGTTTAAATGGACGAACTGCGGTATTGCCAGATTGCACGCGACGCCTCTGAGTTTTAAGAAACTTTAATAGTATGGTCACCGGAAAACACATTATACCAGATACAAAGCCAAATCTGGCCCGTCGAAATACGTGGCTTGTCTTTTCCGGGTCTCAAGTCAAAAGAAGAAATTTTGCTCACCCCTGATTCAGTCAAATGATTTTCCGGGCGTAAACTTTTTTTATACACCCAGCCCCCTCTTCCTATCCACCCGTTACCTCTCTCTCTCTCTCTCTCTCTCTCTCTCTCTCTTCTGTCTCTCTCTCTCTCTCTCTCTCTCCCTCTCTCTCTCTCTCTCTCTCTCTCTCTCTCTCTCTCTCTCTCTCCCCTCCTCTCTATCTCACCACTGTCCCAAGTTAGAACATAACCTCGTAAATTTTCATCTAACGAAGGCCAGCATGAAAAAATGTCGCCGTTTTTTTTTCTTCTTCTTCTTCTTTCTTCACGCGACCTGCGTTTTTGTCTGCTTTTTTTTCTTTCTTTTTCGTCACTCCTTTAATTTGTTTAATTCAATTACGGTGGAAGCCCCTTTGCGCGCCTCTTCCGGCGCGCTAGAAGCGAGCGAGGCCGCCACCGCTCGCCACCAGAGGGCGTGATAAGATAAAAGCCAAGCTGACAATGCAATTATCCGGGGGCTTTAATCCTTCCCGATATTGCATTTTGATTTTTTTTTTTTTTTTTTTTTTTTTTTTTTTTTAAATCATCGTCCCGTGACTCTTGCGCCCTGCGAGGCGAGAGAACCAAGGGGCACGGGCTCTTCACTGACCTGACCCCCCCATCTGCCCCCTCTGCCCCCCCTCTCTTTACCGCCGCAGCGGGCATGCTAACATCATTATTGTCGTCTGAGCGGTTCCACGAGCGATTGTGCCGCCATCTACCCTTCTCGCCTTTGAACTAGATCCTGCATCGAATCACACTTTCTCTCTCTCTCTCTCTCTCTCTCTCTCTCTCTCTCTCTCTCTCTCTCTCTCTCTCTCTCTCTCTCTCTTTCTCTCCTACACGCGGCGAGGTGCAATGAAATTTACGCGACAGGTATGCACGCATTGAATTGTTCTCTAATTAATTGCACTCAGGCTGTATTCCATCCATAGCCGTAGCCAGAATATTGTCTTTCTCTCTCTTAGCCCATTTAAACGCATGTGTTAGAAAAAGACAGAAACAGTAGCTGAAGTCACGTGACAGCCCCTGTATCCATCCTTTTCTAACACATGCGTTCAAATGGAATAAGAGAGAGAAAGACGATATTCTGGCTTCGGCTTCATGATGCTCTGTTCCAACATTTGAACACTTTAAAATCATCGTCTCCCTTTCAAATTATTTATTGTGTACTCGATTAATGGTGATGGAAATGAAATTGACCATTGGGCTGTCATCGCGCTGAGCCGAAATGAACGAGAATCGTTGTCCTATCGTCCTATCATTTTCGACAGGTTTTGTAAGTGTAGACCTGATATCTGTTGAATGGGGAGCTCGTGCGCGAGCTTTATCTGTAGATAAATGGAGCAGGTACAAATCGGGGAATGAAACGAGGTGGAAAAACTGAAACAGGCGAAAATTTGTCGCCCGGGGAGAAAATTTGGCGGAAAGTTTGAATGGACCACCTATGGATGTGTATTCGTCGCAGGCAAATAATCAGAGCAGCCGTTTTGTTTATCTTTAATGACATTTTGTAATTCACCGATGATTCAACAGGAAATATTATAGTTGAATTCAGTTTAGTGTATGACTGTCAGTGGTGTCTTTTGGGGAGGGGGTACTTCGGGTGCTGGGTGGGGCTCAAATAATTTTGAATGTGTTCACAAAATCAATTGATAGATCGACAGCAGAGAGAGGGGGGAGAGAAACTAGGATGCATGCTGAGAGTTGCGAAAAAATAAAAAATAAACTGTAGGAAAAACGCCTCGAACACTTTCTCACATCAAAACTATTCTGGGGGTACCCCCCCCCCCCTTAATTCCTTTGGGGGAGACCCCAGACCCCTTTTAATATTCTGGGGGAAGACCCCCACACCCCCTATATATATATTCTGGGGGAGACTCCCAGGCTCTCTTTAAGGGGTTAATTTTACAGTAGACTGGTTGCAGAATGTTTTTGCGAGTTTTAAAATTCAATCAGCTATAATATTTGAAACGTTCCTATTTTTTTCCCCCATGTTTACCTATTTTTCCTCTTTGATTTTAATGGAAACCTCTAATCACCAATGACTTCCCTACAATTTAAAATTTTGAAAAACGAAAAAAAAGTCCCTCTGTCGAGGAATGGTATAAAAGCAACATCTCTGCAAAAAAAGTGATGCATATGGACGATTGCGATTGCTTCAAACGTTATGCTGGGATACAGACATACAGACACCTGCGCCATCCAAAGGCGGATCCAGCAATCTGACAACTGTGCATTATTCCCAATTGAATTCTTGAGAAACAATCGATTAATAAAGGGGCCATGGCCCCCTCAAGAATCGATTGTTTCTTATACGTTCAAGTGAGACGAGTTCATGGTTGTTAAAATGCTGGATCCGCCCATGGCGCCATCGTAATACTTTCTCTATTTATATTACTTCGTTAGAGTGAGAAAGGAAAATGGAGTTGGTTCTATGTTGCCATGCTTACGATGTAATTAAAAGAAAATATTTGGCAAAAAAACCACATAACGCAGGGAACAGCCTTGTAACATTACATCTAGTAATTTTAACCCTTGTGAGCCTAAGGGGGGGTACATTTGTACCCCAGGCCAGTTTTTTTGACGCCATTTTGTCAAAACTGCTCAAAATTTTTTGGGACTTCATGACATTTTAAGTTAGGATACTTAGAACACGTCTACCAAATTTAATTATTTTTTATGAATTTTTGTCGATATTATAGAAATTTAAAGTGTTGGGGGTACAAATATACCCCCCCCCCCTTCGTCCTGCCAGTTTTAAGTTTGGAACCATCTATTGCAGTGAATTTTACGGAAATTTTATGTGGATTAAGAATATTAAGTCAGATCATTGAAAAAAAATTGGAAATTTATCAAAAATGGAAAAATAATATGGTACCTCATTTCATTTTTTCAATTTTTTTTATTTTGACATTTTTTTTAAAAGTAGGTGTAAATTTGGCAACATAGCAAAACATTTCTCAAATTTCACATAAATTACTCTCTTAGGGTACTAAGTACACAATCCATCCATTAAAGTTTCAAAATTATTGATACTGACTGTGCTGCATGAAAATATCCTTGGGGTACAAAAATACCCCCCTTAGTCCTTTGTGTTACCGAAATACCTTAGGCTCACAAGGGTTAAATATATTGAAAATATTGAACAATTAATTAGAAAGTGCTCGTCTAGTGAACACCGTAAAATTCGATATTTAGCATGAGTTTGAATGGGGGCAATTGCAAGATAACCAGTAAAACCACATCGCACGCTTCTCAGTGGCCGCTCGTGTTGATTCCTACAATTTAGCAACGATGTTTTTCCTTCAATTAATCTGTGAGTTAATGGTGGGTGAATAAGTATTGCTTCAATATCAAATCGATTGTTTTTCGTAGAATCAAATGGAAGAATAACATTGCTGCCAAGTTGTGAAGTTGCACAAGTTTCTCTGCATGATGGCTCATCTACTCACTCTACATATACTGCACGGAAAAAAAGACAGGTAGAATTTACCATCTGTATACTTAGCTGATTTTGGCGTATGCTGGCAGTTATTGCAATTTTCATCATAATATGGTAAAAGCAACGTACTTACCTTGCGGTAAATTAAGATAACATGTTGGTCCGAGGGTCGTGTCAAAAGTAAGTATCATGTTTTTTTTTTTTTTTTTTTTTTTTTTTTTTTTTTAAATCTATTAATGCTGAAATAAGTCGGTAAAAAGGTTACGCTACAGACATTTTTGTTTTGTTTTTTTGTTTTTTTTTTGTTTTTTTTGTTTTTTGTTGTTTTTTTTTTTGTTACAGACATTTAAATGGGAGATCCCCCCCCCCCCCCCCCTATTCTCCGGACCTCGCACCTAGTGACTTTCATCTTTTTCCGCGTCTAAAGCTTGACCTCGGTGGTAAAAGTTTCGCGAGTAATGCGGAAGTGGTAAACGCGGTCGACACTTGGATTAAAAATCAAGAAAATGAATTTTTCTCCACAGGAATAAGAAAGTTGGTGCCGCGCTACCAAAAGTGTCTTAAAAGAGGCGGAGACTACGTCGAAAAATAAGGTTAGACGCTTTTTAAGTAGAATTTTTTATTATGTTTATGTTCTTTTTGCTCTATTCAACACAATCCTTTTTTCTTGTCTGAATAACGATTTATCCGAGTGCGTAAAATTTTGGGCACGCGACAACGGTAGGTTGTCTCAGAAAAACCACCGCCATTTTTTTTAATTTTGAAGTTATCAAAAATCCAAAAAAACCATTGAAAAGCTGAGGGTTTTGCGCATCGAAGCCTTTTTACCGACTTATTTCAGCATTAACAGATTTTTTTTAAAAAAAAAAACATGAAACTTACTTTTGACACGACCCTCGTACATTTTTACTACAAACAGACTCCAAAATAAATCCGCTATGCAGATGGTAAATTCTATCAGTCTTTTTTTTCCCGTGTGGCTTATCCCTGAATTGAGGTCAATCCGCTCTAGACACCAAACAAAATGCACTTTTCTACAGACAGTGTTGCCACGGCTTTCGGCGGTATATTTTCTCTTTGACTCTATGTAAAATATCCAATTTTTACATCAAATCTGGCATCACTGTTTCTAAATGACAAACCCGAACGTTTCAAAGAGCGCAGCGAAGAAAATATTGTATTTCAGAAACCGCAAAGAAAACAAATATCTGGTCAACTCTCAAATTCGAACCGCTCTGTGAAACACGCACGGGTAAAAAAAAAAAAAAAAAATAATTCACCTTTTCAACGGCCACAATAAAACCACGAATTTCACACAATCGATGAGGTTTTTCTTTACCAGAGAATAAGAAGGAAAAAAAAAAATCAGCTGCATGGTCAAGGTCACCGAGATTTCCGATTTGGGGCAAAGGAAGAATAGGATCGGGGAAAAGAGAAATGAGCACCGAGGAAAAATCCGTCAGGTCAGGATTTTCTGTTTGTTTCCGAGACATTATTTACAACCCCACGCTCTCTTTTGAGTCGTTTTCATAAACGCCGGCGTGACTAAAATCGAATACTTTCTTCGCGAGACCGGGACCTTTAAAACCAAAACCGAGTAATAAACATCCCTTCTCTCAAAAATTGCGGCCGCAACTCAAAAAAGGAAAAAGAGAGAGAAAGAGAGAGAGAGAAAAAAAAAAAAAAAAAAAAAAAAAAAGGACAACTGAGGCACTCTGGTCTGAGATCGAAAGAAATTGGCCAAAAAATCAGTGAAAAAAATTCATACAAATTTATCGTTTCCAACATTCTAAGGTTAATTCAAAAAACTTTTCAGTAATATTTCCAGGCCTTAATTACTTGCTTTAAGATGATTCTTCAGCGTTTACTGCAGATTTCTGCCACCAGAGCGCTCCCTGATAAAAACGGTCCTTGAAAATCTTTGCCCAAATCTCCATGCCGTAAGGATTTCCATGAAATCATACAGATCCTCATGTAATGTGGCTCTTGCAAACTTTTGCTGTGGGCAAATGAATAGTCCAATCTGATGTAGAAACCATCAGCAAAAATCACGAAAATCGCACGAAGAAATTCTTAAATTCAGCAATAATCTCACATAACTGCTAGACAGTCGAGTTACGTAATGGCGGTTCAACGCAGGTATACCTGCGTTGAACCGTGATATATCGTGATATAACCGTTCATCCCATGATTTATCATGGGAGATTCCTGTCTGATTTGTCGCTTTCTCTAAGGAAACACACATATATGTCTCAATTTAGACAGGCATCTCCCTTGATATCTGCGTCTTTCCGCCATAAATCCCGATTTTAAGAGTGAATTTCCTGATTTTCCAGTGTACTCAAACAAGAGTCGATCGGTATTTCTATATAGTTAAATGGAGTAGACATTGATATATTGCATTGCGCGAGCCGTCTCTGGCGCTGCTTCACTATCGAATCGATTGTTTTCCATAGAATCAAATAGAGGAATACCAATGATGAGAAACTTACTTTCTGATTTTTGTTCACATTTTTCCGGTATCAGACCAAAGTGCGACGGGCCCAGCCGCAAACCGCCTCGCCTCGGAAACACTTGTCTCTGGTTTTCAGAGATTCTCTCTACTTTCTCCGCGGCTGAAGACTGAGTTGTAAAATTCTGACGTCTGGTTTTTTTGATTTCTCTTCCTTTGTCACCCCCTCTTCGTTCATCATCTATAGGCCATCCCTTTCTCCCCTTCGGTTTTGACCAGATCATATGAGTTGAGCATTTCTACCGCATCAAAAGGAACCGATCATTCCGAAACCCGGAAATTAGGAAGATAGGTTCTTCGATCGGTTTCTCATTTCCTCCTTCTTTGAAATTCCCTAAAAAATAGAAAAAAAAAAACCTTTCCTAAAAAACAGATATTTATTTTGTATTTTTTTAAGAATTATGAACACTGGAAAAATAGAAAGTAGAGCAGAAGAAAGGGATGGAGGGAAATCGGAACAAGGTGACAGGGATGGTAAGGGGTGGGGAGGGGGGAGGGGGAGGGGGGGGGGGGGAGGGGGGGGGTTGTGCCTGCAGCTCAAGAGCGGCTTGTGAACACACTCGATTATTGTATCATTTCTGCTCTTCAATTTTTCATGAAAAATGCCCGTCCTCAACTACTCGTATAACGTTACGGCTATTTTGAAATTGTTGGCGTTCTGGTTCTGTAAGCGTTATCTCTGTTTCACACTCATGACATAATGTCATGAGTCATAGTTTTCAGAGTCATCCAACCAGTGGCGGCTCGTGAAATGCGATATGTCGATGTCCACTCCATTTAAACTATAGAAAAGTATCGATTTTTCGAGGGTTCAATGGGTCTGTTGCGTACTTTTGCTACATCAATATAATTCATTGTTTCCAACGTAAAATGCGGCGAAAATAACGATGCGCATATTAAAAACTTTCAAAATCCACTCATTTACTTAGAATATACCTTCCATTTCAAACAACCCGCGCTACACTAGACACTATATCACCGACTTATAACTACATAGATGGAACCATCTCGTTTATGTAAACGTAAACAGAACTTACAAACATTTGAATGTTTCGTTTAGATGCGTGCATTTCTTATAATATTTTGTAATCTTTGATGGAAGGAAATTCCATCATTTTGTAGTTATGCTGTTGTTTCCTTATGCACGGTGGTTCCGTCTATGTAGTAGTATACCGGTGCAAATAGTGTCTAGTGTAGCGCGGGCTTTTTGAAATTGAAATGATTTCTTGAGTTAATGAGTAGATTTTGAACGTTTCTAATGTGCGCATCGTTATTTTTGCCGAATTTTACATAAGGATCAAGGTTCTATATTGTTGTAGCAAAAGTATGTAACAAACCCATTAGCGCAGGACGCATGCGAATCTCACACTTCTTGCGCAACTGTAGATTCTTCCCATTTGATGTAATCTTTGATGAACCGAAAAGACCAGACAGCAAATGCAGCCAATAGCTCATGTCTTTAGAAGGGAATTCCATCATTTTGTAGTTATGCTGTTGTTTCCTTATGCACGGTGGTTCCGTCTATGTAGTAGTATACCGGTGCAAATAGTGTCTAGTGTAGCGGGGGCTGTTTGAAATTGAAGTGATTTCCTGAGTTGATGAGTTGATTCTGAACGTTTTTAATGTTCGCATCATTATTTTCGCCGAATTTTACATAAGAATCAAGGTTCTACAATTCTACATTGTTGTAGCAAAAGTATGAAACAGACCCATATTGCACCCCCTGACGATCGATACTTTTCTATAGTTTTAAATGGAGTGGACATCGATGAATCGCATTTCACGAGCCGCCCCTGCATCCGACGGAATACAAAAGTACAAATTGAATGGAGATCTACGGAGACGCAAACGAATTAATTTCAGTGCGGATTTGTGGGACAGAATAAACTTTCAACGTCATTGCCCCCTTTCACTCATATTTTCTTCATCAAACAAAAAATGGGTTTTAGTGACATTTATTCCTCTTGGACTCTTCATATACCGGATGCACGTAGAAGTAATCATTTATATTTCATCTTTCATTTCCGTTTCATTTTATTTCATTTCATCTTTTTATTCTTTCATAAAATATTATAATCTTTATATTAAGTTCACCAACATTATCATCAAGAAACATGACATGAAAATCATTGGAAACAAAGGAAAGCCCAAAAACCGTTCATCCAATTTTTTGAATCAAATAAACCGCTTCCACTTCAAACAAGCAACCAAACCTAAGTTCAAGACAGTCAATGGATGTTCTCTGTAGAAAATATGGGGCTGCGTTGCAAACTTTTACGATATGCGATTTGATCAGTCAATCTTGGTGTAAAACTCTCTTGAAATAACGATGGCGGCACTGAAAACTTCCGAAATTCACTCCTCAACTCAATAAACGCTTTTATTTTCGAGGGCGTAATGGTGGCTGAGGGCAGTAATAATGGGAAATTCCCATCCAACAATACTGTCACTCCGTCAAAAAATGACCAATAAGAGACAACTTTCATGTGACGCCGGTGTCACTAGGTGTCGCGGTACCATTCATCGGATGCGGATCATTACTTTGATGACTAATTACTCTGTGAATCATCCTTGTCAGCATACATAGAAAGACGAAATTAAGATAGGAATCTTCCATTAGAACTGCCCTCAGCCACCATTACGCTTGCGCAAATAAAAACGTTTATTGAGTTTAGTAGTGGACTTCGAAAGTTTTTAGAGCCACCAGCGTTATTTTTGGAGGTTTTTTCATTAGTATTGACTGATAAATCACCTATAGCAAAAGTGTCCACAGCTCCATTTAGTGCCCCCCCCCCTCCCTAGCTCCGCTTAGCAAATCACGTGGCCGAGCCAAGATGAACAGTTGGGGAGGTGTAAACTCCTAGACTGGCCATTGCTAAATCGTAAATTCCGAGACAGCAGAAATTATCGAAAACAAACTCCTAGACGGAGGGATAAAGCGGAGGATGTAAACATCGAATTTTGTGCCGAACGACGGCAGATGTTGCCAATTCGGTCAACCGTGTTTGTTCCAGATCGACACGTATATCAAAATACGTAGTGCGGCGCGGTTGGGAAACATCAAGTCGAGAAAAAAACCTTTGCTCCGAAAATACGACAAATTTAACGAATATTATTCAACTTATCGCCTGCAAGGTAAGTCCGGTCGTTACTTCGTTAAAAAATTTCATATTTTAACGCCAGTACAAAAGCTAAAGGGAAACCAGATGCATAGTATAGTTTTTTGTTTTTTGTTTTTTTAAATACTACTTGCCGCGGTTTTTTTCCACCTAAATAGTATATATTATTGACTCCTTAGCAGACGGTTAATAACCATTCATTAATCAAACTTGGATTACGCTGATTACACCAAATGTCGATGGAAATTTGGCAACCCTGCCTGCGAAAATCATGGATTTATGGAGGAATTTACACAGGTTAGTTACGTTTTTACCTGCCTTGTCTAGGAGTTTGTTTTTGAAAATTGCTCGTCTAGGAATTTTTATGGTCAGTCTAGGAGTTTACCGAGCCCCGAACAGTTTCATATCAGAAGCATCACAAAATGATCTTTGTTTCAGTCGAAGCCTCAGTGAAACATTGCGTGTCCTGGCTGGAATGAAGCAATCTTTTTGTCTCTCTCTCTGCTTCCACGTATCCATTCACTTTTCTTTCCCTCTCCTTAGTCCTCAGCTCTGTGGTCCTATTCTTATTACATCAAACATGTGGTCGTAATAGGAAATCTGGGGCAGGGACCAAACAGAGGTCAAAGAAATCGACTCTGTTGTATACATACCTACAGACTACATTTGTGTGCGACCAAACTATACACAAGGAATGGAAAACGAATCCTTCGGTGAGCCCTCCTTGGCTTTTATTTATTTTTTTTTAATATTCAAAAGAAAGCGATCGGACCCAAAACGAGACGACCAGACAAGACACTGGTGGATCCAAGAATGTATCCTTGTCTCTCTTTCCCCATTAGAACGCGTATAATAGAAAAGGACAGATTAGGGGCAGTCACGTGACTTTCGCCCCCTCTTCTATCCTTTGCTAACACATGCATTCTAATGGGAGAAGAGAGAGAAGGACAACAACTTGGATCCGCTAGTGAGACAAGACGTGGGCAGTGGACTCACACAATTAGTATGAATGATTGACAGTTTGTTGTGAGGGCCCCCGCTTGAAAAAAAAGGGCCTCCTCGTGGACTCCTCGTTTCAAAGGCACCGCAAAAATTCAATGACCCCATTGATTGAAACAAGAAGTGAAATTGAGACCCTTCTTTACTTGAGTT
This sequence comes from Trialeurodes vaporariorum, assembly GCA_011764245.1. NCBI lineage: Eukaryota > Metazoa > Arthropoda > Insecta > Hemiptera > Aleyrodidae > Trialeurodes > Trialeurodes vaporariorum. Next base: position 7,041,939 of record VMOF01000379.1, read on the forward strand.
CATGGTCAGTTGTTTGGTAAAGAACAAAAAGTGAAAATTCGTTACTTTTTTCTTCTTTCCTTTATTTCGTTTTTTTTTTTTTTTTTTTTTTTTTTTTTTTTTTTTTGAAATATATGAAATGCGTTTTTATCGGATTTGTCTACGAAACTATTGTCTTGGTGGTAGGACACGGTACCGTACTGGTGTGGATACGGTACCGTGGCCGCTCCTGCACGCGACAAGACGAGATCCCGTCTTCGGTACCAGGAATTGGCGGATTCGGTATGGTTTTCGAATCCGAGGGCAGGCACAGTCTCGAGGGTTCGTTCCTTTGACAACCAACTCACGATTTAGTCACACTTTACTTTGTTGGTTTTCTTCTTCCTTCATCATTCCGTAATTTTTTAACCCTTTCCGTTCCCAGTTCCTGAAATCTGCGGTAAACAACATTGATGACCTGTCGGAGTTACGTGTGGTAATTTTATTCATCGTAGGATTCTATCGGATGTCCGGTTTTAGGAATGGGTCTGTTGCGTACTTTTGCTACATCAATATAACTCCTTGTTTCTAACGTAAAATTCGGCGAAAATAACGATGCGCACATTAACAACTTTCAAAATCCACTCATTAACTCAGAAAATACCTTCCATTTCAAACAACCCGCGGTACACTAGACACTACATCACCGACTTATAACTACATACATGGAGCCATCTCGTTTATGTAAACATGAACAGAACTTACAAACATTTGAATGTTTCGTTTAGATGCGTACATTTCTTATATTATTTTGTAATCTTTGATAAACCGAAAAGATCAGACAGCAAATGCAGCCAATAGTTCATGTATTTAGAAGGGAATTCCATCATTTTGTAGTTACGATGTTGTTCACTTATGCACGGTGGTTCCGTCTACGTAGTAGTATACCGGTGCAAATAGTGTCTAGTGTAGCGCGGGCTTTTTGAAATTGAAATGATTTCTTGAGTTAATGAGTAGATTTTGAACGTTTCTAATGTGCGCATCGTTATTTTTGCCGAATTTTACATAAGGATCAAGGTTCTATATTGTTGTAGCAAAAGTATGCAACAAACCCATTAGCGCAGGACGCATGCGAATCTCACACTTCTTGCGCAACTGTAGATTCTTCCCATTTGAATGTTTGGGAAACAATCGATCAAAAATTGGGCCATGGCCCCCTCAAGAACCGATTGTTTCTCATACATTCAAATGGGAAGATTCCACAGTTGCCAAATTGCTGGCTCCGCCCATGACCATCACATAATCTTGGCCAAAACAAAGGAAAGGGTAAATTTTACCCTTAGGTGGCTCCTATATACACTGAAAGAAGAGGCGATAGTCATAATGACAGATTCTAGTCATATTACCAGAAGCACAACGATATGTAAAAGACAGAAAGTCTAGTACTTTTACCAGAAAATTCTGGTGTTAATACCAGAATATGGTCCTATACTTGTAAAACTAAAATTTCCTATAAGTGTTCAAGAAGTATAGTACAAAACACTAGAATCCTGGTAATTGTACTATACGTTGGCGCAATCAGGATCTATTCCATCTCTCTCATTTCCCATTTGAATGCATAAGTAGGAAAAAGACAGAAAGAGGGGGTTATATCCCCTTGTCCATCCTTGTCTAACATACGTTTCTTAATGGAGAAAAGAGAGAGATGAAGAAACTCTCGTTGCGCTACTGGTACTATCCCTTACGTATCTAAGTTTACTTATTGGCATGCTTCGGGTAATCTTTTTTTTCAGCGTAGTGACTTGGAATACTTTTTTTTTTCTCCAAGATAAAAACATTTAATTCATGGGTCAGTGTTGCACTATAGTTAACAACTCTGTTTCTAATGCAAGAATATTTCAAATTTTTCTCCACTATGTCAATTCATCACGATTCGCCATCTACTATACCCAGTGGCGTCGCGTGCAGTTTGGCGACAATGTATTATATCCATTTAAACTCATTTAAAAGATCGATTTCAGGGGGTGCACAGTGCACAAGGAAAATTCGATATATTTAACGAGTTTAAATGGAGCTGTTGCATTGTTGTCAGATGGCACGCGACGCCACTGACTATACCTATAACAACCATAATCCAATCAGAGGTTGGCTACCCTGTTGACTCAACTCTCGTAGTGGGTAAGTAGGGGCTGTGTTAGATGGAAACATTGGAAACGTTAACTCAGTGCAAAAATCAGTCAACATATTTACCGTGCAAACTTTCCTCCTATTAATCATTGTCGTTCATTGGAAATTAATCACGGGTGTAAAAAAAAAGAAGAAGAAGAAAAAGGACCAAAAAAAAAATCGATGTAACAGTAACGGGTAGTTAACCAGGCGCAATTGATTGCGATCAAAAGAAGATATCTCTGTTGATAGGGGAGAGAAAAGGTGAGACAGAGAGAGAGAGAGAGAGAGAGAGAGAGAGAGAGAGAGAGAGAGAGAGAGAGAGAGAGAGAGAGAGAGAGAGAGGAGAGAGAGAGAGAGAGAGAGAGAGAGAGAGGGGAGAGAGAGAGAGAGAGAGAGAGAGAGAGAGAGAGAGAGAGAGAGAGAGAGAGAGAGAGAGAGAGAGAGAGAGAGAGAGAGAGAGAGAGAGAAAGAGAGAGAAGGATGGAGTAGGGGTGGAGGAATTTGATCAGGTGTGAAGTGAATCCCGCGGGGGGTACTCGCTACTCAAGACTGCCCGAGGCTTTGGTCAACGGTGGATGTCTGAGGGCCGCCGCCGCATTACCGCGCGCACCGGTTTAATCGATCGTCAACCTCCTCGGAAGCGAACCTAAAGACTCGCGTCGCGTTGCGTTGGTCGGTGTGTTGACGGCGGGGTTTTTGGGTTAGGTTAGGTTACGCAGTTGAGGTGCGAGAGTTCTCATTACCTGCCACACGAATGCGGATTTCGGGGATCCACGAAAAAAAAAAAAAAAAAATCCTGACTGTGACCCCCGGGGCAGGCTCCGATACGCAGGATCCGGGGATCGCAGGAATCGAGGATGGACCCCCCGCGGATTCCCGGAGTAGGAATTGAAATGTTTGCACTGAGGACTTAATTGTCGGACGCCCCTTTCCATCCTCCTGTTTTTGATCGTGCTCCCCTTTTGTGGCGGTGAGCAAATCTCTGGCACACAGTAGGCACGAATAAGAATCTAAGATGGCCAAAATTTGTCTGTTGCAAACTTATGCTAGAACGATTAAGAGTATCTACTCTAATGTAAAATCGCCTGAAAAGTTCATTGGTGACATCATAAAGGCATAAAATGCAATAATAAACTCACAAGAGGCATTTAACCCTTTATGGACTAAGCCCGAGTATCCTCTTTTCACCCTTTTAGTATATTTCACATTGTTTCAGTCTTCATTCCGGATGAAGTAGAGTTCCTTCATGGAAATATTGTATAGGGAGTACCGACACGACGCCTTATACATTTTGACAGGAGTCGAATTAGTCGACTGCCTGAACGAATTCGAAGGTTAAGTTCAGCAGTGGACCAGTCGTGGTGGACTGGCGGATTTGCCGGCATTCCGGTCCGTTTCCATACGTTCCTCTACGAATCGACTCCTTTCGTGTGGAGCCTTCGATGTCGTCGACTCCTGCTCGACTCCGTGAGAGCCTAAAACCAACGACCAATCACAAATCGTTGAGCTCGTGTCGGTACTCCCTATACAATATTTCCATCAAGGGACTCTAGGATGAAGGTGATTTTCGATGGAAACACTTACAGGATGAATTTTTTTCGGGCGCCTTCAATTCTTCGTATAGGCAATTCCAACTCTCCTGAGTACGAACAGTTAACTACCTTCCATACATAAACGGAAGAGTGGCGTCCTTTTGAAATAACCTGGCCCTTAGAGGGTTAACGACATGTACAATATAGGATGTCTTTGGGCGCCTTCAATGTATCGTATAGGCAATTCCAACTCTCCTGAGTACGAACAGTTAACTACCTTCCATACATAAACGGGAGAGTGGCGTCCTTTTGAAATAACCTGGCCCTTTGAGGGTTAATGAAATCCAAGATGCTTGATAAATATCGAGCAATCTGTGTGCATGCACCGTTAACATCCAAAGATGGCCAACTTTGACAATTACCCTGGAGGTGGAGGTTATGTGTTTGTTTACGTTGTGATTGGTTGTGATCGATATTGTTAGGTTGGCTATATCCTTGGATGTTCGTGATGCATGCATACAAATTGCTCGATATTTATTCGCCATCTTCGATTTCATTAAATGCCTCTTGTGAGTTTAATATTGCATTTTATGACTTTATGATGCCATTTATGGACTGTTTTCAGGCGATTTTACATTAGATTAAACCATCTTAATCGTTGTAGCAAAAGTTTGCAACAGATCCATTTCAAGAGTGCCATTTGAAGGAAAAAAAACAAAAAAAAAAAAAAAAAAAAACATAAACAAAAACAAAAACCCCATTCAAATCTGCTTTCAATGTTGGATTGAAGCAGTGGCATTTTTATCCATAAGTGAAAGGACAGTGGTCATGTTGACCCAAAACTTATTTTTCACTCTTATTTTTTCAAATTTAAGGACAGAAGTTTAAGTTTGTTCCTCGACATTTCCTCGCAACTTCGTCGCCTAGAAAAGTACCGTTTGAACCACGTGGAGGATGAAAAGAGGACGCGAGGATTGACTTTAAGGAAGATTTGAGGAGATTGACGTAAATGAGGAATGGGACAGTTGCAAGGGTCTGAAATGTTGTTTTTTTATATATATAAAGAAAATGAAAGTACTTGATGAGTTGAGAACAAAGAAAACGTATGGTATCTTATAAAGTCCTGTTACTCCAGAGATGAGATTTTGGCCCGAAATACATTGTTTTAAATGGGAATTCCTCGTAGTGATGTCACCACGCGTACGTTTTTTTGCAACTTCACAGGCGTCTGTGTGCACCTCCAAAACCGAGACACTTGAGAACAAATTAAAGGCACCATTGTTCTCAGCTAAACAAAGTAATATCATTTTCTTTATAAAAAACAGCACACATTTTCAGACAGTTGCAACTGCTCTATTGTGAAATAACGGATTATAGAGAAATACATTGAGAACATGTTAAATTGATAGGAATGGAAGGGATATAGTTGAAGGAAATTAAAAAATTGGGTTGGAAAATTTTGAGATTTTTGAAGGAGATCTCGAGGCTAGTTTGGGCTAACCTTTAGATTTATGCTAAAATCCTAACATTTTCCATCATCAATGAAACAAAATGCTGGAAAGAAATTTTGGCAGTAATCATAAGAACTCTGGCTATATCGGTCAAAAGTTCTGGCATATTTTGACACCGGATTATTATGGTTTAAACTGCCGGATAATTTTTGACACATTTTTGGCCCATAAACGACCAGAGTTCTACCGAATAAGACCAAAACTACTATAGCATTTATTTTCGGCCTTATTTTATTAGAATTCTGCTCATTTTTATTAAAACATTTTTTTCTCCGTACATACTCTCAACAAAGCGCCAAAGACTACTTTAGTGGAGCAATATATCGTATCGATTGCCGTCCGAGGGCCTCTGGTTCCAAACAAACTCTGGTTCAATGTAATGTCCCCATAAGCGAACTTTTGAACGGGAATTTAGGGTATTAAATCAAACAATTAATGCGACCTTTTTGCGATTATGGATTCTACGTCCTCAAAAATGCTTAATTTTGCATGCGGTTCCACCGCTAAAACTGCCGAAATCAACAAGATAGTACAGATGAAACGATGCGTTTGGAGGTTGGAATCACCCAAATGTTATTGTTGTTGTTGTGGAATTGGCGGAATTTCGGGCGATTCTAACCTACAAATGCAACGTTTAATCTGTGATATCTTATTGATTTCGGCAGTTTTAGTCAAAGAACCAGGCGTAATTAAGCATTTTCGAGGACGTAGAATTCATAATCGCAAAAAGGTCGCATTAATTGTTTGATTTAATACCATAAATTCCCGTTCATAAGTTCGCTTATGGAGAAATTACATTGAACCAGAGTTTGTTTGGAACCAGAGGCCCTCGAACGGCAATCGATACGATATTTCGCTCTACTAAAACAGTCTAATGAATTTCCTGAAAAACATCGATATTTCTGATCCATGCATATCGAACTTCGACCACGGACACTGAACCCCAACCCACTGTGTGCAAGCACATCTCTTCGGACTGCTCATCTTTGAAAGGTCAGCTTCCACTTCTTGAAATGGTTATTTGTTAAATGCCTCCTTAATTCTCAACAAGCGAGGGCGGGTTAGGTGTCAATAAGGGGAGGGGGGGCATACAAAGACCTGAGGGATGGGGGGGGGGTTCAGAGGGAAGAACGAGGTCTAAATATATCCCGCACCTTTTGTCGATACTTTTGATTTATCCCCGCGTCACCGACCTTCGACAACCGATGTCCGGCACACAAATGCTCAATAACGCGTACCTACAAACGTCCAGACTTACAAACGATCCCGGGGACGTTGTAACAATACATTTGTTACGATATACAATCGCACTGTTTACTCAAATAAACCCTCCCCCCCCCCTCCGCTTATACCGACATTCACGACATACATGGCCCGCTTTGATGTCTCGGGGCTCGCACTCTCAAATGGATCCGTAATGAGTAGTTGGAGGTTGTTGATGAGATTGTTGACTGTTGGGTGTTGAGCTCTCTCCGTTTGAGACGACCGACTTATACTCTGTTCACGATAAGAAGGCGGGTGAGAATGCAGGTAGTAATGCACTATTTAGCAACAGTGCGGCTATACCGGCGACTCCAACCCTTCGCAGTGGCCGTTGTTCTTCCGACTTCTCTCTTGGCTCGGAAGATTTCCAAGAACCGACAGACTCAAAAATTTACACACGTCCAGTAAAAATTGAAAACGGTCATAAATACGAAAAAACGGACGAAATTTTCGCCCTTAATGGCCAAAACTCGGCGAAAATAATCGAGTTTGAATATTGATGACTCTCATACATTCGATAGTAGACGAAATATCCTGAATTTAATTCGGACTGAAAAATACGAATTTCTGAGAGTCATTACTATTGAATCTCAACTATTTTCGCCGAGTTTTGGTCCTTTAGGGCGAACATTTCGTCCGTTTTTTCGTATTTTTTACCGTTTGCAATTTTTACTGGACGTGTGTAAATTTTTGAGTCTGTCGGTTCTTGGAAATCTTCCGAGCCAAGAGAGAAGTCGGAAGAACAACGGCCACTGCGAAGGGTTGGAGTCGCCGGTATAGCCGCACTGTTGCTAAATAGTGCATTACTACCTGAATTCTCACCCGCCTTCTTATCGTGAACAGAGTATAGAGTCCCTATAAGTAGAGAGTTAAGACAAGAGGGCAGTCAACTTCTGATTGGTCGATGAGTTTTAGGCTCTACGGATGCCGCCATTGGATGCGATTTTGCACTTTTGTTTACAATCGCAGTTGTTTACCAACGGTATTTTGCGGACAAAGAGTTAACTTTCGACGAATCTGTTAATTTGAATCATGATACGCCTCAAGAATGTCTATAAATCTCAAAAGAATCTTTCAAAGCGAAAATAGATGTCGATCCACAAAAACAGTAAAAGATTACATCGTTAGAAACTCGGCGGCACTGTAATCTTTGCCGTGGACGAAAACACAACAACGGCCCTCAGAATGTAAACAAATGTGCAAAATCGCATCCAATGGCGGCGCCCATGGTTTCACTTGTCTTCACTCTCTACATATAGGGACTCTAGTAATGAGTAGTTGGAGGTTGTTGATGAGATTGTTGAGTGCTGACTGTTGAGCTCTCTCCGTTTGAGACGACCGACTCAGTGACGAAGCGTGCGAGATTTGACAACAATGTAATTTTCTCCATTTAAATTCACTAAAAAAGTCGAAGGCTTTAGTCATCGGCGATGACCAGGCATTTCGACCTTTTTAATGTCTTTAAATGGGGAAAAAGGAACGTTGCCAAATCGCACGCCTCGCCACTGGACCGACTACGACCGTGACGCGACGCGACGGACGAATCCTTACTTCCATGGGCGGATACAGGGTATTGTCTCTCTCTCTCTCCTCCCATTTGAAAACGTGCGTTAGAAAAGGACAGACAAGGGGGCCAAAGTCACGTGATGGCCCCCTCTGCTGTCCTTTTCTATCACATAAGTTCAAATGGAATGAGAGAGAGAAAGACAATTGCCTGTATCCGCCAATGCTCACTTCTGAGATGACTTGCGATCAGAGCTGCCGTTTTGCGTAAAATTAATCGTATTTTTCAATTCACCGATGATTCCACCGGTTGAGAAAAGATTACACAGTTCAGATCAGTGTATGACTGTAATGCACGAAAATACTCTGATCTGTAATCTTTTCTCAACCGGTGGAGTCGTCGGTGACTTGAAAAAACTTGCGGATATTTTAATTAACTAACAGAGTTTCCACCAATATAGGGCATGAATCAATGCTCAAATTTGCTATTGCACAAAATTGTTGACTGACCCACCATTCTGAAAAATCCAGTTCCAAAAAATTCTCATGAATAGTCTTTTCGTTTTCATTCCATAATTTCCTTATGATTATGGGACAGTTGCGTTGTATTTTTTAAGAAGAAAATGAAAGTCCTTGATGATCTGAGATCAAAGATGCGTTTGGTTTCTATAACTAAGTTCCATTGTTTTGGCTCTGGAAATGAGGTTTTGGCCCAAAATACATTTGATTAAAAGGGAACTTCGCATAGTGACGTCACTACGCACACGATTTTTTACAACTTTACACACAGAGATTAATGCTTCGGTTTTTAGAACTGAGGATTCGACTTATTTTGATTACCGAAATTTTCGGTTGAATAAACCAAAATATTCGGTCGTAACTACCGAAGAAATCGGTAAGTATATAACCCAAATTCCGCCCCTACCTAATACTCAGTATTACTAATGAAGCATTCGGTATCACAGGACCGAACATTTCGGTTCCTCTAACCGAAAACTTCGGTGATCAAATTATACCGAAGTATTTTTCTCTGTGCACCAGCGGCGGCTCGTCAGGTGTAGTTAGTGTAGTGGCACTACACCTACTTTTTCAAGGTTTTTTTTCTTTTTTTTTCTTTTCAAATTTTCAAAGATAATGGTCACTCTTGATGAAAAATGATTGGGATTTCGGAGAAATTAAAGGGGAAAAAGAGAAAAAGGAGTTCTAAAGAGCACCGAATATACTGTCGCAAGAGAACTTTCGTGTCACGAAATAGTTAAAACTATACCTGAAAATTAAATGTGAGGCAGGTCAAATTTTCGAAAAATTTCCGCGGGAGGACCCCCAAACCCCCCTCCTACTGGGAGCGTCCTCCCAGACCCCCCACAACTACACCTAATTTTTCAGTCACGGGCCGCCACTGCTGTGCACGTGTGTAGAGATCTCCAAAACTAGTACACTTAGGAAAAAAACCAAAGGCACCGCTGATCTCAACTCATCAAGAACTACATTTTCGTTACAATTCAGACAATTCACATAATTTCAGACCCTTATTACAACTGCCCTATTCTCCAGTTCTTTCATTTTTCGAACGTAATATTTAAAAATCCTGAACATTCGCGGCAACTTCATTCAATCTTATAGGTATTGCTCAGTCGCTTTGTTTGAATTTAGGCTGATTACGACCTGGCATACTCACTCGTACTTCAGCTGCGGGATATCGTTTAACGGCGAGAGGAGGCGGGCGGAACTCAAAGCAAACTCAAACTCTAACGAATTAACAAAACTGAGAAGTGAAAGTCAAGGGGGGGGGCGGAAGGGAGAGGAGTGCGGATTAAAACAATGCTACAAATAAAGCTAATTTCTTCTACCCTGGCGTACACTTCTGCCGCCTCTGCCTCTTCCTCTGCCTCTTCCAACCCCCCCCCCCCCCCCAATCCCTTTCCCGTTTTATATCAGGCGATCAAATCGAAACATTCCTTGTTCCGATTCCAGAAATTAATTCTCGCTCCCATTCCTCTTGTTCGTTCCTCCTCCACATTTCACTCCGCAGTCCCTCGCGTTCAACTTGAAATCTCCGCCCCCCCACCCCCCACCCCCCCGCCCTCGCAACAAACTCGATCGCGATCCGCCGCGCCGCGACGTTGTTTCCACTATGACTAATTTCTCGCGTTTGCACACATACAGCAAACAGAGAGAAGGGCCGGGATATATTTTTCAACTTGGGAAAAGAGAAGGAGTGGAATTAAAAAAAAAAAAATGGAGGAGAAAAAAAGAAGAAAAAAACCCTTAAGCTGCGTTCCTGCGAAAGTTTTTCGCTTCGTTTATATTTTAAAATAATGAACTTATACGGGTCAGGGACTTGGACGGCGCGACGGCTACGAACGCAACGGCAACGGGCAAAATCTCGCAAGACCAGAAATGGTGAATGAGGTTGCAGAGGAAACCCTTTTTCCCGAAGTGGAGCCGCACTGTGGGATGGAAGGACCAGCGTTCCTGGATTGTAATTCTCTCTTGGGAAGAACGGATTAAAAAAAAAAAAAAAAAAAAATCTACCTCCTCGCGTAAGTATCTGTAATAGCTCAAACACGGTTTTCTCGAGAAGGAAAGTTTTGGAAACTGTTAGAAATGAGTAGGTCGGGGGAATCATCACGCTAGCCTATGGAGGCCATTTATGGAAAATTGAGGATGATAGCAAAAATTCTGAAAAAGACGCCAAAAAAATAGGATGTGAGAGGAATTTTTTGAGCCATTCAGGAAGTCTGTAGCTTGAGGGGTACCAATAAAGGCCATTTATGATAGATTGAGGGGGATAGCAAAAGTTCTGAAAAATACGCCAAAAAAAAGCAAGTGAGTGGAATTTTTTGAGCCATTCTGGAAGTCCGTAGCTTGAGGTTGGGGGGCTGGCGTGATGCTGGCCCCCCAAACAAAAATTGACTGTAGCAAAATTTGGGTGAGGATAGCAGCAAAATTTTGGAAGGTATAGCAAAATAGCAAATCGATAACAAATTTTTGAGCAAAAAAAAAAAAAAAGAAACGAAGAAATTTAATGCTGGGAGGGCCAGCATCACGGACAGTGGCGTAAGCAGGGAGGGGGGGGCTAAGGGGGCTAAAGCCCACCCAGACCTCCGATTTTTGGGGGTGGAGGGGAAGGGGAGGAACAATTTTCAGTCAAACGATCATCAGTGCGAGCCCCTCCCAAGAAAAATCCTGTGTACGCCACTGATCACGGACGTCAAAAACACCCACCACCATCTCATACAAAACTGACGAAATTTGGGTGAGGATAGCAAAATTCTGGAAGGTATAGCAAAGGATAGAAAATCGATAACAAATTTTTGAGCAAAAAAAAAAAAAAAAGGAAGAAATTTAATGTTGGGAGGGCCAGCATCACGGACGTCAAAAACACCCACCATCATCTCATACAAAACTGACGAAATTTGGGTGAGGATAGCAAAATTTTGAAAGGTATAGCAAAGAATAGCAAATTTTGAGCAAAAAAAAAAAATGAAGAAATTTAATGTTAGAGGGCCAGCATCACGGACGTCAAAAACACCCACCACCATCTCATACAAAACTGACGAAATCCAAGCTTTAAGACTTCTGATCCCTCTGTGTGACGTAGCCGAAGCTAATCAACCAACGTTGTGGATTTAGCACATGGCGTGAAGCTGACCTCACCCTCCTCCCCCCGCCACAACTCTTTCTACCCTTGCACCCGATGTTCGTTTTACCCACACACCGCATGAATCCCCCCCTCCATCCCCCGAACCCGAGCTTTTGGGGACAAAAAAGGAATATAGCTGAAACCGTCGGGGATACACTCCAACGCCCTTCGACTTTCTGGCCTGCTTCGAATCGCTTCTTCAATCCATGCACCGTCAGAATAAACTCGGTTCTACGTATTGTTTTTCTTTTTTCTTTCACACATATTGCAAGTCCTCTCATTCATTCTTCTTTTCTTCTTTTTTTTTGTTATTTATGAAAAAAAAAAAAATATAAAAACTAAAAGCGGTTTCAAATCATGACTGCAAATAAAAATATAAATATATGGGTTACTTTTGCAAGTTTGCATGAGTCTGATGTTGACAAAGCGTGCGATCTGGCAACGTTGCCCGCTGTCCATTTGAACTAATGAAAAAGGTCGACTTTCAAGGGACTTCTTACACAGCTAATAGTTCGATATTTAATATACGTTTGAATGGACAAACAGCAACACATATCGTCAAATAGCACGACCTACCATAGAATCTGAACTTTTCGTTTGCATTTCTTACTTTTCTTATACCTTGATGTAAAATTAACCCATAAAGAGGGGGTTCTGGAGGTTTTCCCCAGAATATTATAAGGGGAGGTGGTACCCCCTAGAATATTATAGGGGAGTCTGGGGGTTACCCCCAGAAAATATAAGGCCCCCCATAGGCGGACCGTGACCATAAAAAGTCGGGGGGGGGCTAAAAGGCGATCACCTTTTTTTTTTTTTTTGCTTCTCACGTCTCAAGTGATGACTTTTCCCCAATTTTCAGCCCCTCCGTCCAAAAAAAGTGGGGGAGGCTGTAGCCCCCTTAGCCCCTGTTACGGTCAACCTATGCCTCCCCCCCCCCAAGATTAAGTTTGATATCAAAAAGTGTTCGTGGATAGTATTCCTTACAGTTTTTCTGTTGGATTTGCTTAAAAAGTAACTTTTTTTAAGTGAAATACTCATTCGTTTGGCATTCTTTAAAAGTCTTAATGATACACAATTTTTCGATGACATCTTTCAGCGCCAGCAAACAGCAAACATTTCTGTTACCTTGAAATCAATCACCCATAAACGCAGTGACTGATCGAAACGCTAAAACGGTCTATAACCAAGAAGGAATATCAATGTAGGTGAAAAATATTCTGTCTGCAGAGTTCAAATTCCTGAATCATAACAATTTTGAACTTGATGAATGTTTCTCCCTATGAAAAAAAAAAATAAAAAATCAGCGTGCGATAAAAGACCAACACTGAACAGTGATCACTGCCTCAGAAACTGCATCTCTTGTTTGGAGCGCACCTTTTTGTCACCGGTGATATTATTTACGAGGAAACTCTTCTGGACCATTAATTTCGAAACGGTCTCCTCAGAAAGCGCGCGGTTAGAGCACACAGCGAGCCTCAAGGCAAAGAGGCTAGAGGCTTGAATCGCGCAAACTGAAAGGGAAAAGGATGAAAAGGACGAAGGCAAGAAAGGAAAGAAGAGGAGAAACTCCTTCTGTTTACATCCCTTGCTGACACTTGCACTGGGGCTTCTTTTGAGACTCAGAAACTCAACCCACTTATTTATAGCTTGTTTTCGGTCCTCTTACAAGACATTAAGCATTTGTCTACGTATGTAAGGCGGAGGGGGGATTCCATTAAAATTACCACTCCTCATAACCTAACTGTGGCCTTTCTCATTCAATGAGGCCTCGAGGCTGAAATTGCGTCTACTGAAGAAAAAAAAAAAAAAAAAATAACAACAACAAAAATCCCCTGCTCTGATAAAATGGGCGTGTCGATGATGGATCGTGAAATTGGAGGCCATCAAAATACCCGAAACGTTTTCGTTCATCCCTTTGAGAAGAATTTCTTTTTATTTACTTTTTCAACCTCATCCTACTTGAGGTTGCACAGATTTGGATTAAGTACCTGCCTACTCCTTTGAGTCATCGCGATCCATCATAGCGGTTAGACCATGTGGATGTGGTATCATGCGACGAAGAGTACTTTTTTTTTTTTTTATTTATTTTATTTTTATTTTATTTTATTTTTTTACTCTCTTCAGATGTGTATTTTTCAACTTCTAGAGCTTAGTGGTCTGTTGCACCGCTTGACTTTTAACGTCTCGACCGCACACTTTTTCCTCGTCCCGGACATTTTCACCAAAGATTTAGGTTTTTTTCGACCATGATCTCTGGAATATGGTAGGTATCATTTGAAGCAAACGCGGTCGAAGCGTTAGAGGTTGACCAATGAACGAAATCACTAAGCTTTAGCGGAGTTATAAAATCTGCGAGGCAAAATGGGGGGGGGGAATAAATAAAAAAAATAAAAAAAAAAAGTAAAAAAATAAAGAAAAAAAATAAAAAGGCTCTTGAGGTCAGCAAAATAAAAAAATAAAGATGAGGAAAGCATCGCTGCTCCTTCCTTCTTCGGTAAAATTTTCCGGGGCGTTGCTCAGTGACACACCGAAGAGGGGGGGGGGGCTACTGGGCTAAATACCCCCCCCCCCCCCCCAAACCCAGAGAAACTTTCAGGGCTGGTCTATAACTAAACGCCGCACTTTGAATTTTAAGCTGATAGAAAAATTTCTCAAGAAGCTTTGACTTTTTAGCCCCTCCCCCAAAATTCTGGGTGCGCCACTGGTGTCGCCAGTGATATTTTTTTAAATACCTATTGTATTCATGAATGGGGGGGGATGGGAAATGGCGTGATGTAAAGTGAAGTTCAACTTAAAGGTTTAGTTGCTCTGATATACAGAATGAAAAAAAAAGAAAGAAAAAAAAAAAAACTGGCCTTCATTTAAGATAGAAGTTGATTGATTTATGATACTCCTATACATTTAGATTTTTGTGATAACTTTGCAGTAACTTGCGCATAGAGCTCTCAAAAATCCGCTTGCAAAGAACTGCACAGTAATGGGGCTCTTGCAAACTTTTGCTGTGGGCAAATGAATAGTCTAATCTGCTATAAAAACCAGCAAAAATAACGAAAATCGCATTTAGAAAGTCTAAAATTCAGTATTAAACTCAAATAACTGCTAAAACACCAAGTTCGTAAAAGCGGTTCAACGCAGGTATATCAAGGGAGATTCCTGTCGAATTTCTCACTTTCTCTGAGGAAACACGGAGAGTCTCAATTTAGAAAGGAATCTCCCATGATGTCTGCAATTGTTGTTATGCAAGAATCAACTCTTCAATCTCCTGTGGCAATAGTTTGCTAGAGCCCCATTAACAGAATACCCACCGCGTGTTCAAAAAAAAAAAAAAAAAGTAGCAAAAAATAAATCTTCGTAAAACATACATAGTGTATGAAGTTTGGATAGGTTGTACATATAGGTTTGTTGAAAGCAACGGAGGGATCGTGCGCGCCCGAGAAATCATCAAACATCGAAAAAACATAAAATCAGGGATGGATTCTGATTCGACCCGGTTCTCAAGCCAGAAACCGCATTCAACAAACCATCCCCTATTTACCGCGCTGCTCCGCAACACCGCGCCGATGAACGCCGCGCACGCTAAAAGGGGATGAGATGAAAAGACCGATACACGTTAAGTGGAGAATTTTCGGCAGGTAATCACTTAATCATCTTGGAATCACATCTAAAAAATAGATGCCGATTAACGACAATATCACGGCTGTCCATAATTTAATCGCTCTTCGACAGAATGATGTACGGGATACAGGATGTTCCACCTCTCAAGAACATTCAGTCAATCTATAAAGTAAGCAATGAGATGCGCCGTTGCTGAATTCATCAAAAGGATTGCAATCGATTGGGACTCAATCAGAAGAATCTGAATAATTGACGTGATTGGTGGTGTTGACTCTTTCTTGGTTGTTTTGGTAGATGCAGTAAATTTTTTTTTTTTTTTTTTTTTACCCTGAGATTAACAAGATATGAAATCTCCTAAAATTCTCCTGTAATTACTTGGATAGTGTTGTAAGAGGTTTTTGAGAGAAAAATAATATTTCGGCTCATACTATGTTATCTCAATGAGAAAAGTACGCCTTTAAACGTCATGACCATGCACGCACACTAGATCAATGTTTGGCTGATTCATCCGACTCGTAACGAACTATGAAATAACTTCCTGAAAAAGGTATGTACTTGAAATGTCCAACTTATGATTGAAATAAAATTGTTATGATGGGTTTTTTTTTTTTTTTTTTTTTTTTTTTTTTTTTACGAGGGTCATCTCGACCTGATTGGAGCCTACAGCCACCTATGAACAAATTGAGAGTGAGGAAAGTTTTGTTCATCGTCAGAAGACACCGTAGACTTGAAACATCTAGTCTTCGCACTAAGATTTCCACTATAATCTTTGTCGTGGACCCACCTTTAAGGAGACCAAGAGAAAATGGGTCCTGTTCAGGGATCAACAAATTTGGAAAAATTACTTCTCCTGAATTTGAAGAGCCAATCACAGATGAGTTCAGAATTACTCAGCTCTTCTTGGAAGGAGAGTCCTTTTATGCAGAGAAGTAAGACAAGAGGGTAATCATGCAAGTTCTGATTGGTCAAAGAGTTTTAGGCTTAATTTACAAGCGTCGTCATTGGATGCATTTTTGCACATTCGTTTATATTCTCACCAGAGGTCCTTACGGTGTTTCACTAATAAAATAATCTGTTGAACCTCTTAATTTAATTCATGATGCACCTCAAAAACATTTATAATGCCCAAAAAATCTTTAAAAGTGTTTATGGAAGTCGATCAACAAAGGCAGTGAAAGATTACACCGTTAGAAACTCTAAGGCACTGTAATCTTTTCATCGGTCCAAAACGTAACAACGGCCCTCAGAATGTAAACAGAATGTGCAAAAACGCATCTAATGGCGATGCCCATGGTTTCATTTGTCTCAACTCTCTACATATATAGAGACTCTATAGCTTTACGTTACGTAGGTTTGGATAGATAGATAGGTACATCTGGAGTATACTATAACACCCGCACCCGGGTATTCTCGACGACGCCATATTCGATTAGCCAAATCGAACGCGCGGTATGAAGACAGTGTTGACGCGCCGTTTAAATAAGACGAGACGCTCGCTTCTCCTACTATCAAAATATGTCAATTAACTCATTTTGCCATTTTAATTGGGCTCTTGCAAACTTTTGCTATAAGCAAATAAATAGTCCAAACTAATGAAAAAAAGACCAGCGAAAATCACGAAAATCACACTATAATAAAGTCTAAACTTCAGTAATAAACTCACATAACTGCTATAACGACAAGATCGTAATGGCGGTTCAACGCAGGTACCATGGGAGATTCCTATCAATTAGTTCACTTATTTTTCTATGGAAACACAGTGATATGTCTCAATTTAGATAGGAATCTCCCATGATACCTGCGTCTCTCCGCCATGAAGCCCGATTCTGAGAGTGAATTTTGTGATTTTTCAGTGTACTCGCATCGTCATTTTTATAGGTTTTTTATGCAAGAATCAACCCGTCCCTTCAGTCCCCTATAGCAAAAGTTTGTAAGAGCCCCATTATACAAGCACGATTAATTTTGCACCGAAAAAATTACCAAAAAATACGACACGACTGAAGCAACGCGACAATGTTTCAATTTCTGATGTACTGATCGCCGCCACTTTCGGTTAGAAATCGGCTATCTTACAAGTAGGATTGATCGAGAATGCTCGGGTCTTATAGTATAATCTAGGTGTGTACTTACATTTCATCTCACAGCTCATAAACGGTTCAGTTATAAATACAATGGGTCTGTTGCGTACTTTTGCTACATCAATATAACTCATTGTTTCTAACGTAAAATTCGGCGAAAATAACGATACGCACATTAAAAACTTTCAAAATCTACTCATTAACTCAGAAAATACCTTCCATTTCAAACAAACCGCGCTACACTAGACACTATATCACCGACTTATAACTACATAGATGGAACCATCTCGTTTATGTAAACATGAACAGAACTTACAAACATTGGAACGTTTCGTTTCGATGCGTACATTTCTTACATTATTTTGTAATCTTTGATAAACTGAAAAGACCAGACAGCAAATGCAGCTTATATTTCACGTATTAAAAAAGAAAGTCCATCATTTTGTGGTTACGATGTTGTTTACTTATGCACGGTGGTTCCGCGTCTATGTAGTAGTATACCGGTGCAAATAGTGTCTAGTGTAGCGCGGGCTGTTTGAAATTGAAATGATTTCCTGAGTTAATGAGTGGATTTTGAAAGTTTTAAATGTGCGCATCGTTATTTTTGCCGAATTTTACATGAGAATCAAGGTTCTATACTGTTGTAGCGAAAGTATGCAACAGACCCATATTGACCATCGCGAGACTCTATAGAAACACCCTGTACAATAATCTAATGCACTGTGGGGTAGAACACCCCAGTCGGATTGCATACATATTTACATAATAACAGGGGCTGTCAGTATTTAGACACTGTTGCCGATTGGTGGAACGAATCAAAACCCCTCCTTTCCTGCCGAGCAGAAAATAGAACTAAATTCGTATACAACTGTCATTCTGGTGCGGATTGAAACATCATAGCTACTTATTGTGGGATTTTCGTCCCCCCCCTCGCCCTTCCTCCTTTCTCTCTCTGTCCCTTTCCGCCCCTGGATTCATCTTTACCCTCGGTGTTATAGGGTTTTTTTTTCTTTTTTTTTTTTTTTTTTCATTGTGAATTCGAGCATGCGTTCAATGTGTGTTCCTAAACACGGCATGTAGGTCTGTAAGCGCCGTCGTCATGTCAAGGCATAGAAAAACCGTACTTTTAATTTGTTTTTTTGTTTTGTTTCGTTTTTTTCTCTCTCTTTTTGAAACTGATATGTGAATTGGGATCGCTCTCCATGAAGAGACCTATAAGAGGGGGCCTCGAATTCAAAAACCTCCAAGAATGAGCGAGTCAGGAGTCGGAAAGAGGAATTCTTCAGATTTCTTTTTTTTTTTCTGAGAACGCGCAGGGAATTTATAGATTACTTACTCAAGTCGGAAAGCACGTACCTCATTTCCATAAAAGATCACGTCTGCTCGTTAGATCGCAGTCGCCAGACCTTCTCACATAAATCAATAGACAAATCTGGTTACCGATAATTAACAAGCAGACCTGTTCTTTACGGAAACAAGATTAGGTTTTTTTTTTTTTTTTTTTTTTTTTTTTTTTTTTTTACTCGGATCATCGCTATAAGTATGTATGCCTTAATGGGCCGTTCGTTCCAGTTAAATTCAGACCGAAAAAATGTTTGCTTGAGATAAAAATATAAACTTTTTCTTCCTACTATATAGTGGGTTGTTTATATCTCAAGGACCAAATGAGCCAATTAGGAAGAGAAGCTTGATAGAGTAAGAACTTCTTTTCTCCGAAAAGTCGCTTACTTAGTTGTGGAGGGGGGGGGGAATGCAATCTTGACGCCCTCCGCGAATTGCTGCCCCTAAAAATTATAAATTTGATGACATTTTTTTTTTTTTTTTTCCCCCGCTTGTCACACACTGATTTTGCCGCCTTCGGTGATTCATTTTGAAAGTTGATAACCTTTTTTTTTTTGTCGTTCACCCTTATTTGCCGCTCTTGGAAAGTGCTACCAGGGACCCCTGAATTTTCGAATATACCCTGTTAAAAATTATCCATACAAGTCCACTATCAATTCCTCATAATACAGTATGGATATTTATGGAACTAGATAGACATGCATGGATATCTCATGGATGTGTATGAATAACAACAGTTACATGCATCGATACAAATCCATGCGATATCCGCATACATGTCCAAATACAAATACATAAATAAACATATCCATACTGTATCGGAAATGGGTTATGGACCTGCATGGACCATCTTCACCAAGTGATGCATGTTTAATTTTTTTTTTTTTTATTTTGATTATTTTTTATTTTTTTCAAATGACCGGAAATAAGTAGTTCCTTTAGTCAGTTTACGAATTACAGACAAATAAAATATATACCGGCTGAAAAACCCGTGAACAGGGGCTTCATTTCGAGTCTGGCTTGGGGGGGGGGGGAGCAAAAATCTGATGACTTTTTTTGTTTTTTTTTTTGTTTGTGGCTTGTTCCCATTTTTGAGCCTGACTTCAAATCCTTGGGGGGGGGGGGGGGGGCTAATGCCCATCCTCAAATGATGCCACTGCCCGTGAACATATGATCGTATATTTTAAAAACTGTCAATACTTATAGAGAAGGACCATAAAAAAAAATCAAAAATGCGATATTTTTACGAGTTTTAAATTGCTTTATGTAATCTTCTAAGCCTTGGGATTTCTGTGACTTATTTTTTGTATAATATGTTTGAACGGTGGAATTTGTGTAGCGGCACACTTTTAAGAGCAGACGTAAGCTGCAGATCATTACGAAAACGCGCGAGCGGCAAATCTTAACCAAAAGTGAGCTGTCCAGAAAACCCAAAATCCCTTCCGTTTGTTACAGGTCGTGAGCTGATCCGTCAAAGACTGGTCACCCTAACCAAACACAGAGATTAACTTCTCGCACCTATACTCACAGAACGAGGTTGCCAAGTTGTCCATCCAGAAATACCTCTTTGTTTATTTTCAGTAAACATACTTCAAAGTATAGGCCGCTTTTGTAACATAACTGTCCGCGACAAGCACCGAACATCAGTGCATGTTCTTTTTATCTAAATTTTAATGTATTTCAATGAATTTTCTTGTTTATTACATGATAATTGTGCTACTCCATATAGTAGTTGAGACGCTGATGTCAAAAATGATATCATTTTTCTACGTACCTCGTCCCGATTTTAAGCATATCCTACTTTTAAGCATTTTTCGCCATAAAGTATAAACTGTGAAAAAACTAGATTATTTCGATCAAAACTATAAGACCAAATTCAAACTCGACATGTCAATTTACGTCGGAAGTTACGCTGTTTACGCGATTACAGGTCTAACTATAAGAAAAAACTCCATGTTTGTGTCTAGGGATCCTTATTACCTAGGGGGTGGACATCTATGTCGTTAAAGCGTTAAAATCCATACTTCAATGAAAAAGCAAGGAGCTGTACACTTACGTACAAAGCGTCAGTCTTATGATAGTTATAGCGCAACCAAATGAGAACTTTTAGGTTAGGGTTTGGGTATTGAAAAAAATGTGTATCTTTCCCCCTTGCATTTTGTTGAAACGCACAGAGGCTTGCGGTGACAGAGTTACCGTTTTGTGACTATTTAATGATACAGTTTTCAATTCACCGATGATTCCACCAGTTGACTGAAAGATTATACACAGTTCAGTTCAGTGTATGATAGTAAATTTCAAATTGAAATACATTAAATCTCCGTAGTGTAATCTCTTCTCAATCGAATAAATTACCATTAAATTTTCAAAATAAGCTTACAAATTTATTGAAGTCAATAACGGAAACTCCACTTAGGTTGAGAATTAAGATTATTGATGCGAGTTATTTCGTGCATTATACTTAATCACAAACTCTGAACTAAACTGCATACCTTCGTAAACATTAATGGAACCATCCGTGAATGAGGCTCTCGCAACTTTTGCTTTGAGAGAATAAATAGTCCAATATATCTGATGTAAAAACCAGCAAAAATCACAAATTTCACACTGTAAAAGTCTAAAATTAAGTAATAAACTCATATACTGCTATAATGGCCAAATCGTAATGGCGCTTCGCGCAGCGCAGGTATCATGGGAGATTCCTGTCTATTTTGTCACTTTTTCTTCGGAAACACAGGAATATGTTTCAAATTAGATAGGAATATCCCATGATACCTGCGTCTTTCCACCGTATAGCCAGATTCTGAGAGTGAATTTCGTGTTTTTTTAGAGTACGACTCGTCGTCATTTTTACAGGTTTTTAAGATAGAATGGTATGCTAGAATCACTTTTCAATCCCCTGTAGCAAAAATTTGCAAGAGCCCCATTGAAAAATTCTATTGAAATGCCTATACAGAAAGCGGCAGTTCCGTACAACATGCTCATTACTCAATCCACGATGGAGTTGCACTAAATACATGGGAAAATATGGAAAAATTTACTCCTGATTCTTAACCTAAAAATTGTTCACGTCAATCACACAGCTTACACGTTACATTGCCAATCCAGATAAACGTATACATCATTGTGAGAATAAACAACTCATACACAGCACAATTTGTCAACGTTGTCACGAAAACGATAATCTTCTGGATCCGTTCCGTTGGCGCAGACTCATTCGAGAAATTTTCCAAGAGATTCTCAACACCCAAATCGGAGCCTAAATTGACAAACCAAAAGTAATAATGCGCTAGATTGTCCGGAAAAAAAAGAAAACAAATAAAAGCCGCTTTTTTTCCAGGCCGGTCTTGATTCGGACACCTGTTTATAATAGGTGTATTGACGGGTGCCTCCGATCAGTCGGTCAAACGAAATGTAAATATTTGGCAGGTACAACCAAAATGAGTCGAGTCTCAATTCCAAACGGAGGATTGGTGGAGGGGGGGGGGGGGTTATACCACCGCACTATGGTCTGAGATCTACACAAAAATGGCCAAAAATCAGCAAGAAAATTTTAATCACGCACTAATCACAGAGAACACTTTAAACAAGTTAAAGGGCCATTAAAATTCAAGATTTAAATTAAGCTTAGTAGGTAAAAAATGATGACTTTCGATTAATTTTTTTTTACTTTCTCACTACTAATAATTAAGTTAGAAATAGAGAAAGTATTGCACTGGTGCAGAGATTTACAAGGTATTTTGTTTCGGTATTTGCCTCACCACGACTAAGAAAATTATGATAATTACAAAATAGTCGGCTCTCTTCATGCTTAATTGCTTAGTACTATCCTAAAGAATATTCATATATGATGCTTCAATATTATTGAACCATAAGTGGCTTGGAGGTGTAAATGCACAAACTTTCTGTGGCGTCTGTCTGTCCGTCTGTCTATCTGTCTGTCTGTCTATAACCAAAACGTGAAACCCAGCATAACTTTTGAATTATTGATCCATATGCATCCAAATTTGGCAGAGATGTTACTTTTAACATTCCTCAGAAGGAATTTTTTAGTTTTATTTAAATTTTAATTTTTTGGTTAGTTATGGATGAAAAATGGTTTCCATTACAATCAACGGGATAATGGGTCAAGAAAAGGACAAATTTAAACATTTCAAAAAGAAAACTTTAGATCTGGATAAAAATATCAAAGGGGGTCTGGGGGTCTCCCCCAGATTAAATTCGATGCGAGAAAGTGTTCGTAGGGTATTCCCTACAGTTTATTTTTTCACTGAATTTCGGCCATTTTTTTATCGATCTCAAACCACGGTGCGTATGGAGCCGAAAAAGAAAGGAGTCAGATTTGAATCCCTCTAATCCGTCCCTTGACAACGTCTCGCCTCGAAGGTTAAACAGGGGTTGATCCCGGGATTTCGTGAATGTCCGTGCCCCCGAAGAGAGATTATACGGACGAAGTGAAAAATGTAAACCGACTAATATTGTTGTCAAAAAATAATAAAACGAAATATAAAAAGGCAAAAAAAAAAAAAAAAAAAAAAAAAAAAAAAAAAAAAAAGAGATCTTCAACCCTCATTCCTCGGCAAGTGTTTTGTGTTTTATAGGATTTATGGTGTATTCTTTCGTCGGAAACCACAATATTTCATCCGCTGTGTCCACACATCTTTTAATACCGCATGATTGTATATTTGTACGCAAGGGATAGAGATTTCTGTGGGATCTCTCTATATATATCCGTATATCGATTCATTCATGAAGCTGACGACCCGAGGAGAACTCATTCAAGAAACCGTCGAGAAGGCGTTTTTTTCCCACTGGATGGTTGCGTTGAGTTTGAGTCGAGGAAGAACGCCCTCTGTCAAAGATATATTGAATTATCGTGCAATAATCAATAGGCAAGGGAAAAAATCGTATCCCTATCTCCTATCTCTGTATTAACTCAAATATTTTTTTTTTCTTTTTTTACGTTACTATGTAGATGTTACCTTTAATTTTTATTCCTCTCTTCTCTTCTCAGAAGCTACGTTTTTTTTTTTTTTTTTTTTTTTTTTTTTTTTTTTTTTTTTTTTTTTTTATGCAGTGCACGCCCATTTTCAAATAGAACAAATTGTTCTGCTTGAATTTCATTCGCAATTTGCAAAGAAAGGTTTGAAACGTGAAACTATCGAGCAATTTCGTTCCTGATATTAAATAATTTAACCCTTAACTGCAGATGAGCCCAGATCTGGAACAATTACTTTGAAGCCTTACCTAAAAGTAGGGGACTTGAGTTGTACTGTCGCTGCATGATGGGTCACATGTGGAACAGATACTAAACGAGTAAGAATTGTCGATTTTTTCCTAGAGCGCGCAGCACAGGATAGAGAACGTGCAGAGTGGTTGAAAATAGCTCACTGAAAATCTGACAGAGATTTTCCGATTTTCATTGTTATGTTTGGGAGTAACGCAGGGGTATCATATACAAAAAAAGCAACTATTGAAACTTACTAACTTATTTTTTACTACTTTAATTTTTGTTTAGCCTGAAAACTTTATTTTCAGTTGCATGGATACCTAAATGTGGGTAAGGCCATACTTGGAACAATTAATATTCAGGCTCTTTACCATTGAATTATAATGGAAAGAATTTTTTCACTTTTTTTCCCTGTCTCAAGGATCAAAATTGTACTGAAAAAAAATTATTTTATTGAAAAAAAAAAAATCATGCAGTAAAGGGTTACAAAAAAAAAAACAAAAAAAAAAAAAAAAAAAAAAAAAAAAACAAAAAAAAAAATTGCGAATCTAATTATTTAAAAAATATTCTCTAGGCACCACAGAACGAAGCATCCGATCGAAAACATGAAAGAGAAATTGACAGTATTGTTGATCTTTTCTCTCTAAGTATCAATAATTGATTTGTGACATAATGCCTGAAAAAAGCCATTTATTTTTTTTCCTCCATAATTATTTACCCCTGAATATTGCGAATGACTATTGCAGAAGAAGTAAACAAATAAAACTTGAAATAATGAATATGAAACAATTCTAATCACGAATGGATTTTTATACTTGTGACATCGTAATGGCGCTGTGGATATTATAAGCCCCATCGCAAGGAATCGTTTTCCCTTTTAGTTCTATGACCATATTCCGATATTAACACCAGCATTCTCTGGACAAAGTACTAATTTTTCTGTGGTTGGTTATTATGACTAGAATCTGGTATTATGACTATCGTTTTTTTACTTTCTCACTCCCCATAGGGTAGAGAAAGTATTGTAATCATGAAAAATTTGAAAATTGAGTTAGCTCCATTTCTTGGCATTTGATGACCCCAGGAACCCAAAAAACCATATCCCAAAAAATGTCCGTCCGTCTGTCTGTCTGTGTGTCCGTCCGTCACGGATGATATTTCCTCAACTATTCATCTGTTTGCATTCAAATTTGGCAAGAAGAATTGTTTTCTACTTTCCAAGAGGAGCTTTTTCGGATTTTGTCCAAAGTTAAAATTAAGGGGGGTTTAACCCCAAAAATAGGCCAAAAATGGCAAAAAAATGGAATTTCTAAAAAATGGCTCTAAGGATTTCCTTCAAACTTGGTGAAAATATGCTCCTAAGAGAGACAAATCGAATGGCATTATTCGTTTTTCGAGAAAACCCTAATAAGGGTAGTTATGGGAGAGGGGGTGGGGGAAATGGGGAAAAATACCCGTTTCGACACCACCACCGTGAGGATTTTCTTGCAACTTGGAGAAAATATGCTCCTAAAATAGACACATCGAATGGCAGCATTGATTCGACCAAGAAATAACATTTAAGGGTAGTTATGGGAGAGGGTGGTGGGGGAAATGGGGAAAAATACCCGTTTCCGACACCACCACCGTGAGGATTTTCTTGAAACTTGGAGAAAATATGCTCCTAAGTCAGACAATCGAATGGCAGCATTGATTCGACCAAGAAATAACATTTAAGGGTAGTTATTGGAGAGGGGGGTGGGGGAAATGGGGAAAAATACCCGTTTCCGAGACCACCACCGTGAGGATTTTCTTGCAACTTGGAGAAAATATGCTCCTAAAATAGACACATCGAATGGCAGCATTGATTCGACCAAGAAAAACCAATTAAGGGTAGTTATGGGAGAGGGGGGTGGGGGAAATGGGGAAAAATACCCGTTTCCGACACCACCACCGTGAGGATTTTCTTGAAACTTGGAGAAAATATGCTCCTGAGACAGACACATCGAATGGCAGCATTGATTCGACCAAGAAATAACATTTAAGGGTAGTTATGGGAGAGGGGGGTGGGGGAAATGGGGAAAAATACCCGTTTCCGACACCACCACCGTGAGGATTTTCTTGAAACTTGGAGAAAATATGCTCCTAAGACAGACACATCGAATGGCAGCATTGATTCGACCAAGAAATAACCATTAAGGGTGTTATGGGAGAGGGGGGGGGGGAAATGGGGAAAAACAACCGTTTCCGAGACCACCACCGTGAGGATTTTCTTGAAACTTGAAGAAAATATGCTCCTAAGATAGACACATCGAATGGCAGCATTGATTCGACTAAGAAAAACCAATTAAGGGTAGTTATGGGAGAGGGGGTGGGGGAAATGGGGAAAAATACCCGTTTCCGAGACCACCACCGTGAGGATTTTCTTGAAACTTGGAGAAAATATGCTCCTAAGACAGACACATTGAATGGCAGCATTGATTTGTCCCAAATTAAGGGTAGTTATGGAGGAAGAGGGGGGGGGGTGATTGGGCAAAATACCCGTTTCTGAGAGCACTACTATTCTAGTTTCCGAGGCACAACTGCAATGGGTTAAATCTAGACAGCCAGAGTTATAGCGTGTAAATTGGCTACAACGCATTTTGTCCTTCTGTGTTACCAAAATATTTACCAAATTTCAAGAGTACCCTGAGAGCCATTTTTAAGGAATTTTAATTTTTACCCTATTGTGGGGGTGAAATCCCCCTCACAAAAGGTTTAATTTAAAAGCGTTCACGGAATGACTAAAACTTGACGGAATTCTTCCCATTAAGAGGCAATCTAAGTTATGATAAAGAAAAGAAAATGAATAAAGAGGGAATACCACACTTATTGAGAACCTGTCTACAAGTTTCAATCTTGATCCAGAATGCACAGCCAGTTCCTAACAAAAGTTTGTTCGCATCAAAAGAAGACTAGCAAAATCCAGCAGGTCACAGGAAAAACACAAGCAAAAACCAGCAGCCACAGGAAAAAGGTGGACCGTTAAAGACATCTTCGCAAAGAACCATGGAAGATTTGCAAAGATGATATAACAAGCTGAAATAAAAGACCAGAGGATATTTGTCTTTAGAAATTCGAAACAAGCCCTTAGGATAAGGAAACTGATTTGGTTGTAGATGGTTTGTCTAAAAGAGGCCTCTTATCACCTATAGGTAGGGCTAGTTTCAGAAGTGGTGCTCAACCAGTAATCTTTGGAATTTTTCAATGCTAGTTCTCAAATGCCAAAATTAGTTTTCATTTGAAGGAATGAAAATTTTAATTTTCCAAAGATTATCAGTTGGGCTTCATCCAACCTCTGAAAGGAGCTCTATGCTTAAAGGTGATGTTGATTCTGTAGAGAATATTGAAGTATAGATGGGCAGAGAAAAGTGATGATGATCACATAAATCTATAGGAAGCAGTGTCGTAGCGTGCCATTTGGCAACGTTGTATTTGTGTCTATTTGAACCTTGTAAAAGGTCGAATTCGAGGGTGTTCACCGAACACACCAGTGGTTCAATATTTTTTAACGTTTAAATGGAGAGTCTTCAACGTTGCCGAATCGCACGCCACGCCACTGATAGGAAGTAAATGATAACTGGGTTTGATAGAACAAATTAGTCGGGTAGCTGATCCAGGATTATATATTCAAACTGATCGATAAAACTATAAACAAGTGACACGATTGGGTGAGACCGATTTGGGGCTGTTGTCATTTGAAAACCATTTTCCAGTTGCTCAATAAGTAAAGGTTGCTTCGAAGACACCTTCACAGAATGACCATCTGAATGATAGTTTTGGAAGGACTTCCCCCCCCCCCCCAATCGGTCTCTCACCACCTAGCATCACTTGTATTTAGGCTTATCAATTAGTTTAACCATGAAGTCCCGGCTCGCTGAACTATTTTACCAGCCTTAATTACTGAGAAGATATGCCACGGAAGAGGATAGGTTTGAGCAAATAGATAAAAATTAGAAGTCTCGAAAGCCACAGTGAAGACAAGGGTGAGGTCAATGAATGCCATCTCAAAAGTAAGCTCCTTTCGGGAAATCAAAATAAAAGGCACTGCTTTGTAGTGGCAGCTCGTGAAATTTGGCAGCAATACTTTCCTTCATAGGAATTTACGTACAGAAAATTGATAATTACTGAAGCACTACTGCACACTCCAAATTGATTGTTATCCTCCATAATATCAAATGCAGGAAAACATTGTTGCCGAATATCAAGAGCCGCCACTGCTGCTGTGACGGATCACCCAGAGATTGTTGAAATTTACTGAAACCGAAGTATCAACTGTTTTAGTTACTATATCACTCAACAAAATTTACGTGGTGTTTTCATGAAAGTATGTAGGTACGTATGTTTTTCGTTTCATGCGCGCCATTTCCTCTATCTTTCTCAACCCACTTGACCCTTCATGAGAGCAGTTTCTGTCCATACCCTTAAATTTCACTCTAGGACTGCTGATACCCAGTAAATTTCTCCCTAATCGTTAAACTGAAGAGCCATTGAGCCGCTAGCATAATATGTTTGAAAAGCAGGCTAAAGTGTTTATGATTCTTGGATTGTAACTTTACCATCGCTTGAAGACCAAAGAAAACAATTCTGGCTACCCACTTTAGAACCCGCTAAGTCCTTGCAAACGTTTGTACTTTCATGAAAACATCACATAAACTAGACGTAACATGACTATTTCATTAAAATTCTCTGATTCTGCTTATACTTTCATGAGATAAAATCGCACGCATCAGTTATGAGGAATTTTTTCCCTAAACGAACCATGATTCAAATGATAGTTGTAAATGAAAATAAGTAAAATAATACGTGATGGCAAATCCATGTGTAAGCTTTGAAAGCCTCTTTCGGAGAAAAGTTGGGAGTACTTGCACTGCTTTTGCCAGCAACCATTCTAAGGAACAAACTATTGAAGGCTTTCGAACGCCAGAACCAACCAGAATTGTCACTGTCACGAGACTAAATTGTTAAGTCACATCATGACTGAAGTATCACGAAAGTGAACCACGACAAACTGAAATGAAAGGTAATATGTCATTAGATGCTGCAAACAGGTTCATTTAAACGAAGAGTTATTTCTGGAAATTATCTCAATTAACTTGCACCACACATCAACAAGAAGGAGACTAGCAGTGATGTTCCATTGAAGAAGCTCAACCAAACAATAAATTGACACACAGACAATGATGATGTGAGATGTTTGGTCAAAAAAGTGTAAAAATAGGAAATTCAACCTTACAAATTAATGGCTTTCTACAGAAAAGAACCAACTTTGTCATGCTCGTAGAAGGCAACCAATTGCTGCACATTTTCTGTGTAGTTAGATCCCCCTTCTGCTTGCAAGGAAAAGTTGGATTCTTCTGCAGAGCTGTTCAGTATGATTAACCGGTGAAAGTGCCACTGCCTTTGGAATACTTAATCTGTTGCTCTAATCAGCAGGTCAATTACTTGCCATGTCTTGTCACAATTTAAAATAGAATTCAGGAACAAAAATAATGTACGATTTGCCCCTAAATAATAGCAGCACTTCACTGTTCAAAATCAATTCAAAATGTAACTTGACCAGGATCCATACTCACGAAATACAAACTGGGCTGAGCAATAAAGAAGGATAGATTAAAATAATGACTACTCTGAAGAAAACAATCTGACCAGAAGCGATGACGTTTAATGAGATCTGAGTATATTTTGAACGTGAATCTGAAAATCTAAGACACTTTAATAAATAATAATCAAACCATCTGTCATTAGATGACAAACATTTAGTTGCTGCAGAGAATCTAACCTCATTTCCAACAACATGAATAACAACAATGTTTACGGTCTCCAGCGTACTGCACGTTGCATCACGGCCATTCTGCAGGCGTTTTTTACGGAACCCGGCCCGGTTCTTCAACACGGCGGAGATAGGAAGTGCCATATCTCTTATTTTAGGCTTTAAGTAATCTCTGGATCGAAGACGACCTAAACATAAAAAAGTCTAGCCCTTTCTGAGGAGTCAATTAAAACGCTGTAGATTCCGTAGAGAGTAGTTGGAAAAAAAAAAAAAAAAAAAAAGTTTTTCGCCGGATGATCGATTAGATCGAACAACCTGACGACTATCGATTATGACGAATCCGATTGCAGCATTTGAATGTTTGGCATATAATCGAACAATTTCGATAGCTGTCGATCTAGACTGTTGCTTACAATGAAATCGTCGATTCTCGTCAGGCGATATCTATCGATACCTAGAGCCAGACCACAATAATATGAAACTGTAAGTAATCAATTAATATATACTGCAAATTATTGGCACCATGGAGTGAGAAAGTCGCGTGCGGACCCCGCAACAGAATGTGCCCATAGGTCAAAACGGCGCGAAGCGCCTATAACGCCTGCGCGTAGCGCAGGTGCGGGGGTTTGGGGGCGGGGCCCCCAAAAATCGGCGCGAAGCGCCGATTTTTTTTTTTCAGTGTACAGAGCCGCCATCAGCGGCTCGTGAATTGCGAAGAACCGATTTTGTTTTCATATAAACCCGTGAAAAATAATGGATGTCTGGGTGGTTCCATTGAACAAAAAAACTATCGATACTTTAGCATACTTTCAAATGGGAGGAAAACGATTATCGATCGTTCGCAAGCTACTGGAATCGATTGTATTACGCGACGCGTGACGTGTAATCTGTCTAGAGAATCACGTCAAATCGATTCTGTTTTCATATAAACCCGTGAAACATAATCGATGTCTGGGTGGTTCAATTGAACCAAAAAAAAAACGATCGATACTTTAGCATACTTTCAAACGGGAGGGAAACGATTATCGATCGTTCGCAAGCTACTAGATTCGATTGTATTACGCGACGCGTGACGTGTAATCTGTCTAGAGAATCACGTCAACATCTCAATAAGGCTCTCTCTCCCCCCTCGATAGTGCTATACCCCATTCATAAAATGATGAAGTTATAAAAGGATAGATAAGCTTAATTAAAGAGTTGGACGACAGAGGGCGCTTCGCAACTCCGAGAGGAGCATTTGAGGAAATAATAGCAATAACAAAGTGATGATTACCATAATTTTCGAATATTCGCGATGGTATCCGAGGAGTAAGGAGTGAGAGGAGAAATAAAATGAGGGTCGATAGGAACGATAAAGGCTGGAGCGTGGCTATTTTGCGCAGGGCTCACTAGCGCGATCGTGATGCTGTGGCGGGTTTTTTAAACAATCGGTTTGGTGCGAACGTGCGCTTCGATGAGGTCCGCTCTATAGGTACTTACGTAATCTTGATACCGGGAGACACAATCAGCGATTGTTTTATCAATCGAAAAATGACAGAGTTTTATCCCAAAAAAAAAAAAAACAAAAACAAAAAAAAAAACAAACAACAAACAAACAAACAAACAACTGTTTTTACATGAGATACTTGCGTAACTCCTGCCGATTTTGCCGTAACAGCTGTTTTCTGACTTTCATATTAACATTTAGGCTTTTTAGATTAATTTTGGTAATGTTTGCTGGTTTTTACATTAGATTTAACTATTTATTTACTGCTGTGACTCACGGATAGTTACGTGACACAAGGACACACCAATATTTAGGGCTAATTCTGGCCGCGGCTAAGGCCGAGACCACAATTAGCTTCAATGGGTCTGTTGCACACTTCGGCTAGAGCGTTTTCAATTCTCAAAAGTATCAATTCTCATGTAAAAAGCTGTAAAAATAACAATGGCAGCATCCAAATTTGTGTTTTTAGCGTGAATTCGTCAAATTTTAACAAAACACTGTTGACTTTTCGAGCAGCGCGACGTGGTGTCCACGGTTGGAAATAATCGACCCTGGAATTATCTTAAGTTTTTTCATTTTGGGATTTTTATTTGCGACAGAGCTGCTTTAATTCCACTATAAAGCTAAAGGTGGAGTTATTCACATCGAATTTGATCCAAAATCTAGATTTCACTCTCACAAGGTTTGATTGACATGACAACCCTGCTTTCAGGCCGCGGAAGAGCGCGGAGGTTTAGTT
Organism: Trialeurodes vaporariorum; assembly: GCA_011764245.1. NCBI lineage: Eukaryota > Metazoa > Arthropoda > Insecta > Hemiptera > Aleyrodidae > Trialeurodes > Trialeurodes vaporariorum. The sequence continues at coordinate 7,073,801 of VMOF01000379.1, forward strand.
TGATGGTTTCCTTTCATTCGGCAGTGGGCACGGCCAAGCCGCCGCCGCGCCGCACGCGGGGTCAGGTCAAGATAAAAGAGCCCTCAGTTGTTGGTTTGGCTATGAAAAGGAATGAAATAAAAGCGAGACAGGAAGAGGAGAGCTTGGGGCTTGCCACTGAAGGGAGGTTGCACAATAAGTTCGCGGGGAACCGGCAATGATTTCTGTGTACTACGAAAGGGGGATCATCATCGATGCCAAGGAAAAGGATAGATGAGCGTGCTATTTGGCAACAATGTATTCGCTCCACTTGAATCTATACTCAATAATCGAATGCTGGTGAAGCGCTGCTTCACTTTCGAATCGATTGTTTTGCATGCAATCATATGGAGGATTAACAAGAATAAATGAGCAGTGGCGGCTCGTGCTATTTGGCAACAATGTATTCGCTCCACTTGAATCTATACTCAATAATCGAATGCTGGTGAAGCGCTGCTTCACTTTCGAATCGATTGTTTTACATGCAATCAAATGGAGGGGTGAAGCGTGATATTAGGCAACGGTGTACAGTGCTCATTTATACGCATGCAAAAGATCGAACAAAATTGAATGGAGTAAAAGGAGACGAGGAACAGGCAATGTTGCACAATGTTCATTTAAACCATACTGAAAAAAAATTAGGTAGTTTGACAGTCTATTTGTTAGAAATGGTGAGTACAAACGCATTTGTTGATTTAGCTAATCATTTTGTTAATTTTACTATCCGATTTGCTAAATAAACAATCCAAAAAGGTAAACCAACAATCCGATTTAATACATCTACAATCTGGATTGATGATTTACCTATTTGGCTTGTTGATGTAACAAATCGGACTGTGAAATCAACAAAATGGTTAGTTAAATCAACAAATGCGTTTAAGTACTTACCATCATTTTCAACAAATAGACTGTTAAATTACCTAATTTTTTTTTTTTTTTTTCAGTGCACATGCAAAAGATCGAACAAAATTAAGTGCAGTAATCCGACCTTTTCGTATACCTACTCTGGAATGAAAACGACATTGGTTTGAATGGACAAATATGGTTTGTTGTGCACTTTAGTTGGAGCAATATGGCACACTGATTTTCATTAAAATTGTCGTGGAAATGACAATGAGTGTATTATTAAAAACTATCATTGTCCACTCGTTAGCATTGGAAACAGCTTTAAAGAATACTCCATTTAGAACAAATCGCGCAATATTGAACACTATTTTCACCGACACACTACCTCTCATAGATGGAACTGCTGCGTTTATGTGAACATCATAACCTCGGGGCGATTGTTTTTCCAAAGACAGTTCTGGTGAGTGGGTGACAGTCCGGTTTAGGTGATGTTTTCATTAAATCACATACATATTTCGTTTGGTCCCTAACCGCCATCTCGCCAGTCGATGTTTGAATGAAAATTTGATTGATTAACTAATCTCGATACTTCAAAATTGTCGATATTTTATTGGATCTCTTAAATGCCGATATCTTCGAGATTTTCCGTTTCAATTGATGACACAGGTTACCTACAGGCTGCAGAGAGCTCTTCGGAGTTTTTCAGGAATTTCTCGAGGATCGTTTATACGTGTTCGATAGAAACTATCACTGAAAAAAAAAAAAAAAAAAATGCTAAATTTTACTACCTTCGAACCTAAACGTATGGTCAAAACTTAAAAACTGTCGTTTTCGTCTCCTCAAATATTTGAATTAACACTGTATAGAGGTATTTTAACTATTTTAATTAGTGAATCCAACCGGTGACGAAAGGGAGGGAAGGTGTAGGTACCCATGCCCCGGACGGCACTCTCCAAAGGCTACCAAATCAGTGATTACAAGCCAAAAAAATAAAAATTAATCAAATTGGCATAATTTTTCTACCTCCCCCCCTCCCCCCCTCCCCTCCCCGGAAACCTCCGCATGCCCCTGAATCCATCCATTTGTATAGGCCTTATCCATACTTTTTAACTCTGTAAATAGTTATGAATCCAGCACTTCTTCGTTTCAGGGTACCTATATAATTTCTTAATTTGTATTTTTTGGCAACACTGTGAGGGATGTGAGGATCCGGAATCGGGGGAAGGGGGGGGGAGGGAATAAGTAGCGATGTTTGTGCGGTGCCGCTCGCGCGGCTTTGTCCTTCGCCTTCGCGGCGACGCGACGCGACGCGGGGTCGCGGGCATCCTCCGCGGACAGCCGCACTTTCATGGTAAGATTGTGGCCACCGACCTTTTTGCCTCTTTTACTCAACCCCCCCCCTCTTTATCTTCCTCCCCCTTCCCTAGCCCCCTTTTCTGAGGGCTCCTTCTTCTTCGCTTTTTATGAACAAAACTTTGCTTCCGCGCTCGCGACTTAGCTCCCGCCACCGCCACCGCCGTGGCCAACCAGGATTCCTTCCTCCGCCCTCTCATCCAGTCTTCTTCCGCGGTCTCCTACTTTCCCGCTAATTACCCGCGCGCAACTTGTCTTTTTGTTTCGGGTGAGATTAAACTTGCGAATTGCGGCATCGCGGTGCGGTATGGTGTGAGAACTGCAGTTTAACCCGTTTGTATATAGATTGAGACACTATGGTTGCGTCCTAGAATGGGTCTGTTGCAAACTTTTGCTACAACGATAAAAAGTTATTATTCCAACGTAAAATCGCCTGAAAAGTCCATTGGTGGCATCATTAAGTCATGAAATACAATAATAAACTCACAAGAGGCGTTTATTGAAATCCAATATGGCGGCAAAATATCGAGGAATCTGAATGTATGCACCGTGATCATCCAAGGATTCCCAACGTTTACAACCTCATTGGAGGTAGAGGTTATGTGTTTGTTTACTTTGTGATTGGTTGTGATCGATGTTGTGAGGTTGATGGCTATCCTTGAATGTTCGTGGTGCATGCATACAGATTGCTCGATATTTTGCCGCCATCTTGGATTTCATTAAACGCTTCTTGTGAGTTTATTATCGCATTTCGTGGCTTTCTGATGCCACCATTGGACTTTTCAGACGATTTTACATTAGATTAAGCACTCTCAATCGTTGTAGCAAAAGTTTGCAACAGACCCATTCAACCATTTACTGCATCCGAGCAAGAAAGATTACATTATTCTGTGATGTAGTATATCCAGGGCCGTTTGGCGTATAATCAATCGCTTTTTTTTAATTCACCGATGATTCCACCGGTTGAGAAAAGATTACACAGTTCAGTTCAGGGTATAAGAGTAACGTACGAAAATGCTCGCATCTGTAAGCTTTTCTCAACCGCGGTGGAGTCGTCAATGACTAAAAAAAAAACTTACGGGTATTCTGATTAATTAACGGAGTTTCCACCGATTGAGAAAATATTATAGATCAGAGTATTTTTGTGCATTTTAGTCTAAAATTGGAATGAACTGTGTGTAGTCTTTTCTCAACCGGTGGAATCATCGGTGAATGGAGCTGTTGCAAACTTTTGCTACAGGCTTATTAATAGTTGATTATGGGGTAATACCCTGTAAAAATAACGATTAGCGCACTAAAAAATCACGAAATCCACTTCTAAACTCACAAAATGCTTTTAAATGCGAGACCTTAATGGCGGCCGAGGCCGCGATTTTCTTATGGCAATTGTATGCTTCTTCTTCTTCTTGTGTGGTGTTGCGAGAACACCTCGTGTAGATGGCGCTGATTGAAGATAGGGAACCCCAATGAAAACCGCGGCCCCGGCCGCCATTACGGTCTCGCGTTTAAAAGCATTTTGTGAGCTTAGGAGAGGATTTCGTGATTTTTTAGTGCGCTAATCGTTATTTTTACTGGGTACTACCCCGTTATCAACTATTAATAAGCCTGTAGCAAAAGTTTGCAACAGCTCCATTGAAAAATACGATTGATTATACGCAAAACGGCAGCTCTGAGTATATCACAGAGTCCCTATATACTAGGAGAGTTGAGCCAAGACTCTCAAAAAGAAGAAGAAGAATCGGGTCAATGGAGCTCCCAAGAGGCAAAATGCAAATGGCGGTTGGCCGTTTGCCTCTGCTCTTTTGCCGCGATTTCTCTACTTCTAATAGAGGTTATAGGTTCTGATTCTAGACAATGACGGTCGTTATTGAAAGAGATAATGTTCTCCAGAATAACATTCAAGCAGAGGAAAAATTAACAAAAATTACCGCGGTCACTGTTACTTTAAATGTGTAATAAAAGCGAGTTCGCGAAAAGTAAACAAACCCTCCGCCGTTTGCATTTGCCTCTTGGAGCTTTCTTGACAGCCTAAATCTGAGAGCGAATCAGAAATGGATTCAGCAATGGCGCAACTCTCATAGTATATAGGGACTCGAGTATATCTATGTAAATGGAAAAGTCAGGGCTGCCGTTTTGCGTATGATCAATGCTATTTTTCTATTCACCGATGATTCCACCGGTTGTGAAAAGATTACACAGTTCAGTTCAGAGCATGACTGTAATAAACTAAAATACTCGCATCTGTAATCTTTTCTCAACCGGTGGAGTCGTCAATGACTTTAAGAAACTTGCGGATATTTTAATTAATCAACGGAGTTTCCGCCAATTAAGGAAAGATTACAGATCAGAGTATTTTCGTGCATTACAGTCATACACTGAACTGAACTGTGTAATCTTTTCTCAACCGGTGGAATCCTCGGTGAATAGAAAAATAGCATTGCTTATACGCACAACGGCAGCCCTGGGAAAAGTGCTGCTATTCATAGTCTTTTCTGCATCGAGAGACAATGAAGGTATGGATTCTAGAGCGCTACTTATGATCATCCATGGACCAATAAATGTACGGTCCGGACGGTCCTTGTTCTTTAACGTTAGGTGCAGTCCTAACCAATCAGAAGCGAGGATTCGCTACTTGGAGTCGAGAACAAGAAACCGTCCGTACCGTACATTTATTGGTCCCTTATGCTGAACATGAATAAGTTAACCCTTTCAAATGCATATACACTGAAAAAACAAAGTTTAGATACAACCGCAGCAGCTTTTTAAAATAGCTTCGCAAAGCAAAAGTTCTAGCTCTACCGGAGAAAGCTGCGCCTGTACCAAAGAACTCATTCGGTAGAGCAACAGCCTTTTTTCTTGTTTTTGCTCTACCAAAGTAGTGCTTCGGTTCAACCGCAACTTTCTCCGGTAGAGCTAGAACTTTTGCTTTGCAAAGCTATTTTAAAAAGCTGCTGCGGTTGTACCTGAACTTTGTTTTTTCCGTGTAGCCCAAGCAAGGGCTTAGCATTCAATTTGGCAACGTTGCATTTTTCCATTTAAACCCATGTAAAAGGTCGAAAGCGAACAAATACTTCGATCTTTTTCATCGGTTTATATGGATGAACTGCAACGTTGCCAAATTGCATGCTACACCACTGAGCCCAAGTAATTTTGATTTCCCATCTCTATCTCTTTCTTGACAGTGAAAGCTACTCCCAATCGTTAACACTTATAAAATAATTTTCTCATCAAGTGCCTTCAATCGATAGGGGTAGGCAAAATAAACACCGCGAAGTACGAATATTCAACTGTACCCACAGAATAGAAGGGAGTTATAACTTTCAGGTCTTCTGGTAACCTGAATCAGGCAGAGAGTTGGCATTTTGTGTATATACTTAGCAATACTGCCAGATTTGGCAAAAAATATACACATTTTACATTAAATTATAAGCAAAACAACATGGTATGAACAAGTGCTTTTGAGTTGAGCAAACTCGCCAGCTGAGGCAAAAAAACCAATTAAAAAAGGAAATGAAAAATCATATGATCAAAAAAAATATGAAAGAAATAGTAGAAAACTAAAGGGGGAGAGAGTTCAACTCATACAATGCAACAAAAAGCATGAGCGAGGACAGCTATTCGAGAGCATACTCAAAAGCATTTGATTAAATTTCATGGGAAATGTTTTAATTTTATGCCGAATCTGGCAGCTCTGATATAACATGCCTATCCGTTGTGAGCCTAAGGGGGGGTACATTTGTACCCCAGGCCAGTTTTTTTGACGCCATTTTGTCAAAACTGCTCAAACTTTTTTGGGACTTCATGACATTTTAAGTTAGAATACTTAGAACACGTCTACCAAATTTCATTAATTGTTATGAATTTTTGTCGATATTATAGAAATTTAAAGTGTTGGGGTACAAATATACCCCCCCCCCCTTCGTCCTGCCAGTTTTAAGTTTGGAACCATCTATTACAGTGAATTTTACGGAAATTCTATGTAGATTAAGAATATTAAGTCAGATCATTGAGAAAAAATTGGGAATTTATCAAAAATGGAAAAATAATATGGTACCTCATTTCATTTTTTCCATTTTTTTTATTTTGACATTTTTTTTAAAAGTAGGTGTAAATTTGGCAACATAGCAAAAATTTACTCAAATTTCACATAAATTACTCTCTTAGGGTACTAAGTACATAATCCATCCATTAAAGTTTCAAAATTATTGATACTGACTGTGCTGCATGAAAATATCCTTGGGGTACAAAAATAACCCCCCTTAGTCCTTTGTGTTACCGAAATACCTTAGGCTCACAAGGGCTATACATTATGCCCTGTATTATATGACATTTTTGATGATTTTCTTTACAAAAAACTCATCTCAGTGCTAAAAAAAAAAATAAAATTAAAAAAAAAAAAAAAAAAAAAAAAAAAAAAAACAGAAAAGCCGGATGAGCAAAATAATAGATGCAAAAATATCTCGAAAGAGAATTTTTGAGTTGAGTTGGCCGAAACCGGACTATTCGAATCATAGCAACCACATAAAGATCTACTGGGGGTATATGGGTACTCAGTGGCGTAGCCTGCAGTTTGGCAACGTTTTATGTTGTCTATTTAAACCCATATAAAAACTCGAATTCGAGGGTGTTCACCGAACACCTTATTGTTCGATCTTTTTAATGGGTTTATATGGACAAAGTACAGAGTTGACAAATTGCACGCTTCGCCACTGGTAAAGCCTTTTATACAATAAGGTTAGGAAGTCAAATCTCCGCCCGTTTACTCGAATTAGGTATGGGTAGTAAAACATTCCTATTTAGTGATGATGATTTCGTCTATACGGTTAATTGGAGGCGCTCGACGAAATATTATTTTGAAAATATCCACAACTTTGGAGTAGCTTACGAACCGGACATTTTTCTTAGCACAAACGCGAGAAAATAAACAAATTAAATTGAACCAGTAATTTGATTTTTACGCTTTAACGACATAGGTGTCCGCCCCCACATGGGTGGCGCGCCGCGTGGGGTCAAAAAGTGGATGGGCTAAAAATCAACAGATTTTTTTTGTTTGTTTTTCCTTTCTTTTTTCTTTCTTTCTTCACCTTCTTCAAAATTAAGTCTGACGCAGGCGGGAGTGGGGGGATAAATAACCATTTTTCTTTTGGAACACTTGTAATTCTGACTTGAAAGGGGCTAAAATTTAAAAATACTGAAAATTTGGACTAAATAGACACTTGAAACAATTTGGTTAGGAAGACAGTGTCGTTTCCTTAGTAACTTCTGAATGAAGCAGACAGATGGCGATGAGAAAGAAACGTTTTTCCATTCTTCTTTTTTTCTTTTTCTTTCTTTTTCCTTTTTCCCTTTTTTCCTTTTTTTTTTTTTTTTCTCGTTCAAAAATTTTTTTTTGCCCCTCGTTCCCAAAAAAGTGGGAGGGGGGGGGGGGGCTAAAGCCCCAATAGCCCCTTATACGCGCCGCCTATGCGTCCCCAATGAATACAAAACAAGGGGACCTAGACACACACATGGACTTTTTTCTTTTATTTGGACCTGAAATCGCGTAGACAATGACGTCTCCGATGTCAATTGACCTGCCGAGTTCGAATTTGGCCTTAGTTTTGATCGAAATATTCTAGATTTTCCACAATTTAAACTTTATCACGAATATTTTTTAAAAGTAAAATATGCGTAAAATCGGGACGAGTTAAGTAGAAAATGATATCATTTTTGAAATCAGCGTCCCGAATACTATTGATTAGCACACTATTAATGTATGTAACAAGAAAATTCATTGAAATATACTGAAATTTAGTTTAAAAAAAACACTGATGTTTGGTGCTTTCGCGGACAGTCATTTCGTTAAAGAGGCCTACTTCAGAAATTTTATGTATCCCTAAAGATTTCTTCCATCCGCACGAATCCATTTGTCTAGTGTTTTCGCGATGGAAGTCTGTTGAGTATGTGGATCCATTTTTCTTTCCTCCTTCCAACCTTCCCTTCATCTACCCCCCCCCCCCCCCCCATTGCAGTGGCGGCTCGTGCAATCTGGCAACCGTGCACTTTTACCATTTAAACGTATGCAAAAAGGTCGATACTAGGTGAGGCGCTACGCCTCACCAAGTAATCGATTATTTTACACAGTTTTAAATGGAGGAAATCCATTGTTGCCACATTGCACGAGCCGCTGCTGCCCCATTGACCCCCCCCCCCATTTCACCTCGACTAACCCCACAAAATATATCTGTATATATATGTTTATAAAAAAATCAAAAAAATATTCACCGTTTATAATTTATGACCTAGCTTATGGAGATGTCTACTTTATAGACGCTCAGTCGATCTTAAATATGAAAAGCGCGTTTCCGCATAAGCTGAGTGGAATTGGAAAGTCCAGAGGTGGATCCAGAAAGTCTATACCTTCTCTCTTTAAGCATGCGTCGGCAGAACTCAGAGGCGGGATGTAAAATCACGTGATAGTATACCTGTCTCCATCCTTTTCTAACACATGTTGGTGTGTGGTTGAAAGGGCGCAGAGAGAGTGAGGTAGAGAGAGAGAGAGAGTTGGAAGATTCATGGATGTGCTCCTACCCACGGTTGCCGTCAGAGTTTGAACCAAAAATATGCCTATTTTATTTTATCGTAAAATGAGAGGCGGGAGGCGAATTTTTTTTTTATATAATTTGGTAACTCTGTATATCCTCTTGCTTTAACAAACAAACAGGGTGTCTCAGAAGTAATAATGAAACTTTAACCATTGTTTTAGAGAGGTCGCATAATACTCCCCCCCCCTTGGAGCCTATGTAGTATGTCAAAAAATAACCCCCTTTCAGTGCCAGAGCTTTTCTCAAAAAGTCGAGAAAAATATTCTGAATTTCTTTTTTTATTGTATTAAAAGCGTCAACAGTCATGAGCCAAAAATGTCATAAAAAGTCTCCCGATGTGAACTCCATAAATAGCTATGAGAAAATAAATAATAATAATAAAAAAAGGCAAGCGTTTACTTTTCTTATGAACAAACTTTTATTTTTGACGGCAAATGGTTTCTGTCAAGGCTACGAATTTTTAAAGTTTATTCAGATGTTTTGGTGGTGAAAAAAACCTAGACATTTTTTTAAGACTTGCATTTTTTTTTTTTTTTTTTTTTTTTTTTTTTTTTTTTTTTTTTTTTTTTTCAAATTTGACGAATGACGCGGGTATTTAGTGACATAATCAACGGAGAAGCTGAAAGATGGTTTAATTGAACTTTACGTCAAAAATAGTTGTATTTTGATATTTCTTTCTTTGCGTTCACAATTTCACATAATATATAGACAGTTAGGATAAGAGAAATCATAGGCGCCACCAATCGAAGCAATTTTGCACCTTTAAGTACAGGCACGTTTTATTTTCTTTGATGCTGTTGGTTCGAGGTAAAGTTTACTGTGTCAAACAATGGGTCCGTTGCAAACTTTTGCTACAGAGCTATAGAGTGACCGATGTCATGTAAAATCGCGTGAAAAGTCCATTGGTGGCAGCCAAAATTCATAAAATTTAATAACAAACTCACCAGAGGTATTTAACTGAAATCCAAGATGGCGGTAAAATATCGAGCAACCTGTATGCAAGCACCATGAACATCCAAGATGGCCAACCTCACGACATCGATCACAATCAATCACAACGCAAACAAACTCATAACCTTCGATGCTGTGAGGTTGTTAACGATGGCCATCATCATGGATATCACGGTGCGTGCACACAGGTTGCTCGATATTTTACCGCCATCTTGGGTTTCAGTTAAACGCCTCTCGTGAGTTTCATTTTGCATTTTATGACTTTCTGATACCACCGATGGACTTTTCACGTGATTTTACTTAAGATTTAACACTCTATATCGCTATAGCACAAGTTTGCAACAGACCCATTCTGAACTGTATAACCTTTCGCTATAGATTTTCCGATTGACATTTATTGACGTTTTTAAAGATTTTTTGGGTATTCCAGACATTTTTGAACGGAATAAAATGATAGCACCATCTAGCATCATAGAAAATTGCTTCATTTATCCACAAACACCGCACAACCTTAGTGAGAATGCCAACAAACAAAAAAAACAACAAAAAAACAAAAGTTTTTTCAACCAAAAATCATGATCCTTCTGGATTTTTTCATGTAATATACTGGTGCCCTTAGTTAGAGCCCAAAATTCTATGACCAACCAGAAGTTATAGGTTGGCCTGAGTAGGTAACTCTACTCATAGAGCGACTCTAATTTTGGCCTGTAGAATACATGGATATAATTTCTACCATCACTTCTGGGACACCCTATATCCGTTGTTCTCCGCTGTACAAAGAGGTGCCCGTCTACATCTGAAACGAGTTGTGATTATGGAACCGGGGATGTCGCAAAGAGTCAAAATAACGATAAATTCGAGCGGTCGAAGTTCAAGCAGGAGTTGGGGGCACCCGAGCTGCTGGCGGAAGATCGAGGTAATGTAAAATAATTTAAAATTGTTTTTTCGCACCCGAGGTTTGGCTCCGATCGGAAAGGAAAGGAAAGGTGGAAATGTGTTTGAGCGGCGTTGTCGAACGTTTGAAACATTTTTCTCTATCACACAGAAAAAATTTATTATTCTTTAAAATTGCAAAATATAATGCTATAAACCTGGAAGCCACTTCACAACACAAAAATTGCATTTTATAAAATGCTAATTTGGCAAAAAAAAAAATATATATATATTTCTGATTTTGGCAAGATTTTGGAATTTTTGCCTTCGCAGCAAATTAGCAACCGTATTGCTCGACTAGCGAGTCAAGCTAAGTATTTGCAACTGTTTCCATCCAAATAAAACTATGTCATTCCCAAGTTTAACCTTTACAAGCCCAAATGTTGGTCCATAAAATTAATTTAAACAGAAAACTTTAAAAAACCCAAAACTGAACCCCTTCTTTCTAAATTAAGTTCATTTTACCCAAAAACTCACTGCTGCAATTATTAAACTGTAATCACTGCAATCTGGAATTTCACGCTTTACCATCCCAAACTTTTACGCATCGATCCCAAACTTTTCATTAATTTTCATCATAACATGCACAATCAAAACCCTAATGAAATCTTATCAGTCGAAACGTACTTAATATGCCTTCAACCATTAATTAAAAACATTTCAAGCCCTATACTACCTGATAAATCCCACTTCTATACCCAAGCGACGCAACTATTCTTTTGAAACATAAATTTTCAAATAACCTCCTTCAAATTATTACCACCGATTTTTTTTCATTTTTTATCGATTTCTTTCTTTATTTCTTTATCCCCCCCCCTTAAAGATGAAACTACTGCAATTAAAATTTACTGCCGGAGTAGTTACATCATGCTACTACCTTACAGTATCTGATTAAATTTTACAGGAAAATGTTTTACTAAAAATGATCAGAATTCTGATAAAAAAGTTCTCGAAAACAGTTTTAAAGATAATTGAGATCTGTTGACGTAGAATTGTGACCATTTCCGCCAGGAAGGCTGGCATTTTTTTACCAGAATAATCTAGCAATTATTATCAGAATAATCTGGAGTTTTTGAATAGAACAATCGCATTTTGGATCAGAACAACTGTGTTGAAAATTTCAGAATTTTTGTCCAAAATAGCCAGAATTCTATAAACACCAGAATTTACGTGGAAAAGGCCACAATTTCTTTACTAGAATATTGTTCTTGAATGGGGCTCTTGCAAACTTTTGCTGTGAGCAAATGAATAGTTCAATCTGATGTAAAAACCAGAAAAAATTACGAAAATCACATTGAGGAAGTCTATAATTCAGGAATAAACTCACAAAACTGCTTTAATGGCGAGTTCATAATGGCGATCCAACGCAGGTATCATGGGAGATTCTTGTCTATTATGTCACTTGCTCTACGGAAACACAGAGATGTGTCTCAATTTAGATAGGAATCTCCAATGATACCTGCGTCTCTCCGCCATCCAGCCCGATTCTGAGAGTGAATCTCGTGATTTTTCAGAGAACTTATTGTCATTTATACAGGCTTTTGTGCAAGTATCAACTCTTCAATCTCCCATGGGCGCCCGCAGCGGGAGCAAGAGGGGGCACTTGCCCCCCCCCCCCTGGAACTCAAAAAAGTCAATATTTCGCGGTACAGAAAGAAAGGAAAATAGAAAATGCAATATTAATCAAAGAGGTAATAGTTAAAAAACTTCAGTACATGTTTATTTTTTAATTTTAACTCATTTTTTGCAAGATATGGAAGAATTGAACTTTTACCTTAGTATCATTTTCGTCTGTTGTCACTTTATCCATTATATCAAACACGTCAAAATTATTACTACATATTATTTGATACACCTACCATGGCTTTATAATTGTACACTATTTGGATGAAAAAAAAAAAAAAAAAGCTTTCCCTTTTCCGCCGGGGGGGGGGGTTCCTAGACCTTCCATTGGGGTTCAACAATTTTGCCCCCCCCCCCTTTGGAAATTTTTCTGCGGGCGCCCATGCAATCTCCTACAGTAAAATTTTGCAAGAGCTTCATTCAGACCATTTTCGGTAGAATATTTTGTCTCCATGTTAATTCAGTGATCGGAATCACATGCGAGCGAGACATGGCAACGCGTGTTTTCGGATGGTATTAGGAGTAAAAATATGGTCCCATTATGAGGATCAAACCCACGAGCGCGGCTTGGCGTCTGGGCACGGAGCGCAAAGCGGTGTTCCGCAGGGTGATATGTGGGCCATCTTACGCCGTGCTCTTCCGCAACTCGCAGTACTCGCTCCTCCACCTCCTTCGTTTAACCCCCGAACAATTTCCCCGCCCTCGCCTTACCCGCCCCCCTTACCCCATCTCTCTCTCCTGGGTTGGCGCGTTATAAAAAAAGCGGTGCTTTAACTCAGGATAAAAATGTATAAAAAGTGTATTAGCTCACACGGCTCCTCCTTCCGCCCCCACCCAACCACCCAACCACCCGCGGATCCAGGAATCTATATCTTTCTCTCTCTTCTCCCAATTAGAACGCGTATGATAGAAAAGGACAGATTTAGAGGCAGTCATGTGATTTTAGCCCCCTCTTTATATCCTTTGCTAACACATGCATTCTAATGGGAGAAGAGAGAGAGAAGGATCCGCTATATAGTGCCACCCACCCACCACCATCTCTATCTTCGGCTTCCGCGCTCCGCGCGCGCGGAGAAGTCTATTCACAGAGAGAGAAAAAGAGATAAACATGAAACACTAGATTGAATCCGAGATCTCTATTGAATCGCCCCCCCCTCTCCCCTCCTCACTTTCAAAATCGTCTCCTCCCGCTTACCGTTCTCTACTATCTGATTCAACGACGACTCCTTATATTCCTTCATCCTGTAACCCTGCGTCATCCTCTAGTAAGCTGATGTTGATCCCTTGGAACACTACCGATTTCCCGATTTTCGATCCCGACCGCCCTCTGCCGAATTTTTGTCCTGTGAATTGGTTGGTTTCCTCTCCGTCGGCTCGCACCTAAATCGTTCCTTCGCAAATCCAGGATTTCATAGAGTCGAGATCCTCTGGTTGAGCCTTGCTCCTCTCGGAGGAAGGACCCGTTTGATATCAGGTGTGTCCGTTCGAAGAATCCTTTGTATGTGACTGCGAGGCTGATTTATCCGGAAGAGCGTATATGTGTCGATTGGAATCATTGGAGGAATTCATGGGAGTTCAATTAGAGTAGTTTAAATAAGTGAAGTTGAAATGAGTGTAATTAAAATGGCCTTCCTCTCTCTTTCTCTCTCCCTCTCTCCCTTTCTTTCTCTCTCCCTCTCTCTCTCTTTCTCCCCTCTCTCTCTCACTCTCTCTTTACCCCTGCACCATGGGCACCCGCAGAAAAATTTCCGAAGGGGGGGGGGGCAAAATTTTTGAACCACAATGGAAGGTCTAGGAGGGGGGCTCGGTAAACTCCTAGACTGACCATAAAAATTCCTAGACGAGCAATTTTCAAAAACAAACTCCTAGACAAGACAGGTAAAAACGTAACTAACCTGTGTAAATTCCTCCATAAATCCATGATTTTCGCAGGCAGGGTTGCCAAATTTCCATCGACATTTGTTGTAATCAGCGTAATCTAAGTTTGATTAATGAATGGTTACTAACCGTCTGCTGAGGCGTCAATAATATATACTACTAGTGGCCGGTGGCCGCTTCGCGGCCAAGCGTTCCGTTTCGCGCCTTGCGCGTGATTTTTGTTTATTCGAGCTAAGACTTTGACTCGATATCATCCACTCCCTAACTCCGTTTGCTATTCGCCCATCTAATCTTGCTCCGAAGAACGAAATCTAAAAACTTACTCTATTATTCCTGAAATACTAAAGTGTTATTTTCTCGGGTACACCAAAGGTTTAGAAAACAGGAGTCATTATTTGGAGGTGCAAAAATAGCAAATCCCCGCCCAAATCCCCTTACATGAAACTTAAACATTTTTTAGGGGTATAGTCGTTCTCAAGAGGGCCCGATCCAAACCAGCCAATTTTTTTTTGGCGCTCATGGAGACGCTGAAATCTTCAGAATCGGCGCATTTGGATGCACCGTATTAGCGCATGTGGATTATACGATTTAGAACTGTACAGAGAAAAGAAGGGAAGGAGAGAAAGAGATAGCGAGAGTGAGAAACCTGCATTCACAATAAAATGAGAAGTTCGGGATAAGCAAACAAATACGCATGACCGAGATCGCACACCTACGATAACCTTTCGTTGAACTGACATGACAATAAGACATTGCGTTTCAGTGAATATCAAAATCTATATATGAATGGGAGAGAAATTTTGCGCGGGAAAACTATGTTCAAACAGCCCTTTATTAACGACAGTAATTTTTTAAATAGGTTGGCTCGAAAATTCAGGCAAACTTCGTCCTTAGACGTCTCTCTTAAGACGTAAATCTTAATTTTAGGGTCATTCTTTTAGCGCTTTTTGACTACTGATTTTGCAGCAAATTGCCGTTTTTGGGCTACTTTTTCAAAAATTCCTTCGTGTATGTTTTAGCGCTTTTGGCTTATCTTTTTTGGGGATTGACGCTTTTGAATGGTCGCCTCTCCCCCCCCCCCCAAAGATGCAATTCCTATTTTTTAGAGTTTTTTTAGACATTTCACGAAGCTCAAGTTTGTACAACCAGTGAACAGCTACTGGCAGCCGATTTTAGCGTACGACGCAACGGGTCCATCGGACCCAGTTCCAGCATCTAAGGGCATCCCAAGTTCACCATAGAGTTTCAGTGTGAAGTCAACGGTTAGCCAAAAATCACATCAATAATGCACTCATCGGTTGCAATCGGTCGTGACAAAACTCGCATAGCGTTCCAAACTATCTCACCCACCTCCCGTGACCTCCAATCCCCATGTGTATACCCATCTCTTTCTAGTGTCCTGCTTCGTATACACAGGGCCTCGTATTACGGCATGTTAATAGCCAAATCGCATTAAAATTGAGGAATTCATTTCTGCCGAAAAATATTTCACAAAAGATGTCTCTACATACGTTTTTTTTAAAAATTAGAGTATAGCAGTACAACATGGGGGTTACGTGAGAGCAAGATGTTTGGAACGCTCATCACCGGATGACATCATCACCAAGTCATCACTAAAAGAACCATATATCTTGAAATAAACGTCGCACTGGCCCACTAATATTACTGCACAGATTAAAAAATAACAGGTATACAACCCTGGTAAAAATCGTCAGCTAAAATCAGCAACACTCATCATGAAATTAGCTTGAAATCAGCATGATCTCTTGCTGATTGAACCTCTCAGCAAGCAGTCAGCAAGCACTCAGCATGAGTCCATGCTGAGCATTTTCTCAGCAATAAATTACCTTAAACTCAGCAAGCAACTTTTTGCTGATACAATCCAGTCAGCAAGAAATCAGCTTGAGTTTTTACTGAGAGCTCTGTTGGTACAAAATCAACTAAAAATCATCTAACCTCTTTTCTCCCTTAGATTTGCAATTAATCACCGTGTATGCAAAGACATCAGGATGAGATGAATATTTCATTTATTTTCTTTTTTTTTTATTTATTTTCTTTAATTTTTATTTATTTTCTTTATCTTTTATTTATTTTCTTTATTTTTATTTATTTTCTTTAGTTTTTATTTATTTTCTTTATCTTTTATTTATTTTCTTTATTTTTTATTTATTTTCTTTATTTTTTATTTATTTTCTTTATTTTTTATTTATTTTCTTTATTTTTTATTTATTTTCTTTTTTTTAAATTTTTTTATTTTTTATATTTTATTTAATTTATTTATTTAATTTATTTTTATTTTTTTATTTATCTAATTATTATCTATTTATTAGTCTTTATTTACCTCTACTTTTAAAAATTTATTTTTTTAATTACATTTCACTTGTCTATTCGTGCCGGTATGCGCTACTTACTTTTTAACTACCTTACAATTAGAATTTTCCCTGAAACCGAATTGAGCCTTAAGCTGATTAGCTATAACTTTATAATACGCTATTTTCGCCTCCTACACTCGGCAGCAGACGTGGCTCATCGGTAAGGCGCTCGACTTACACCCGCGAGGACCCGAGTTCGAATCCCGGATAATCAGGTAAATTTTCGTCTTCGTAATTTCGTTTCATGCATCTCATCGATGTTCCTCCATGTATTCCAGTGTCTAATAACCATCTCTGAGTAGCGAAAGTTGGATATAATGAGTGAAATACACCCAAATAATCGTTTCAGACGAGCGCAAATTTCTTTTAATTTATTATAATAAAGCTTAACCGATGGGCTCGGTAATAGCGGCCTAGCAAATCTAACAATAAGTGGCTTGGTAAAATTCACCGCTATTAGTGGTGATCAATATGAGCCACTATTAGTGGTTAATTTCACCGATATTAGGGAGAATTCGCCGGCGGTTTTTTTCCGTGTAGTTAAATATTCGTACTCTGCGGTGTTGATTTTAAATCATCAAGAAATCAGCAAGAAATATGCAAGAAATCAGGTCTCATTTCTCACACTAAAATCAGCAAGAAATCATTCTGATTTTTCTTGCTGATTTTTAGCTGACGATTTTTACCAGGGAATCAAATGAACCATAAAAACTACATACTCAAGGCTCAAGAGATCTATCGTTTCTATTTTCTTTTATTTAAATCGGTAAAAAACAGACCTTAAAAACATCATGACCTCGCCAAAACGCGAACTGAAACGAAAACAACTCAAATCGCCAACTTAAAAATGAAAAAATCTGTAACCATATTTTTGGTTCGTTAGTAAGGGGGTCATTCCATTTTAAATCAACCAGAGCCTGTGCTGCCTAGTCATGGATTTTGGAAATATTTTGTGGGGTGATTGTAACTACTTTTAGTAGCTCAAAACGTATTTTTTCATATTTTTTTAGCTTACGGCCCCTGAGATATAGGCAACCGGAAATTCAAAAATTGCAATTTTATGCTTATCTTTGAACGCGTGCCACAGCCTTAATTCTCAACGGAAAGATACGGTTGAGGTCTCATTTTGATGCATTTTGTGTCCTCTTTTCATTGTTTAAGGTCGTTTTTCATTAATTGAAGGTTTAGCAGGTTGCATACCTATTTGAACTTTGGTGACCCTATTGCAATTTTTCCGATCTTTGATAATTTTTTTTAATAAGATAGCGTTGGTAGAAAAAATTCATACTTTCCAAGCTTTAAGTACACTACTAAGAGTACCTGCTCAAAAAAAATTGGATCTCCTGAGCAATTTTTTCTAGTTGAAAAAATTGCTTAAAGTCGGCTGAAATTAAGAAAGACCCAACTTTGAGGTTAAAAAAGTCGATGTGGGGATTCATGAAAAAATCTTAAAAAATAACTAAAATCACCGCTTTTATGTCTACTTTCAATATCTGAAGTCGAAAGTTTGTGTATTTGATCGCTACAGTCGATTTTTTTTTTTCAAAATTGGTAAAAATACAATTTGCTCGAACACACGCGATTGAAGCGAATAGAAGAGCCAACTCTTTGAGGTTTAAAAATCTCGCAAAATCTCTAAAATGATCGCTTTTAAGTCATTTTTCAACGCCTGAAGTCGAACATTTGATTACTGAAGCGCTTCAGTTGAAAAACAAGCTCGTAAAATCGGTAAAAACACAATTAGCACGGCCACAATCTGAGCTCAGTTCAGGGCATAGGGGCGTCGCGTGAAATTTTACCGATTTTACGAACTTGTTTTCAACTGAAGCGCTTCAGTAATCAAATGTTCGACTTCAGGCGTTGAAAAAGGACTTAAAAGCGATCATTTTAGAGATTTTGCGAGATTTTTAAACCTCAAAGAGTTGGCTCTTCTATTCGCTTCAATCGCGTGTGTTCGAGCAAATTGTATTTTTACCAATTTTGAAAAAAAAAAAAAAAAATCGACTGTAGCGATCAAATACACAAACTTTCGACTTCAGATATTGAAAGTAGACATAAAAGCGGTGATTTTAGTTATTTTTTAAGATTTTTTCATGAATCCCCACATTGACTTTTTTAACCTCAAAGTTGGGTCTTTCTTAATTTCAGCCGACTTTAAGCAATTTTTTCAACTAGAAAAAATTGCTCAGGAGATCCAATTTTTTTTGAGCAGGTACTCTTAGTAGTGTACTTAAAGCTTGGAAAGTATGAATTTTTTCTACCAACACTATCCTATTAAAAAAAATTATCAAAGATCGGAAAAATTGCAATAGGGTCACCAAAGTTCAAATAGGTATGCAACCTGCTAAACCTTCAATTAATGAAAAACGACCTAAAGCAATGAAAAGAGGACACAAAATGCATCAAAATGAGACCTCAACCGTATCTTTCCGTTGAGAATTAAGGCTGTGGCACGCGTTCAAAGATAAGCCTAAAATTGCAATTTTTGAATTTCCGGTTGCCTATATCTCAAGGGCCGTAAGCTAAAAAAATATGAAAAAATACGGTTTAAGCTACTAAAAGTAGTTACAATCACCCCACAAAATATTACCAAAATCCATGACTATACTCTGTTCACGATAAGAAGGCGGGTGAGAATTCAGGCAGTAATGCACTATTTAGCAACAGTGCGGCTATACTGGCTACTCAAACCCTTCGCAGTGGCCCTTGTTCTCCCGACTTCTCTCTTGGCACGGAGGATTTCCAAGAACCGACAGACTCAAACATTTATACACGTCTAGTAAAAATTGCGAACTGTCAAAAATACGAAAAAACGGACAAAATTTTCGACCCAAAGGGCCAAAACTCGGCAAAAATAGTCGACTTAGAATATTAATGCCTCTCAGAAATTCGTATTTTTCCGTCCGAATTAAATTCAGGTTATTTTGTCTAATATCGAATTTATGAGCGCCATCAATATTCAAAGTCGACTATTTTTGCCGAGTTTTGGCCCTTTAGGGCGAAAATTTCGTCCGTTTTTTCTTATTTTTGACCGTTCGCAATTTTTACTGGAAGTGTGTAAATGTTTGAGTCTGCCAGTTCTTGGAAATCCTCCGTGCCAAGAGAGAAGTCGGAAGAACAACGGCCACTGCGAAGGGTTGGAGTAGCCGGTATAGCCGCACTGTTGCTAAATAGTGCGTTACTACCTGAATTCTCACCCGCCTTCTTATCGTGAACAGAGTATAGGCAGCAACATATTTCATTAATTTTGGTTGATTTAAAATGGAATGACCCAAGTAGTATTCTTGGATGAATCACTTATACATTTAAAGTAAACGATGCATTTTCAACAGAAAACCAATTATTTACTTACTTAACTCAGTATTCAGTAATATTTGACAGTATATTATTTCTGAGAAAAGTATAACCACCGTCTCAACTCATGAATAATAACCCTAATCATTTAGTTTCTTTATAAATTCTCGAAACCTTGCTCAAATTTGCTGGGTTATATTCGAGATATTGAATCAATGCACCGATCTCATCAAGTCATCGTTGATTGTACTATTCTGTATATATCTATGCATATGAAACATATGATAAGTATCGAAGCTCTATACATCGCGAAGCGATATAGCAACCTCGTCAAGCCATCATCAATCGAAGACTGTACAGTGCTGCCGTATTTAACATAAAGTATTTATACACATTTTTCATTAAGTTTGAAGTGCCTGGTATATTTCTCAACACAGCTAGCAGCACAGTGACTCTCTCATTGTGTATATCTACGTAAAAATATGGATAAAAAGTCGAAGCTATACATCGATATCATGAAGTCGCTATTAAAATGCGTCTACCCGAACGGTTCCTTCCGCGAGTAAAACATATGATGAAGATCGCCATGGTAACGTCAACTCGTGCGATCGAATTAAAAAAAAAATTGTCAGAGCATCACGTTTCTCGCTCACACGCGTACAAAATCGTATGCTCTTCCGCACGTATGCATTTAAAAAAGGACGACAAAATCTCGCTTCTCTCTCCCACTCTTGCAAAACGAACTGATTCGCATCCTTTTCGCACTCGCACAACTTTTTGAGAGAAAAGTTTTTAGCATTTTAAAAAGGGACGCGGGGCCCGCACGGAAAAACTTATATTTTTCCCGAAGCATTGGAGCCGAGCCCGACCGATCGGTACCAGGCCCCTCCCGAACGGTACAACGGTTCCCCTGGAACTTAGCTTCATTCTTACAAATATAATATAGGATTTAGGTGGAAAAAAACCGCTGCAAGTAGTATTTAAAAAAACAAAAAACAAAAAACTATACTATATATCTGGTTTCCCTTTAGCTTTTGTTCTGGCGTTAAAATATGAATATTTTTAACGAAGTAACGACCGGACTTTCCTTGCAGGCGATAAGTTGAATAATATTCGTTAAATTTGTCGTATTTTCGGAGCAAAGGTTTTTTTCTCGACTTGATGTTTCCCAACCGCGCAGCACTACGTATTTTGATATACGTGTCGATCTGGAACAAACACGGTTGCCCAAATTGGCAACATCTGCCGTCGTTCGGCACAAAATTCGATGTTTACATCCTCCGCTTTATCCTTCCGTGTAGGAGTTTGTTTTCGATAATTTCTGCTGTCTCGGAATTTACGATTTAGCAATGGTCAGTCTAGGAGTTTACACCTCCCCCTAGGAGGACCCCCCCCCCCCCCGGTGGAAAAAGGGAAAACTCTTTTCCATCCAAATAGTGTTCAATTATTAACCAATTTTAGGTGTGTCAAATAATAATAACAATTTTGACGTGTTAAAATTACAAAATAAACTAATAATGAAGATTGTCAACTATTATTCCTTCGATTAATATTTCATTTTCTTTTTTTCTTTCATTTTTCAATGTGAAATTTTGACTTTTCGAATTTCAGGCGGGAGAAGTTCCCGCTTTGCCTCCCACTCCGCGGGAACCCATGCCTAGCACTCTCTTTCTCTCTTTTCCTCTCTCTCTCTTTCCGCCTCACAGAGAAAAATTTCTGATTGAAATTACG
Source organism: Trialeurodes vaporariorum (assembly GCA_011764245.1). NCBI lineage: Eukaryota > Metazoa > Arthropoda > Insecta > Hemiptera > Aleyrodidae > Trialeurodes > Trialeurodes vaporariorum. The sequence continues at coordinate 7,095,384 of VMOF01000379.1, forward strand.
GAACGGAGGAAGACATTTGGGGTAAAAAGTAATTCCCTTTAAAATAATAAGAATTCTTATTGATCCAAACGATTCTTTCTTTTGATTTTTCTGAATCATCAGAACGTTCAATTGGACCAATGATAATTCTATGGTTGAATCAATAAGTAGGTAATTCTTATTATTTTAAAGGGAGTTTCTTTTTACCCCAATTTCTTCCTACGTTCCATAATTTCAATCAGAAATTTTTTCCTCGTGTATATTTGGAGTGCTTGATTGGCCATCACGTGACTTTGGCTCTTATCTCTAACCTTTCCCAACAAACTTTTTTTCAAAGCTGAGAAGGGAGAGAAAAAAACAGTTCCTGCATGGGTTCGTCTCTGCCTGCCAGTGGTGGCTCATGCAAAAAAGGTTGTAAATGCAACGTACATTATGGTAAATTAAGTTAACTTGTCAGTACATTTTAGCATCGTTTCGTGAAATTAACCAAACTTGATAGCTGACTCCAAAATCAACAATGCAGAGACAGCAGGTGGTAAATTCTACTGGTTATTTTTGTCCGTGTGCGGAATCAACACAGCGCCTATAAAGACCCTCGATTATTTGGAGTTTTTATCACCCCCCCCCCGCACTGTACGCGGCAATGGGTCCTATACTCTCCTTCCAAATCGCAGTGCATTTATCATCAACAGTTAAGTAGCGCACCGAGAGTTTCTTCATCTCTCTCTTTTTTCCATTAAAAAACGTACGTTAGACAAGGATGGACAACGGGATAAAACCCCCTCTTTCTGTCCTCTTCCTATACATTTAAATGGGAAATGAAATGAGAGAGATGGGAGATATCTTGGTTGCGCCAGAGAATCAACCTATGATAACTAAGCAACTTCATGAAGTTTCCTCTCTAACTCGTATCAAAAATTTATAATTTTAATGTTTCTCTTTTCACAGGGCCTATCAAGTTTTCATTTTTCGTCGAACATTTTTTTTTTTTATTTTTTTTTTTATTCGTTCTACGTGATGATATTACCAAATCTCTCATACAGTTGGGCAAAAGAATACAAAATAATATTAATGGGGTCGTAAAAACAACAAAGAAAGACTGAGTACGTATGATCTTTACTCTTTGGAGGATGAGAGGTGTGTCGAAATTCTGAGGTTCGATCGTATTCTTGATTGAAATAAAACGCGAGATCCAAATGGAGATGGAGCAATCAATGAAGGTGTCTCGAAACATGGGCGGATACATTAATTTGTTTTTCCCTCTCTCTCTCCTTCCATTTGAATGTAGGTGTTAGAAAAGGATAGCAGAGAGGGCCATATCACGTGACTTTAGCCCCTATCCCCGTCCTTTTCTAACACACACATTTAAATGGAAAGAAGAGAGAGAAAGACAAGTTAATGTATCCGCCCGTGTCTCGAAATTTCTCCACCTTTTTTTGGAGGTTCGTAAAATTAACGGGGTAAAACCAACAAGTAGCGCAAAGATAAGTCACGCATCGTAATTTTTGTTTGGGGCCACCCGCGGGGGGTCTTCATTGTTAAAAAAACGACGCGTTAAAGCACGAGTCAAACGTTAAAACTTAGTAGCCAAAACCGCCTCGCCTGGATCTCTCTAATTTTACGCTCTCTCGAAGGAGGCTTTACAATGTTCGTTTATTGAAGGGAGAGGATAGTATAGACTTCTAGATGGTAGTAGTGTTTGCAGGGTGGGGCGGGGGGGTGGCTAGTCACGATCTAAATTCAATTTGCTTCGAAACGCGTTCGACTGTTGGACAGCGTAACCTTCCCGATTTGTAAAAAAAAAAAAAAAAAAAAAAAAAAAAAAAAAAATCTTCTGCTAATGATGGTCGCGTGCACCTGATTTTGTCCTTCGCACCTTATTGACCATTGAATAGTCAGCTGCCTGAAAGCAGTGTTGCCAATTTTAGGACAGGATTTCTCAGATACACGATTGAATTCAGTGTACGCTTGAGAGTTGCCATTCCGTGTATATTTAATGGCATTTTTCAACTCACCTATGGTTCCACCGGTAACGCCGGTTGTTAAACAGCTCAGTTTAGAGTAAGCCTGTGATGAAATGCAAGAAACATACTCGCATCTCAAATCTTGTCACAGTCGGTGGAGTCATCGATGACTTAAACAGAAAAACTGGCGGATAGTTTGATAGTTTCATTTCGATTGCACCGATTGAGGAGAGATTATAGATCCGAGTATTTTCGTGCATTATAGGCATAAACTGAACTAAACAGTAGTAATCTTTTCTCAAGGCAGGTAGAATCAATAATCGGTGAATTAAATAAATATCATTAAATACATATACACGAACTCAGCACTGCCCCGCTGAGTGGTACACGCAATTGGTAATTAGGCAACACTCCATCGTAGGAGTAAATTAATCTTTTTTTGCGAAAGGCGCCTAAGTACAAGAGGTTTTTAACACATAAAGAAACACTCGCTACATAGCTCAAGTTAAAATTGACTTGAGTCCTTTTTGCACAGAAAAAACCATACGAATTGATACAAGAAAATCGAGGGATAGAGTGTATTTCGTTTCTTGTGAGTTCCCTCTTTTCTTCTATTTTTCTTCCCCACTTCGACCACGTTTGTTTAAATACAAAACAAAGATCTAGCCCAGACTGAAATTGAATCATCCCCGCAAAAAAAGGCTCGTAAAACACTGGATGTGCTCTTCCCCAAAAAATTTATCATTGTGAGCCAATGGAGGTTTATAGCTGCGAGCACACCTCTCGGTTTGTGGGTCATTCTTCCTGAGACGGCCTTAATGTTATCAAGGATTTTTGTTCCTTTAGCTCTCCCATCCCTTTTTTTTAAATTTTCTTAAAACCCCCTCTCGTTGGACAAAAGGAAAAATAAAACGAAGTCCAAGACTCTTGTTTGTTTTCTGGCCCCGAATCAAAACAAAGCAGGGTATGTATCGGAAGAATAAAAGAGAAGGAAACTCAATGATGGGTACAAAAGTGCCGAAAAGGAGTCTCGCTCCATCATAAAACTGCCACGTGGGCGCGGGGTTTGTCGTGTTTCGTGTTTTTTCTTTCTTCTTGCGCTCTTAATTCGGACACCTCGGTTTTTTGGTGATTTCTCGTTCATTATGACCGATTGCCTCAATACTATTGAATTGTATTTTTTCACAAAGGTTTATTTCGTGTTTGTTTAAACCTTGTCCAGAAAATCATCTCCTTTTTTGTTTTTGTGATCCTGATCAAGGTTGTCCTTTGATTTTCAATTGATCGTTTCAGAATGATAGTGTATAAACTGGTGTTTTGATATCAGACTGGCTTGAAACAAATAGATGGCACGAGTCGGAGACCATGCTCATCTTCATTTCCGTATAAATAACAGGTCTGTTTGTTAACTCGCGGTTCGGAGAATTTGTCATTTAATTTAATTGAAACGACAATCAATAAACAGGCCTGTTGCTTGTAGAAATGAGATATTGGGTCTCTTGTTCATACTTCGGTTGTCGGAAGTTAGCAACGCGGAGAAAAATTTCTGGTTAAAATTACGGAATGTATTATTAATAATAGGGTAAAAAGAAATTCCTTTTAAAATAATAAGAAATCTTATTAATCCAACGATTCTTTCTTGTGATTCTTCTGAATCATCAGAACATTCAATTGGACCAATGATAATTCTGGTTGAATCAATAAGAATTCTTATTGCTTTTAAATGAATTTCTTTTTTCCCCAATTTCTGAATGCGTTCCGTAATTTCAATCAGAAACTTTTCTCCGTGTATTTGCTGTAAAGTTTTTTCTTTCAGAAGTCCATTTCTAATACCGGAAGCTAACAAGGTAATTTTAAAAATAAAATAAATTCTATGCATTGTTAGCTTAATAGATCATACCTATATCATCAATTTATATTGCTATTGAACATGTAACAAAAACTATAACAATAACTATGAACTATGATGTAACTATAACAAGATGTTAAGAATCGGACTTTGGATTCTAGAATGGTTCGGCGCGAGGAGATTTCAGCTCACGGAGATCTCGGTACCTGAATTTGTTTAAGCAGTAAAGTTAAGTAACGTTGAGTGAAGTTAATACTTGGATTGATTATAAGGAGAGATTTTTTTCCTTCAGATTTTTTTTTTTTTTTTTTTTTTTTTTTCAGGTCTTTGCATCCAAATCGACACTTAAATTGCTTACAGCAAAAGTGTGCAACAGCCCCGTATTGCTTTATTTATAACACCGACGTAATCCCTTTGCCTTTGAATCAAATACAAACTATTTTCCATTTCGAAACGCAGGGAAAAGTTGATATGATTAAGGAAAAGATTTATCTTCACTAACTCAGAGGCTTTGGGCTGTGGTGACAACGAAAAAGGTGAGATGCTCTCAGATTTTACCACTTCAGATAGACATATTATATTATTTTTTTTTTTTATAGACTGATAGAAACGAATTTCATAATTTACGGCTTTGATTCTTAACCAGTTTTGCTCGTTTGGGGCTCAAAAATATCCATAAAGATCTCGCAGGTGCTGACGTTATTGGATTTAGCAGATTTTCTTTGATTTCAATTTAACCCTTTCATGGGAATTCGTACACATGTGTAGGTACCATGACATTCAAAAGAAAGTATCCTGGTCGAAACTCCATTGTTAAATTTATCCGTTGTTTTCGATAGAATTTACAATTTTTCAAGACGTACTCTAAAATGGGCATTCTGCTCAGTCCTTGAACACTTGATAGTCACAAAATTCCTCAACGCTTACCGAATAAGGTCATAAATTCCTTGGTCAAAAAATAGGTCTATCTGATGTAACAGCGGAAATAACGAAAATCACACTAAGTAAGTCTAAAATTCAGTAATAAACTCAAATAATTGCTAAAGACAAGATGGTAATGGCGGTTCAACGCAGGTATATCATGGGAGATTCCTGTCCATTATGACACTTTCTCTACTCAAACACAGAGATATGTCTCAATGGGTCTGTTGCACACTTCGGCTACAGCGTTTTAAAGTATCAATACCTGTGTAAAAAGCCGAGAAAATAACAATGGCAGCATCAGAAAACACTAAAATTCAGTATTAAACTCACAAATTGCGAAAAACACTAGACACTATTCACCCCTGTATATCTTTCCACCACGTGCACGATATTTTGCGAAATTAGCGCGGCACATTCAAATAAACACGGCCGACTATCATCACAGCTGACTTCATAAACAAATAAACAGTAAACACTGACGGCGTCTGTTCGAATTCTTACGTTTCAATATCCTCAAAAGGTTGTGAAAGGTACGGAAACTGATATTTGTGTCGGAAACTTATGAAAGTGAAACAATAACACACAAGAGTTTCAAGCATGATGATCGAAGTTGGAATCATGCTTGGAACTCCTGTGTGTTATTGTTTCATTTTGATAAGTTTTCGACACAAATATCAGTTTCCGTACCTTTCACAACCTTTTGTGATAAAATGAGGACATTGAAACGTAAGAATTCGAGCAAACGCCGTCAGTGTTTACTGTTGATTTGTTTATGAAGTCAGCTGTGATGAAAGACGGCCGCGATTATTTGAATGTGCCGCGCTAATTTTGCGAAATATCGTGCACGTGGTGGAAAGATACAGGGGTGAATAGTGTCAAGTGTTTTTCGCAATTTGTGAGTTTAATACCTACTGAATTTTAGTGTTTTCTAATGCTGTCATTGTTATTTTCTCGGCTTTTTACATAGGAATTGATACTTTAAAACGCTGCAGCCGAAGTGTGCAACAGACCCATTCAGATAGGAATCTCCCATGACAGTCACTTGCGTCTCTCCGCCATTAAGCCTGATTCTGAGAGTGAATTTCGTGATGTTTTAGTGTACACATCGTCATTTTTACATGTTAATGTGCAAGAATCAACTCTTCAATTCCCTATTGCAAAAGTTTGCAAGAGCCCCATTTGATCACTTGAAATTGTGAGCCAAACAGAAAGGAGAAAGTAAACGGAAAACCAAAAGTGAGGAAGGAAGAAGGAAGGAAAAGTGATGCTAAACGATGATTCAGGGAGGGCTGGCTGACCGTGAACCGTGACAAAACCGACAGAAACAAAAGGAAAACAACCTCTTCCCGGAAAGACTAAAGAGCAGCTAACAAGAGTGACATGAGGGAACCGTGCAAAAGCAAAGGCCTCCTCTTCAAAAAAAAAAAAAAAAAAAAAAAAACGTTTCCTTCAAGAACACTTTTCCTTCTCCTTCTCTTTCTCTTTCTCCTTGTACTGTTCCTTGCCCGCATCTCTCCTCTCTCTCATCAGCGCCGTTTTCTCTTTCGCTTGCGGCTTTTCGTCCGGTCCGCTGCATTTGTCACTTTCCCTACGTCTACGATTGTTTTCAGTCTATATCAGTATACTGATATATATGTATATATATTTTTTTGTTTAAAAAACCCCGGGCGAGAGCACAATTGATTGAGCCATCGCATGGCAGTTTTAAACAAATCGTCATTGCAACTGCGGGGAAAGTTCATTAAGGGAGCGCATTCTTCCACTACTGTTTTCCGTCTTTGTTTTGACTCGTCGTAAACGCCTTTTGTTTCCAGACTCCTTCCTTACAATACAAAACTCTGTCAGGGAAATACTTTCTTTTTTCATCTCTCTTTTGGTTTTTTTGAATGGGAAATGGAGTGGGATATATCGCTTTTCTCCACCCGTTTTGACCTAATTTCTTTCACTAGTTTTGCTCTAGTTTTGTGGCATACTTTCGATTCATTTAAAAAAACACAAATGTCCCTTTTCTTTTTGTGTGTGTGGCGATGAAGTGTTTGTTATATTGTGTAGTGAATTCGGTGGATTGAAAACTACGGCCTTCCGATCAATTTTTCACTTCTGGGGTGTATTCAACCCCTTAGACGCCGTGAAAATCAGAAGCAACCCTTTCGGTTCGGTTGAAAAACTGTTATTTGCGGGAGTGAACAGTTTTGGAAACAGTTAGAGAGTAGTTTTCATGGGTGATTTTGAACAGCTAACGGCTGATTATAATTCGATCAATTTCTTTGCTATACGAAGAGGAATTTGCGTGGAACCGTGAAAATTAGAGAACCCTTTCACTGAATAGGTAACAGTTAACGCAAAGAACAGTTCGATGGCCTACATCAAAACGTACGAGTTCATCCATTTGTGTAAACATCGGACTAGCTCGTCAGTTGGTTGTTGGCTTAGTTTTCAGTTCATTTGAATGAGTATAATTTTACCAGTTCTGAGCTTACGAGCAGACCTGTGGTTTATGTAAATATTGTAAATGAGAAACAGATTGTTTACTGATTTAGCCCACCTAGTTGCAACAATACAGTTAGAAAGTAGTTTTCCTGATTTATTGTTCAATGATTTGGTGAGGCACTGGATTTTTGTCTTCTCTGCTGAGAAGTGTCCAGCTTATATGGGACCTGTAACGTTACTGTTTTGCTTGAATTTACAGGTATTGCCAAATTCAACGGTCGTTCTGTCAATGCGGTAGGTGGACAACAGTATTGAGCTGTTCAGTTAATCAGTATGGCTTTCATATCAGAATACTGTTATCTAAAATATTTTTTTTTCCACCGGCAGAAACACCATATTCAATTTGGAATTTCATTAAATTCACGTCAAACGGCAATCCTGGGTGGCAAAAAACGGCAATTACTTAGAGCGTATAACACATTGATTTCGAAAGGGTTGCGGAAATAAATACAATTAATATTATTATTAGAGTATACATGGATGGTTTCATATAAGACTTTTTTATGACGCTAGAAATAAATATGTCATTAAAATAGCATCATTAAATCGTTCAAAAATACCTAACAATTAATGTATGTTCCTGTTTGATACGTTGTTTTTCAGCAAGTTCAACAATATCGGACCATATAAACTAAATAAATCGTCAAAGTTACACAACTTTTTATACGAGTCAGAAGGTCAATGGTTACGGTCATTCCGCTTTCGCTGAATGATTTAAATTAAATAAAAAAATGATAACTGCTTTTGAGCTCTGTTTCTGTGACGGGTGCAATCTGACAATGTTGCATTTAGTCCATTTAAAGTCATGAAAAATGTAAAAATATTGGGAGAGCACCGTTCACTCCCTCGAATTGATAATTTACATGCGTTTAAATTGACAATATTCAACGCTGCCAGATTGCACGCGCCGTCCCTGGGTTGTTCCAGTGTTGCCAGATTGGGGTGAAAAAGCCGTACGTTTTACATTGATTTAAATGGGGACGATACGGCTTTTTACCCTCGATCTGGCAACACTGGGTTGTTCACGAGCTGACGTATATCCTCTCTACTATAATAATGCATTTGAGGTTCAATTTATGATATCGCTTGAAAATCAATTCTTCAATCAAAGAGCCAACAGATAATTGATACTTCTGCAAATCCAAACGGGTCAATCGATTGTTCACAAGCTGTCACCATAGTTATGTATTTTAAAAATATTGACCCTCCGGATTCATTAAAAAATCGGCGAAAAATCCAAACCCACACCCATTCGCGTTTCACAATCGATGGAAATCTTCATTCCTCAATGAACTCTTTCAAATAGACGGCCTAACGCAAAGTGGAATCAACTTGAGACTAGGACATCGATTGCAGTTGGTTTCCTTTTCGCCAAAAGCCGTCTGAATGGTCTCGATCTCTCGGGAGTTGAACTGCGGTCTCTTCAACCCAAAGGTTGCACACTTCGCTGGTCCGCGAATCAGGAATTTGGGACGCAATCAAAATAATCTCAATGGTCTCCGAAGAAAATACCCATGATGCATCAGGTGTGTTCTTGCGCAGGAAGTAATACCATCATAAAATGAAGATTTCTTACTGAAGAGCACACTCTTTCTCTAAAGAGTCCCACTCTTAAACTTGGAGATCGTCTGATACAATTCTTTCGGGCCTTTTTTCGGGTCGATTTTACTGAGTTCGCTTTAGGTTCATCTTTTACGATGTTTTCCTAAACAAACTTGCACTTTCACTCTCTAGAGAGTTGCGGTTTCTTTAACAGAAGCGTTTAGTATAGGGTTTGTGATTCTATCTTTCTGTCCGTATGAACGCATGTGTTAAAAAAAGATAGAGATTGAAGCTAAATTCACGTGATAGCGCTTAAATCCATCCTTTTCTAACACATATTTTTATATGGGCAATGAGAGAGAAAGAGGAATTCCTAGATATGTCTCTGCCTTAAGTAAATAGTGATTCCTCTCTGTTGAAGCAGTTTAATTTTGCGTCATTCTTGAATTTTGACCTGAGCCCACCTGTCACTGGTGGATCCAGGAACCTATCCTCCTCTCTCCCCTCTCTCTCCTCTCTCTCTCTCTCTCTCTCTCCTCTCTCTCTCTCTCTCTCTCTCTCTCTCTCTCTCTCTTCCCTTAACGCGTTTCTTGGGCTCACGTGATCTTCGCCTCCCTCTTCTTCTCCTCTTCTAACACTGCTTCTTAGAAAAGAGAGAAGCGTAAGTTGGATCCGCTAGAATCTATCCTCTCTCTTTTCTCCCATTAGAACGCGAATGATAGAAAAGGACAGATTAGGGGCAGTCACGTGATTTTCCCCCCCTCTTCTTTCCTTTTCTAACACACGCGTTCTAATGGGAGAAGAGAGAGAAGGACGATATCTTGGATCCGCTAGTGACACCTGTTTTATCAACCACGTGCACACGTCTCACACCTTTCCCGAAGCATAGCGCCCTTTTCATTTTCCGAAAAGAATGATGAATTCTGAGGATTTTTGGGAGGCCAAAATCTAAACAAAATCCAAATGACTTGGATAACTTCACTGAAAGTATCAAAACTATACGAAGTAAAATAAAACGCTTCGAAAACCCCTACGATATGAATCCATGGAAAAGAATTATGTTTACGTTTTTGCGACAAAACTGTCCGCCCCTGGCACTGGCGCGACCAGGAACTCTTCCATCTCTCTCATTTCCCATTTCTCATCCCCTTGTCCATCCTTGTCTAACATACGTTTATTAATAGAGAAAAGAGAGAGACGAAGAAACGTTCGGTGCGCTACTGGCCCCTGATGACCATATTTTATTTATTTATTATGTCTTTTTTTATCTACTAGTGAATCTAGGTTTTTTTTCACATCCGGGGTGAGTGATTCAATGAATTATTATAATTGAATTTTGAATCTGACCCCGTTTCGTAGTTTTCAATTACGGGTGTGTTGAAAATTTTAGCTAAAAGCAGTTCCGAAGAGAATTTAATTACAGTGTAAAAATCATTGTAAAATAACTGTCATTCTATGATGAACCATTGCATGGAGAAATCTGGCCAGTAGATGGGAATTCTCCATTTATTGTTACTCACTATATTATACGACAGCCATTTTGGGCATTGTGTTTACTTCTATTTATTGAGTTTGTGAGTAAATTTTAGAAATTTTATTCTCTGAGCGTTATTTTCACATGATTTAGATCAAGAATTGATACCGTTTTATTGCTGTAGCAGAAGGTTGAAACCAACACGTCATTTAAAAACTTAAGTTTTAGGCAAAGTCTTAATTTTTAGGTTTGAAATTTTAAAAAAAAAGTTTTCGACCTGTCATTCGTTCGTTTGTGACAGTAAAGTTATTGCAGAATATAAGTCTATGATAAAAAAAAAAAAAAAAAAAAAAAAAAAAAATCCGATTAGCTCATGTACAAACCAGGATCATTTGGCCAAGAGTTTGGACAGTCTGGTGGTTATTTCTAAAACCCTCTGCTCGTAGGAAAAACTCACTCTCGGGAAATCTAACCGAGTGGTAGGCCACTCCTGCAGACACGAACTTTTCTACGTACACCCCGTGATCGATTCATAAGTCATAACCTAGGATCAGTTTTTCCCACAGCGTGAAAAAGAAGAGAGAGAGAGAGAGAGAGAGAGAAGAGAGAGAGAGAGAGAGAGAGAGAGAGAGAGAGAGAGAGAGAGAGAGAGAGAGAGAGAGAGAGAGAGAGAGAGAGGAGGAGGAGAGAGAGAGAGAGAGAGAGAGAGAGAGAGAGAGAGAGTTAAAAAATAGGCTTACAAACTGATCGACAAGTATGAATGATAAATGTGTACGGAGTCAACCCTTTTTCAAGGGTGTGAGGGGGTCGGGGGTCGGAGGAGGGGGATGATTGATAAAAAGCCGTTTAGTCGGCGCGACAAACATAACCTCCCTCCGCCCTTCACTATTTTCATCGGACGATCGGATGGACGGCACACTTTTGACATTGTTGCGATGAACAATGATATAGTTTTTTTTTTTTTTTTTTTTGTTTTTTTTGTTTTTTTGTTTTTTTTGTAGTGACTAAAATATGAATTGCATTCACTATCGGAGAGAGAGGCTGCACTGATATGACGTGGCGTATAAATACGAGAGAGGAGGCCGCTGCTGCTGTTGTATAAAAAATACAATCAACGCATGAATAAAATATACAACACAGAGGAAGAAGTTGGTAAAAATGGGTTTCCGATGTTATCTGCGATAGACGGACCCGCGTTTGACTAGCGCCATGCTCAATGCTCAATGCTCATGCCAAGGGCAGTCAGGACGCGACCCGCGCCAAACGCCGAAGGACCAATGCTCCAGCGATAGGAGAGTATCCAGACTCTGAGGGTCAAAAACGATATTTTCTCAAAAAAGAAAAAAAGAAAAAGACTAAAAATACTCGTGCTCAATCTCTCTTATCTACGGAGCCAGTCAGCAGTGGCACATAATATAGTGCTAATAGAGGCAGCTGGACAATGGTTCAAAACTGAAATTATAACTTCAAAATAGCTTCTCTGATCTTTGTTCTCGTCTTTTATCCCCTTTGTCCTTTTTCGACTCTCTGCTCAGTGCTCCGTTTCCAATCGATTCGGCTTCTTACAGACTCTTTGCGTCCACCCTGCACTTGTATCTTATATCTTGTGTTTTGTATCATTTTGCAGCAACTGTGTCTACTATATTGAAGCTTTAAAGACTTCATTCATTATAAAACTATTGTGTGATTCATCCTCTATATAAAACCGTATAAAATGTGCAGGCATTTTTTTTTCAATCCATACATAACAATGTCTTAGAAATCTACGAATTTATCAAGGTAATATAGAGTTTGGTCGTTTCGTAGATCTAAAGGAAGGGTGGTTCACTCCAAAATACCAATCTGATATAAAACAATACGAATTCTTATTGATCCAACGATTCTTTTTTGTGATTCTTCTGAATCATCAGAACGTTCAATTGGACAAATATGATAATTCTCGCAGGGGCGGACTGGGGAAAAAAGGGCCCCGGGGGTGCTGGGGCCCGGGATTTGGGGAAAGGGGCCCCAAATATGTACTGGTCCAGAGGGAAGGGGAGTGGACATGGAGGGGCCCGGGGTGCTGCAGCACCCCGGCACCCCGGCCCAGTCCGCCCCTGAATTTATTCTCGTTGAATCAATAAGGATTCTTATTATTTTAAAAGTAATTTATTTTTACCCCAATTTTTCTTAATACGTTCCGTAATTTCAATCATACATTTTTCTCCGTATATGCTTTTCTATGAGTACAACGGGAAACCTATTAACAAAATTTCTTTTTGCCAGCCGGTTTCACCTCATGCACGTTTTTTTATTCTTTTTTTTTCTTTTTTCTTCCCACTGACACGGCAATATTCCATTACGTCAATAAATACGTCATTTTCCGCAATCAGCGATCATCAATAACAATCCTTCACGATTTTCCTCTTCTTTTCTTAAGACAAGTCAATCGATCCGTAAATGATGTTAAATATTACCGAGCCCGCGGCCACAAACTATTGTCCTCGTTTGGCAAATCGCTCAGCAGGTTCACAACCTCACCTTTTGAACAACGTGTTGTATTCTGTGTACTCGGTTGATAACAAGGTATCCTCCTTTTGGTTCATTTGAACGGTCCTAAAATTGGACGCATGGAAAGAACCACGACCCCTGCGACCCCTAGCTGTGCCAGACGGGGGCTCCTGTTTTGAGTGTTTGGGCCCTGAAAGTTTCCCACACTGTCAGACACTCGATTCCACCTAATTGCAGAGTCTTCCTAAATACTGTCCGGATTGCACTGTTGCAAGATATCGTATAGAAACTCAAAGATTTTGTAACAAAGATTTTACTAACAGCCCTCGAGAGGAAAGGATACCTCAGCGTAATTTATACACCAGGGAAAAAACCGTGAAAAACCAAGTTTGATTTACAAGAAGATCCCCTAACAAATCTTTAGATGTCACCTGACTAAACCAGCTACCGTTCTGCCTAGCATCGTCATGATCACGATTCAGATGATTTTTTTTTTTTTTTTTTTTTTTTTTTTTTTTTTTTTTTTTTTTTAGTGTATATAGCGCCATCGCGGAATTTTTTAGGTGTGGAGGGGGAGGAGGCCACTAAGTTTTTAATTTTGCAGACACCACTTGGTGCCCCTAGGGACATAGTTTGATTTGTTCCACAGTCTACGATTTTACTCTGTTTTGTTTTTTTTTTTTTTTTTTTTTTTTTTTTTTTTTTTTTTTTTGAAAGGGGGAGGGTAATTTGCTCATAATAATCTCCCTCCCTCTTGCATGGGTGTGTCACCGAGGTTACATATGCCATGTTTTGTGACCAAATTGGTGGGGCACCAACTTCCTTAATTTCTTTAGTGAGATCTGGCAACATGTTTCGATGTCTGCGCATCCTTCTTGCGATTCCTCCAGCTGAGAAGTTCGGAAGGTGAGGACGAAAAGTCGATAGCGAAACAAAAGGTGTTCTCAGTGAGTATGTAGTGTCTATAAGCGGTCAATTAACCTGTGGGACGCATAGTCAGCTACGCCTACTGGGATGACCATGGGGTGCTCGGCTCAGCTTAGCACGCCTTAATTAAGTATCAAAACCGCATGCTAGACTCCTGAACTCCTGGAATGGGATCCTCAAGATTTTAAACCGGCTTTTATTGTAAGGACCAATTCTACGCAAGAATCCGTCTTCACGATAATGGGGCTCTTGCAAACCTTTGCTGTGAGCATATGAATAGTCTGATCTGATGTAACAACCAGCGAAAATCACGAAAATCATACACCGCGAGAAAGTCTAAAATTCAGTAATAAGCTCACATAACTGTTATGAAGTCAAGATCGTAATGGCGGTTCAACTCAGGTATCATGAACGATTCCTGTCTATTGAGTCACTTTCTCTATACGGAAACACAGAGATATATCTCAATTTAGATAGGAATCTCCGATTATACCTGCGTCTCTCCGCCATTAAGCCCGATTCTAAAAGAGTGAATTTCCTGATTTTTTTTGTGTACTCATCGTCATTTTTACAGGTTTTCATGCAAGAATCAACTCTTCAATCCGGTGTAGCAAAATATTGCAAGAGCCCCACTACCAAAGATACGTGTAACACTATTTTCTATCAGGCTTAACTTACAATTTTTCTTTTAGATTAAATTTTTTTTAAATTTTTTTTTCAAACCCTAACTGCACATTATTGTTTTAAAACATGGTCTTTAAAAAATCATTGTAAACGACCAAGATACCTGAAACATGCGTTAAAACATGCGGGAAAAACGAAAATCGGAATTTCATACCTACCCCTTTTTTATAAAAAAAAAAAAAAAAAAAAAAAAAAACAAAACAAAAAAAAATAAACAAGAGACTCATCACTCTAAGGTACGTGTAATTACTAGTATGTGTAACTGGTTTCGCTATGCAACTCAATCCAATTGGTTTATTTCTCGCTACATTTCTCAGCGGCACTGCTCAAATGCTTTGCGTTGGTTGAGATCACTGTAATCCCCCCCCCCCCCTCGTAGACTCTTCCTTGCCAACTGCTCCTACTCAGATTTGCATTTTTGCATTTTTCTCAACAATAAGAATTTCTCTTTCTCATTAACCCTTGTGAGCCTAAGGTATTTCGGTAACACAAAGGACTAAGGGGGGGGGGGGGGGGTATTTTTGTACCCCAAGGATATTTTCATGCAGCACAGTCAGTATCAATAATTTTGAAACTTTAATGGATGGATTTTGTACTTAGTACCCTAAGAGAGTAATTTATGTGAAATTTGAGTAAATTTTTGCTATTTGCCAAATTTACACCTACTTTTAAAAAAAATGTCAAAATAAAAAAAAATGGAAAAAATGAAATGAGGTACCATATTATTTTTCCATTTTTGATAAATTCCCAATTTTTTCTCAATGATCTGACTTAATATTCTTAATCTACATAAAATTTCCGTAAAATTCACTGTAATAGATGGTTCCAAACTTAAAACTGGCAGGACGAAGGGGGGGGGGGGTATATTTGTACCCCAACACTTTAAATTTCTATAATATCGACAAAAATTCATAAAAATTAATGAAATTTGGTAGACGTGTTCTAAGTATCCTAACTTAAAATGTCATGAAGTCCCAAAAAATTTTGAGCAGTTTTGACAAAATGGCGTCAAAAAAACTAGCCTGGGGTACAAATGTACCCCCCCCCTTAGGCTCACAAGGGTTAATTTTATGCAGAACTATCAACCGTACAAAGTATATTATAGAGATCCAACTCTCCTCCCGTTTTCGCCTTCAAAACAAAATGACGCAATACCAAAGCTTTCATGCCACAATATTTATCGATGCGTCACGGCGGGGACTACGAGTGTATACGACTCAAGTTTGCCGCTCGCTGACTGCTGCTTTTGACCTGTGGCGGCTCGTGATATTTGGCAACCATGCAAGTTTTCCATTTAAACGTAGGTAAAATAATCGATTCTTGCGGAGGCTGGCAGCCTCCGGGAGAATCGATTGTTTTACATTGGTTAAATAGGAGGAGGACACGGTTGCCAAATTTCACGAGCCGCCACTGCTTTTGACAGAGAGCTGCCGTTTTTCGTATAATTATTGACAGTTTTCAATCCACCACCCAAGGTTGAGAAAAGATTACACAGCTCAGTTCAGTTTATGACTCAAATGCTCGACAATTCTCCGATCTGTAATCTTTTCTCAACCGGTGGAGTCGTCGACGACTTTGAAAAACTTGCGGCAATTTTAATTAATTAACGGCGTTCCACCGGTTGAGGAAAGATTACAGATCAGAGTATTTTCGTACATTTTATATTGAACTGAACTGCGTAATCTTTTCTGAATTGAAGTGAATTGAAAAATGTCATAAATAATACGCAAAACGGCAGCTCTGGGCTCTGATGCACTGGCGGATCTGGGAATGTTGTCTTTCTCTCTCTTCTCCCATTAGAATGCATGTGTTAGAAAATGACAGATCAGAGACAGTCACGTGATTTTCGACCCCCCTTCTTTCCTTTTCTAATCCATGCGTTCTAATGGGAAAAGAGAGAGAAGGACAATTTCTTGGATCCGCTAGTGTTCTAATGGAAAATCACTCTCACCATTATTCCGAGCTCAGGCGGTCTTTAACCAAGGTTATAGATTAAAGAGGTAAGCTCATTTGACTTCGCGCCACAAATTCCGAGGCCCGCAGTTCAAAATCACTGCAGGCAAGATGGCCGACAAAAGCAGAAAACGTATACAGAAAAACTTTGCAGAAACTTTTTTAAACTTTACAGAAAACATTAAGCTGCCCTCTGCAGGAAAGCAGAAAACGAACCCAATGTTTTCTGCAAAGAGTATACGTATTCTGCTTTTGTCGGCCATATTGCCTGCAGTTATTTTGAACTGCGCGCCATTGAATTTGTGGCGCGAAGACAGATGAGCATACCTCTTTAATCTATAACCTTGGTCTCTAACAAAATAACAGGTGTGCTGTTCTGGAGCACCCCTTTTCCTGGTTCGGTCTTCACTATTCTCAGTCTCTCTTTGTTAGCTTTAGTAAATATTGACGTCTAAATTCTGACGGGGTTCTTTTGTTAATAATGCGGACACGTGTCAGAATCAAACATTCTCAAGTTCTCCCATCCTTTATTAGACCATAACATATTTGAGGTGGATTATCGAATGAATGAGATTTTACTTTCAATCGGCCACCTCAGAAACAGCGTAAGTAACATTATAGTTTGTCCGTAGTAAATAATGTAATATAACATTAATCATATTTTTTAAAAAAACAGTTGTTTAACAACTATTCGTATATTCATTTAAATCTGAACTAATTATTATTATCTTTATATCATACTTCAAATTCTATTTGAAATAATTTTGTTCTCACTATCCCTGGAACTTTCTTTGACTTTATTGGGCATGGATTACGACAGTTTTTACTGAAGTTTTAATGAATATGGATCGCGGTTTGTGCCATTTGAAAGAACATAGCTTTGACTTTTATTTCCATAGTTTTTTATTCTTCTCAACCCGTTGTGCGTATTTTTAAGACTCAAAAAATGAAAATTTTCAAGTTGAAAAAATTGAAATAATTGATGATTGGTTTAAAATTTGTAGAGTTTAATTTTCATGCACATCAATCAAAAGCTCTTTTCAAGACAAATCTTTTGGCGCAAAAGTTCAAGTCAAAATATTAATTTGGGCGAAAGTTATGGGACTTTGAAGGTTTTGATTTTGGGCCCCCTCCCCCCTTACCAATTGACCAAAATTAACAAACTGGCCATGGTTGGATCTCATCGACCCTGAAAATATGAAATTTTTTTGCCGATAGCCAATTCCTTATGGGAGCTAGATCAACCTCTTTCTTTCACTTTAATGGGCATGGATTACGACAGTTTTTACTGAAGTTTATAATGAATATGTTTACATGTATTCAGTGGCGTACGCAGGGGGGGGGGGGGGGTAAGGTGGCTAAATCCCCTCCAGACCTCCAATTTTTAGGGGTGGAAGGGATGGGGGAAATAATTTTTAGCCTAACGTTCAGCAGTGCTAGCCCCTCCCAAAAAAAAAAAAGCCTGCGTACGCCACTGCATGTGTTGTTTTTGAACTAAACGAAAGTCTTCTGTATTGATGCGTTTTTGGCACTCTTTGATTATATACGCGTTGATCAGACATCAGGGATACTAATCCGGGTGCATTTTGTGGGTATTGGCATTTTGAGAATATCAGTTCGACAGAGTTAATCCCCTGTTTCTTCGATCGACGGGATTTCGCGAGAAGATGACCCCATTATAGATGGGGTGAGTTCTATTCTAGAAAGTTGCATCCTTTTTACCTTAATGTTTCCTTTGGAAGAGCACGCCTCTTTTTTATGGGCCCTTTTGTGGGGAACTATTTTCAACAATTGCTTCCGGCTTCGCATCAAACCCTTTTTTTTACTAGGATTAATACTTCCTTGGTTTGAGTCACTATTCACTGGTATATTTGTGATCATATTTATTTATTTATCTATCTATGCATCGGATGAGGACGGATGCCCGCGGGTTACTTCTGTCAAACTTGAAGACACGTGTTTTATAAAATAAATGTGTAATTTAGAAGGAGGACGTTTTTGAGACTGTGTCAAAATAGACAAAGATGATTGTTGTATGATAGGATCTAAGCAGCGGGGCGAATATTTGAAATCATTAGATAAAGCTGGTATACTGGATAAATAAAGCGCTACTATTGGTCCCTTTAAAATGTTTATCTATCGAAAAGAAGAGATCTTAAACCAAATATCCCTCCGCTACATTCGATAAGCTATCGCCCGCATCAAGCACCCCGGTAGCTTATCGAATGTATAGCGGAGGGATACTTGGGTAAAGAGCTCTTCTTTCGATAAACACTTTAAAGGGACCAATATCAGCGCTTCATTTATCCAGTCTACTCCCAGCCCTCTCTAATAATTTCAAAGATTGGTCCGCAGAGGTCGTTTCAGATAAGTTGGCCGACTCGAGTAGTTATTGGGTTAGCGACCTCCGTGCTCATCGGAATGAATCAGTGGCGTGGCGTGTAATGTGGCAACGTGCGGTTCTTCCATTCAAAGCCATGAAAAAGATCGAAGTATTGGGTGTTCGGTGAACACCTTCGCATTCGACCTTTTGCTTGGATTTAAATGGATAAAATACAACGTAGCCAAATTGCACGCTACGCCACTGGAATGAATAGAATGAAACTGGATGAAAATTCATGCGTGTGAATATAGGGGCAAATACATGTAGACTATCACTAACAAGGGGAGGCTCAGAAGTCGCCGCCTCCGATGTTGAAAACAATTGCACGAAAATGTAGCTAAAGTAAAGCAATTAGACCCGTGTTTCTCACTTTTTGCCAATGGGCCTTCCTACAGCGTCAGGAATTTTTTGAATGTTGCCGAAATTCACGTAAATATTCGGAACGCTCTCCGCTCGGGGTTTTTACGTGAATTTCGGCAACTTTCAAAAAATTCCTGACGCTTTAGGAAGGCCCATTGGCAAAAAGTGAGAAACACGGGTCTAATAGTTTTACTTTAGCTACATTTTCGTGCAATTGTTTTCAAAATCGGAGGCGGCGACTTCTGAGCCTCCCCTTGTAAGTGCCATGTAGTACAGTGTACAGTGATTTCTTGCAGTTGAGGGGTTTGAATCGATCTTTAGAAACCCATGGAAATTGAAAGAAAAAAATGTTGTTTGATCGCATTCAATCTCTTCATTAATTTTTTGTTTTTAAAATCCTTTACAAAAATTTCGAAACCTTTTAGCAGCTTCCAAATTCATTGACTGATCTGTTGATTGATCTGTTAAAATTAAATTTCATCTCTCTTCACTAATTTTCTGTTTTTACGATTCTTTACTGACATTTCGAAATCTTACAGCAGCATACACACCCCTCGATTGATAAGTAGTTGATGGGGGCAATACGGACTTCTTCCAAAAAAAAAAAAAAAAAAAAAAAAAAAAAAAAAAACCTTTTCAAAGATAACAAACAAAAAAAAAGTGAGTAAATGGATCCTTTCTTGAATGAATACCATTTAATCCCAAATAAAGAGAGAGAGAGAGAGAGAGAGAGAGAGAGAGAGAGGCAGGAAGGAAAGAAGGAAGAGAGAGAGAGAGGAAGAGAGAGAGAGGGGGGAGAGAAGCAAAGGAGAAAAGCGTTCAGACAATGTCCGAAATCAAGACGCACGCGCAACTCACCATAAATCTGTCCGTCGAGCAGTTGCACCAAACTGGACACATCGCACGGTAAACCAGAACAAAAAGACTACCTTTCTAAAAGAAAGCAGCGAATGAAAAAAAAGAAGTGTGGTAGTCCAATATGTTGAAATATGGTCACTGATTAGGGTTTTATCCGTTTAGGTTTATGTAGACCTCACATTTCACACACGCAGGAAAGCCTACTGTAGAGTGTATACCTACAGTATGTCCAAAAAGTCCTCACCGTGTCTCATTTTGATAAACAACGGGTCTGCTACTTATTCGTAAGCCTAGTCGGCAGAATCGCCGATTGGTTTATACGAGAAACTCTTTGAATAACAAACTAACGAGCAGACTTATTGTTCATCGAAATGAATAACGTATTTTTCAGTTTGAGCTTGGTATACTGTAAATAAATACTATCATCCCACAACAATAAATCAAACTGTCAACTAAAGAAATTTTTGGAACTCGTATCATACTTCATAAAAATTTTGAGAAAATTCTGTTGGTACTGCTGCGACCAAATTCTGATAGAAACACCAGAATTTTCTCTAGTTTAAGGACTAGAAATGTCTCAGTTGGCTTATCGTTGTGATGCTAGCAGAGCTTATTCCAGAAGTGTAGGCGGACCCATGACCCATAATGTCTGGCGAATTTTAAATATTCATTCCTTTAAATCAAAACAACTCTTGCCTGAAAGAGACTTTCACTTTTTGGTTTTAAAGTGTTCTTCATAATGGAAATCTAGAATGGGGCTCTTACAAACTTTTGCTGTGAGCAAATGATTAGTCTAAAATGATGTAAGAACCAGCGAAAATCACGAAAATCACACTGAGAAAGTCTAAAATTTAGTAATAAACTCACAAAACTACTATAACGGCAAGTACGTAATGACGGCTCAACAAAGGTACCATGGGAGATTCATGTCTAATGTGCCACTTTCTCCACTGAAACACAGAGATATGTCTCAATTTAGATAGGAATCTCCCATGCACAGGTATACGAAGAGGAATAGGGGAGGGCCAAGGGGGCTGAAGCCCCCCAGACCTCCGATTTTTGGCGGTGGAGGGGAAGGGGGGAATAATTTTTAGTCAAACGCTTATCAGTGCGAACCCCTCCCAAGAAAAATCCTTGCGTACGCCACTGCTCGCCCATGATACTTACCTGCGTCTCTCCGTCATTAAGCCCGATTCTGAGAGTGAATTTCGTGATTTTTTAGTGTACTCATCGTCATTTTTACAGGTTTTTATGCAAGAATCAATTCTTCAATCTCCTAAAGCAAAAGTTTGCAAAAGCCCCATTCAAAGCTTAAATTCATATTCATTCATTGACATTAAAGCAATATGTGAAAATAAAATTAGTAAATGTCCGAGGATTATTATCAGTTTGAGTCTATGCCCACACTCTGCACTTCTGAAACAAGTTCTAATATTATCATTGACCCATATATGCCCAACTTTTTTTTGAAAATGTTGGGTGTTTTTTGGTGTTTTTCTCAAAAAAACACCATGGAGTTAAAAAAATTTTAAATTTAAAAATTGTGAAATTTTCCGGTCCAGCTAGATTATAGGTACTGAAAGATCACAACATTGGGTTTTGAGTAAAATTGGCCTAAATTTACAGTAATTTGGTCCAAAAAAAAACCATTATAAGTGGGTCGTAACGACCCAATGGGCATATATAGATTAAAATAGAAAGAATTTTGGAATTATTCAGGGGCGTCATTTCGGGTTCGGCTTGGGGGGGGGGCCAAAATATGAAGACTTTTTTTTTTTTTTTTGCTCATCAACGTTATTTTAGATACTCTACAGCCCTGCATATACTATATTTACGGCCCTAAACTTTAACAAAACTCGTTAATGACCTGACCTCCAAATAGTTCAAAACTTTTTTCTTCTTAAAAAAAAAAAAAAAAAAAAAGTCATCACTTTTTCACTTTCGGCCGACCCTTGGGGGAGGGCAGCTGCCCCCCCGCAAATGATGCCACTGGATTTTTTTTTTCAGTGTAAGACCGACTTTTGGGACATACTGTAGAATTATAAGCCGCGGTCCGCGACCAAACACTCTGAAAAAAGCGTATGTGCGAGGGTGGAGGGGGGGAGGCACTGAGGCAGCGCAGCGGTTCTGTGCAACATTGCGAACGGATCTTAATTTTCTTAGAAAGTGTTTTGATTGGCTACTGGGTGCGAGTGTTTTTCCAGTGTGTTTTGCCATAACACGAGTGCCCGTACCCTCTTCCGTGGAGAGTATACTATACATAGTCTATATATATACATATATGCTGAGATACGCGTTCCTCTTAATTATTCGACGGGGTCGCTGTAGGGGAGGTCGGGTCATTGTAATTAAGAAAAGGGATTCTTTCACCCCCCCCCACCCCCACCCCCTTTTTTTCCACTCTTCCCTCTTTTTTTACTCAAACATTGTTCTCAGAATCGCGCGTGGTGCAGGCACAATGCGTGTGCCAGGGAAAACAAAAGCGGGAGGTAAAATAAAATAAAACAAACAAAAAAACAAAACAAAAAATAAACCAAAGCAATGCGTCGCAATTAACAGTTTTATTTTGTGCAAGCATAGACGGCGAGTGGTGACTGTGTGTCGTTTAAAACAATTACCATCTCGAAAAAAGAGAAAAAAAAAAAGAAAAAAAAAGGAGCTGGCTTCTTCATCGGACTTTTGTCTCGGATGAAGGAACGAATTATCATGCCGCGACGAGTCAAAGGATTTGGTCAAAAGAACATATTGTGCAGCATGGTTTGGTTATAAGGTGAGTCTTTCAGCGATTCGTTCCGATTTCGGCCACCAGAGTACTACCGATCGCGGTTGCTGGTAAAAATTACCGGTAACAGAGCTGCCGCCCGGGTATGAGAGTATGTTCCGATGAAGTTTCACGACCGAAATTTCATGTGCCATTATTTCGGTGAGTAATTATATACTATTTTTCTATAGCGTATTTAATGGAATGAGGCTCTTGCAAAATTTTGCTTTTGGCAAATAAATAATCCAAAAGACCTGTTCTATGAAACAACAAGTTCTTTCAGATTTTATCACACCTTTGGATTCCGCATATCTTAAAATATAATCACGTTATAACAACATTTTCGAAACATCACGTGTTAACTTACAATCACAGTTATATCGAAGAAAGTCCTGTGTTTTGTCCTTGTCCCACTCACAGCTTCTTATGAGCACAGAATCCTAGTATATAGGCTCATCCGCACCATCGCACCACTAGTTATACCTCGAACAAGCTTCGATACGAAGAGAGATTATAGGATGATTGATTATCATGGCGGGGAGGGTGAGACGCCCATAAGAGACCGTGAGTAAGACAAGGACAAAACATAGGACATCTTCTAATATAATTGTGATTGTAAATTAACTTGTGATCTTTCTTGAATTATGACGAAGTGAAAAGATACTGTAAGGTACGTGAAATCTAATGGTGCAATAAAATTTGAGGAAACTGGTTGTTTACTAGCATGAATTTTCGTTCGAAAATTTGGATCTGATTTCTTACTGGTAATCCCACGAGAGAGAGTGAGATGGAGCATTTGTTTGGAACCAATTTTGATCGTGACGTCATCACTTAACAGGTCCATCTAATGTAATAGCGGAAATCACGAAAAATCACACTAAGAAAGTTTAAAATTCAGTAATAAACTCACATAACTGATATAACGGCAAGTTTGTAATGGCGGTTCAACGCAGGTAGGTATCATGGGAGATTCCTGTCTATTATGTCACTTTATCTATGGAAAGACAGAGATTATGTCTCAATTTAGATAGGAATCTCCCATGATACCTGCGTCTCTCCGCCATTAAGCCCGATTCGGAGAGTGAATTTCGTGATTTTTTAGTTTACTCATTGTCATTTTTACAGGTTTTTAAATGCAAGAATCAACTCTTTAATCCCCTGTAGCAAAAGTTTGCAAGAGCCCTATTCTGATAATAAAGCAATGAATAATTTTGACAGGAACGAGATTTCGTTAGAAAAATTTTCATTTCATAATTGGTTAGATATGAAAATTATTTACAGTTTACACTATTTCCTCTCCATTGCAATAATTTATGAGAAGGAAGCGTACATGCCAGCTGAAATTTTAGGCAAAAAAACAAATACATGAAATATACTTTAGATCAAATTGTGTAGGGCAACTGTTTTTAGACAAAAAACCTGTGGATAATCTGCGTTTAGGTCAAATACTTTAGGGCAAGTGATCCGGGATCGTCTCTCCGTCATTAAGCCCGATTCTGAGATTGAATTTTCGATTTTTTAATGTACTCATTGTCATTTTTATAGGTTTTTATATGCAAGAATCAACTATTCAATCCCCTATGTAGCAAAAGTTTGCGAGAACCCCATTGCGGCCGGTTAGTTTAGTAATTAGAATCCCCCTACTCCTGTCCCATGATTTTCTGTGGGTCTCACAAGACAGAACTACGAGGGTGGATTTTAAAGTAAGTTTACCTATTTTTTTTTCTCAAAAACTATCAATGCTAGAAAAAAACAAACCCAGCGTTGAAACGTACGTACTTTCAGCTTTCTAACGAGCTTTAGTTTTTCAAATTTGGCCAACGCGTTGCGGAGATATCGTGGATTTTCCCCACCCGTCTCTCCTTCAAACGTGCCCACCTTTTCACGCGCTATTGAAAACTGCGAGTTTCGGCAGGCGATACGCTTATCTCCGGATCAGACATCTCAATAACACCTGAATGCATGTTTTTTACTGAATAGACTACTCTTCTACTGATAAAATGATCCAATTTGTATCGATTTTCAAACTTTCGGTCAGTACTAACAGTGCAATCATCATGAATTGAAACTGGATTAACAGCTTGCGCCAAAACCTGGTTCAGGAGTGTAGGGAAAGAATTTTACGACGGCTGTATATAGAAATTGTTGCACCTATAGAAAAAATTCAAGAATCTAGCGGATGACCATGTCAAAAAATGAGATGAGATGCCTCACAACAATGTTATAACTTATTTCAATAAAATAATAGCTCTATTTTACTTATTCAAAGTCTTAAGACTCATGTTTTCTGTGAGGCTAAAAAGGTGGGCACGTTTGAAGGAGAGACGGGTGTGGAAAATCCATGATATCTCCGCAACGCGTAATCCAAATTTGAAAAACTGCAGCTCGTTAAAAAGCTGAGAGTATGTACGTTTCAACTCTGGGTTTGTTTTTTTTTCTAACATGAATAGTTTCCGAGAAAAAAAATAGGTAAACTTACTTTAAAATCCACCCTCGTAAAAGTGAACAAGAAGTGATCATCGGGTCGCATCGAAGTTTTTCTGTTCGAACGAATCACTCCGAGGATCTGATTCCGCATAGATGAATCATTCCCAGTGTCAGTTCTCGAGACAGAACGAATCGGATTAATAGGAATGACAAACAGGAGTTAGCGTATAGAGAGGTAGGTAATCAGGTTTGCCCACCTCCCTCCCTCTCTTCTTTCTTTCGTCATTCGATTCGCCTGCACACAGTTAAAGGTGACGCAAAAAGAACCACCTGACAAAAACGGGAGCCCACACATCCTTTTTTTTGTGTCTCACTCCTTTTATTTTTGTTCGTCCTGTTCTGCGATGCCCTGTCCCTGTTTACCGTTTGCGATAAAGGGCGCTATAGGTATATGTTTTTCCAAGGAAATCTCTCGGATCCTGACACGAGCGGATACAGGGAATTGTCTTTTTCTCTCTCCTCCCATTTGAAAACGTGCGTTAGAAAAGGACAGAAGAGGGGGCCAAAGTCACGTGATGGCCCCCTCTGCTATCCTTTTCTAACACATAAGTTCAAATGGAAGGAGAGAGAGAAAGACAATTATTCTCTGTATCCGCCCATGGATCCTGAAAATCCACAAGCCTTTCGCATTGAATACGCTCGTCAAGCAAAGGCAGCAAAAAGGCATAGGTGGATTGTGGAACTTGTATTTCTCTTACTCTCCGAGCATTTGAACAAATGCGTTAGAAAAGGACAGATAAAGGTGCTGCGAGTCTTTGTGATGGTACATCTATCCTTTTCTAACACGTATGTTCAAATGACCCGAGAGAGACAGATAGATAAATTCTGGGATCAGCATAATATACGCTATGAAAGACTCGTTGCAGGAATTGCGTTATTTCTAGGGATCTTGGGTTCGAACCCTTGCTATTTTAATCATTAAAAGATCTCCGGGTTGATCATTTAGCTTTTCGAGAAAATCAATCTTTACAGTGGCGTAAATAAAGATCGAGCGCCCGCCCGCGAACTGGTAAGCTGCGCCCCCCCCCCCTCTTCAAAAAAATGTCAACAATACTTTTTAATTTTCATTGTTCTAGAGCAAAGAAAATTAATGAAAGTAAATAAAGGGAGCTTGCTTTATTTATTTACTCATTACATGCATAAGTAATAAAACAAAATTTATCTTCTGCTGAATGAAAAAAGAGGGGTTTATCCGGGCCGGGGGGTGGGGGTCAGTGGTGGTTTTAAGTTAAATGAATGATCATAAGGGCATTACCACGAAACAGGGACACTTTCGTTCTGGAAAAACTAAAAATCGAACTTAGGCGTCGGTACTAAAACTGTGGTTTTTAGTTATTCTTAGACCCTCTAGTTTGATTATTTGTAAGTGGTCCCAATTTTTTCGGAATTTCACTATCATTTCCGAAAATTTGAAGCAATTTGCAGTATATACACGCACAGCAACATGTATAATTACAGGTTTCATTCTTAAAATACGCTAATTCAAATTGATAACCTGGACCAGGGACACGTGACGGACGTGGAGTTTCACACCTTTCAACTCGTTTTTTTTTTTTTTTAATGAAACGAAATTTAGAAAAACCTCCCTGGCACAAGGTAGATCAACTAGTTTCCTTGAAATAAAAATCAAAAAACCATAAAGTATTTGGTTAATTTATGGAAAAAACATGCAGGGACCTGGTTTTGGCATTTTTCGTGGTAATGCCCATAAGAAGTGTCAAGAATCATAGAAATTTCTATAGAAATATAGACTCTCATTTATCCTTTCTTCAGTTTCTTATTTGTGCCTGTTGTTGTTCTGTTCTCTTGCAAATTTTGAATTTGCTGTAATTTTTGGTGTTGTTGCGCCCCCAAGGCACCCCAATAGACGTGGCGCCCGACCGCGCCGCGGGCCTTGTGGGCCGTTATTTACGCCACTGGATCTTTAGGATCACCGACGGCTCGTGTAATGTGGCCAGTGGAGAAGCGTAAAATTTGGCAACAATGTATTTTCTCCATTTAAGTTCACCACACAGAAAAAAAAAGGATGTGCATGCTCCGCAGACACGATCTATAGACACACCAGTACGTAACGTGCTCAGAGCACAAACATTTCAGGTTTTGGACACGATGACGGGATGCGTTTCAGACGCAAACTCAACGTAGAGTCCCTATATACTATGAGAGTTGCGCCATTGCTGAATCCATTTCTGATTGGCTCTCAGATTTAGGCTGTCAAGAAAGCTCCAAGAGGCAAAATGCAAATGGCGGAGGGTTTGTTTACTATTCGCGAACTCGCTTTCATTGCACATTTGAAGTAACAGTGACCGCAGTAATTATTATTAATTTTTCCTCTGCTTGAATTTTATTCTGGAGAACATTATCTCTTTCAATAACAACCGTTATTGTCGAGAATCTGAATCTAACCTATAAGAGATAGCGAAATAGTGGCAACAGCGCAGAGGCAAATGGCCATCCGCCATTTGCAATTTGCCTCTTGGGGGCTCCATTGATCCGCTTCTTCTTCTTCATTTTGAGAGTCTTGTCGCAACTCTCATAGTATATAGGGACTCTAACTCAACGTAAATAGATTGCGCTCAGAACTCGTTCCCGTACTGGTGTGTACTTACATTCGTGTCTAGAACACGGAAAGTTTGTGTCTGGAGCACGTCCATTTTTTTCTGTGCAAAAATGTCGAAAGCTCCAGTCATTGGCGATGACCAGGCATTTCGACCTTTCTAATGTGTTTTAATTGTTAATTGGGGGGAGGAACGTTGCCAAATCGCACGCCTCGCCACTATATGTGGCAACAGTGGATTCTCTCCATTTAAGCCTACGTATGTAATAAATCGATATTCAGGAGACTCGTTGAATCCTTAAAAAATCTATACTTTGCTTAATAGAAATCTGGTCGTTGAACTGTGAGTTTTATTACTAATCTATATCACCGTTTCTCGCGATAGTATAACCTTTTGGTTAGAAATAGAATTGGAGATTAATTTTCTTTGTTTGTTTGTTTGTCTTCAGCTGAATAATGTTTCTCTGATTCCGATATAGACTAGCCTACAGGGACACTTTACTAAAGTGTCCACGATATTTGCCTACTATACGCTCTTGGCTCAATAATAAGGTAACGACTACCTACTGTCTATTTGTTATAAACCTACTCATCAAAATAATAATAAAAATAAAAAAAAAATAAAAAAAACCTTTGCATATTTGATTAAATCTACCGATCAACCCGTTCACATAAAAAAAAAAAAAAAAAAAAAAAAAAAAAAAAAAAAAAAAAAAATACATGACATTGAGCCGCGTGTGTGAGCGTGGAGGGTCACGTGATCACAACGTATATTATACACCAATATACATATATATCAATTAATTCAATCCTTTGATAATAGAAAAACCCGAATTCAAAGCGCTGCGCCGCATAATTAGGCAGACGACGCCCACAAGGACTCTAACGACGATCGGTGACAGAACCTTTCTCCTCTCACAACCATGTGAGTCTCACTCTATGAAAGAGATGTAAGTACTCGTGGTTGCATACCCCAATATGGAAAAACAATGCACCTTTTGTGACAACGGCCCATATCCTCGCTAAAATGGCCCCAATGGAGCTGTTGCAAACTTTTGCTACAGGCTTATTAATAGTTATTAATGGGACAAAAACCTGTAAAAATATAACGATTAGCGCACTAAAAAATCACGAAATCCACTCCTGTAATCACACAATGCTTTTAAACGCGAGATCATAATGGCGATCGGGGCCGCGGTTTGCATTGGGTTTCCCTATCTTCAACCAGCGCCATCTACACGAGGTGTTCTCGCAATACCACACAGGAAGAAGGAGAAGAAGAAGAAGCATACAATTGCCATTAGATTTGGGCGGCCTCGCGTTTAAAAGCATCTTGTTAGTTTAGGAGTGGATTTCGTGATTTTTTAGTGCGCTAATCGTTATTTTTAAAGGATTGTACCCCGTTATCAACTATTAATAAGCCTGTAGCAAAAGTTTGCAACAGCTCCATTCTAATGTACGTTTCTGAAGCAAAAATTAAAAATTTGTTTTCATGTCCAAATAAATCGGTGTTTCCGTTCAATGTGTGCCAAGCAGCGTCGCATCGTATCGTTCGGTCCCTTCCCGTGGATTAACTTCCGAAAGAATGAGCCTCCTTTCCCATTCAATTCCACCCGGTAATTCGAGATTTTAAACACATAAATAATATACGGTTCTCGAGGAGACTCAAAAGTGTCATTCAGCTCCACGTCAAAATATTCCGATTTTTTTTCGTATCCGTGATCACCTCCTGTCACCTGGTAATTGCAGGGTCTTAGAGAGCGGATTAAGGTATATCATGATGTAAACAATAACAACCTTCAAAGCCTACGAAGCTGAAAAAGGCTTACACCGGGTCCCACCTTCAGGCTAAGGTTTTTTATAATCGCTCCTTTTCACATATTTTAATTACTTTCTTCGTCTCCGATTTGATTTTTACTCAAAATGAAAACTCTTTCATTCCTTAGTTCTTGATTCAATAGATCATTGGTGGATCCAGGAATTTATCCTTCCCTCTCTTTTCCCATTGGAATGTGTGTATTAGAAAAGGACAGAATCAGGGTCAGTCACGTGACTTTCACCTCCTCTTCTATCCTTTTCTAACACATGCGTTTTAATGGGGAAAAAGAGAGAAGAACAATTTTTTAGATCCGTTTGCGCAGTAGGCACTGCGTTTAAGTAGTTTTAAGTTTATTTATAAATCGCCCGTTCCGTTTATTGTCACTTTTCACCACCGCGCGATGGTCTGAGGTCGAAATGAATTGGCCAGAAAGCAATAAAAAATCGGCCGAAAATCATTAAAAAATTGGCCGAAAATCATTAAAAAATTAGCCAAAAAATCAATGAAAAAAAGTAATAAAAAAGCATCGTTCACGGCCTTTGAAGCTTAGTTTAAAACTTTTCAATGATCATTTCTAAGTTTAAATTACTTGTATAAAGTGTCCTATCTTGAAGTAAAATTGGTCTGGAAAGTTTAATTAACTGATAAATGAGGCTGTTGCACACTTTTGCTTTAAGCGATTTAATAGTCGATTCTGGTGTAAAAACCTTCAAAAATAACGATGGCAGCACTAGAAACTTCCGAAGTCCACTCCTAGACTCAATAAACGATTTTATTTGCGCGAGCATAATGGTGGCTGAGGGCAGTAATATAATGGGAGATTCCTATCTTAATTTCTTCTCTCTCTCTCTATGCTGACAAGGATGGTTCATAGAGTAATTATAATCATCAGAGTAGTGATCCACACCCGATGAATGGTACCGTGACACTTAGTGACACCAGTGTCAAATGAAAGTCGTCTCTAATTGGTCACTTCTTAATAGAGTTACAGTATTATTAGATGGGAATCTCCCATTATTACTTCGCCGTCAGCCACCATTACGCTCGCGCAAATAAAAGCGTTTATTGAGTTTAGGAGTGGATTTTGGAAGTTTTTAGAGCTGTCATGGTTATCTTTAGAGGCTGTTACACTAGAATCGACTATTAAATCGCTCATAAGGTAAGTGACCCAAAGGTGGCCATACCTATGCTTGGGGCCAATATGCACATATGAGGCATGAGAGATAAAAAAAACTAAATATGTCAATTTACCATTTAGACAGTTGGTCATCATATGTTAATTTCATTTTTTTAAAATTTGCTTGTTTTTGAGGTTTTTTTTTGCGTTTGAAAAAAAGTAGAGTTTTGAAATCGCACAAAACATGCACCTAAGGTGGCCACCCCTCATATTTTTGATGCACCTAAAGGTGTACACCCCCTTTTCAATTTCATTAATAAGTATTCAAATGCTATTTTATCGTTCAAAAACGGAATGTAGACTCTAGTTACACCAAAAATTATAATGATTTATGATGAATTGAAAGTCAAAGATGGACTCGATTTAAGGACTTAGCTTTTACGATTGTTCACTACCGTGAAAATTAGCTGAAGACCTACAAAAATGGACGTTGCACTGTTTCGCGCCGACTGAATCGCCCGATGCTCTTGATTTTTGGAGTGGGGGAAGCTGTAGCATCCTGCTACTCAGCACTAACGTCATCTATCGTTAATTCATGTAATTAATTGAAAACAGCAAGGGTGGGCCACCTTAATAGCCGGACCACCTTTGGGTCACCTACCTTACTGAGTTTTGGAGTGGATTTCGGAAGTTTTTAGTGCTGTCATGGTTATCTTTAGAGGTTGTTACAATGTTACACCAGAATCGACTATTAAATCGCTCATAGCAAAAGTGTGCAACAGCACCATTGCTGAGAAATTTACGGTCTGATTTTTGGCCTCTTTTTTGGCGATTTTAGCCCACAGTGCGCCGTTTCAACCCCTTCATTTATTCGGGTCGAAATTCTTACTCTTATAATATGGTTTTATAGGGCGAGCGACTGTATTATGTTTAAATGCGCCTAATTTTTATTAAAAACCTCCTTTTGAACGGTATGAAAGAATTGCCGGGGATTACTGGAACAGCGTCTGCTTTAAATTCTAAATAAAGAAGCCATAAAAACTGCTTGAGATGCTAGTTATAACTTCAGTCATAACGTTTAGTAATAATACTTCAGCGAAGAACTCATTGAACCAACTTCAAATTTCAGATTCCATAACTTTTTTATTTTGCAGAATAGTGCCCGCAGCTTTTGCCCTATCAGAAAATGACTTATATTTCTTTTCTTTAATTTTATTGTTAATTTTTAGTTAGATAATTGTACACATATGTGTGTATGGATATATCTAACATAAATAGTATTTGTGCAGCATTTTATTCGGAAGAGGTATACTGCTCAAATTTGCTCAGAAGCTCGTAGAAAGCCTATAAATGATCGAAATGTTGGCTCTTTGCTTTTTTAGACCCTTGCGAGCGACCAAACCTGCAACAACCGATAGAAACCAAACTTCAAGAAACTTTTGAAAATTTATCGATTCATCAAAACTACGTTACTTTACGTATGACAGTAAATTCAACAAATTTTCATCGATCGAAATATTTTGGAAATTTTGAGCGATCAATCGATCGAACCTCTCAAATTTTCAAAAGATTCTGTTTTGATCACACGATTGAAACAATCAACGTTTTAATCGCACGCAGTTTATTTTATTTTTTTTTCATTCATGCTGCAGCTTGAGTAGTTTAATTTCGATACATCGGTATCTACCAAGTAAAAATATATTAAAGTAATCGAATAATTGAGGATCCAGCGCGCGGCCTCGGAGAGGTAACCTCCAACCTCCCTTGGATTTCGATTTTTAGTTTTGAAACAAGAAATATACCGATCTCTCGAATTGCATTGAAAACCGCACATTGCTTTTGACCAGGATTTCCTGACAAAAAGGAAGGCGAGACTTTGTGAAACTATCCGGAGATAATGCAAATGTCATTCTCATAATGCCGTGTTTACATTAAAACTGGACACGCTTTGATTTGCGGCAAAGCCGACACAAAGAGCCATTTTAAAGTGTCCGCTCTCGCAGAAAATAGGTCCGTAAAAACAACTCAACTAGTAGTTTGTAAATGACCACGATCCATAGTCAGTTGAAAAGACAAGTTCACCCTTTTTTTCTTTTCTTTATTTTAGAAAAGGATGTATTAATTTGCCGTGACGATTAGGCAAAATATTTGGGCTCGTCTGACGGGTCAACAATACTAACAATAGTACTGTTTAACAACGGTTCAACGCGGAGGAAAGGGTTAATTTTCTCAAAGGAAATGCAAACGGGAAAAGGACCAGACAAGGGGAGGGTCCTGCAAGAGGTTTCTTTCTCTTCTTTTCTCTCCTTCTCTGGACAAATTTGAATACGAGTGACTGAGCGGTTTCGGTTGCCACCGAAATCACCAAACTGAGTGGTCAGGGGAAGAGGAAAAGGAGCCTTTATATCGTCAAGGTTGCAACAAGTTGTTTTCAATATTCAGAGAAAGGAGGAAACGCTATGTCGATTGTCACATACTGAAAAAAAAGGAAGGGTAAAACCCTGATACGGTTCCTACATTGAGTAGCAATTTAGATGGATAGTACTTTTACAGCACGATAATTAAATATTACAAGATCTGTCTGTATTATTTACAGTCATGCGGTACATATTCACAATGGGTCTGCTGCAAACTTTTGCTACAACGATTAAGAGTGTTCAATCTAATGTAAAATCGCCTGAAAAGTCCATTGGTGGCATCAGAAAGTCATAAAATGCACTAATAATTAAACTCACAAGAGGCATTTAATGAAATCCAAGACGACGGATAAATATCGAGCAATCTGTATGCACGCACCACTAACATTCAAGGATGGCCAACTTTTACACCATCACTTGAGGTGGAGGTTATGTGTTTGTTTACATTGTGATTGGTTTTGATCAATATTGTGAAGTTGGCCATCCTTGGATGTTCGTGGTGCATGCTTACAAATTGCTCGATATTTCTCCGCCATCTTGGATTTCATTAAACCCCTCTTGTGAGTTTATTATTGCATTTTATGACTTTCTGATGCCAGCAATGGACTTTTCAGGCGATTTTACATTAGATTGAACACTCTTAATTGTTGTAGCAAAAGTTTGCAACATACTCACTATTATATTATTTTCTGAGGGTGAAGATTACCCTCCGGTGGCGAGAAATTCGGCAACGTGTTGGATTGAGTCCATTTAAACCCATGTGAAAGGTCGAATGCGAAGGTGGTCACTGAACATTTACTAGTTCAGTACTTTTCATGGGTATATAAATGACCGAGCTGCGACGTTGTCCAATTGTACGCTACGCTACTATTTCGAGTATTGATAATTCGAAGCCGACTGAACCTCTTGAAGATCGATTCTTTTCCATAGGTTTATATGAAAATTTGAGGGTACAACGATGTATCGAAATTCTCGAACTACCAATGGGTGTTGCAAATAGAGAGGAAAGGGTGGCATGGGGGACTGAAGTGAGTTGGCGCGTGTGGGTAGGATTAGAGGTCGAAAGGGTTAAGAGGTTGAAGCGTGGGTTAGCTGAGTTGCAGACTAGCAGTGTTGCCTAATGTGGCATTTAAAATACCCAGTTGTGCCTAATTCAATGTGGTAACAATGGAATCTATCCATTGAAACCAACAAAAAGTTTCCTCTTGAGTCTCGTCTTCGAGTATATCAAGTATATCTTCCAGTGGCGGCTCGTGCAATTTGGCAACAATGTTTTCCCTCCGTTTAATTATACGGAAAACAATCGATTTAATAATGAAGCGGTCCAATAATCGATTGTTGTTCATATATTCAAATGGAGATAAAACATTGTTGCCAAATGGAGCTCTTGCACGGTTTTGCTATGCAGGCAAGTGTAGTATCAATTCAAATGTAAAATGCTGCGATAGTAACGATGAGATCATTGAAAAAGTCTAAAACTCATTCCTCGCAGAGAAAACTCAACTTGAAATCTCGGGTGACCGCCCTTGCAAATATGCACCGACCTCGGGTTCGAACCCCAAACAAAAGATTATAACCTACGAATTTGAGCAATGAAATTAATGAATTTGCTTTCAAAAAGTAAATCTGAAGGAATTAAAGGACCATTTATACACATTTTGTCACTAGGAGCACGGTGATTACTACAAAAAAGTTCTACATTGCGTATAATAATTGAGGAAGAAGGCACTTAATAGCATGTCCTGTTTTTTTGTTCGGGGTCCGAATCCAAGGTTGGTGCATACATACAAGAGTGGTCACCCGAAATTTCAAGTTAAGTTTTCTCTGCGAGGATTGAGTTTTAAACTTTTTTAATGGTCTCATCGTTATTTTCGCAGCATTTTACAGTAGAATTAATACTCCTTTTGCCCACATCAAAATTATGCAAGAGCTCTGTTGCACGAGCCGCCACTGATATCCTCTCCACTGTGCAGTGTTATGTTTGATTTGACCCAGTTCCAATGGCGGCGCGTGCAATCTGGCAACAACGTATTATCTCCATTGAAACCTATGT
The DNA here is from genome assembly GCA_011764245.1 of Trialeurodes vaporariorum. NCBI lineage: Eukaryota > Metazoa > Arthropoda > Insecta > Hemiptera > Aleyrodidae > Trialeurodes > Trialeurodes vaporariorum. The sequence continues at coordinate 7,130,472 of VMOF01000379.1, forward strand.
AAAACAATCGATCTTCAGGAGGTGCAATTGCTCCCCCAAGATATCGATACTTTTGCATAGGTTTTAATGGAAAATTGGCGTGGTTGCCAAATTGCACGCGCCGCCATGGCCCAGTTCCCATTATCACCCCAAAATTGTTCAGATTCTGCTCTTTCCATTAATAGTGTAACTGTACATAAAAAACTTTCTAAAACTCCTTTCTCTTGATATTCTCGCACATCATGGCAACGTCGCTCCAAAATAACGTTGAGTGATGCATTGACGAGCTTGCCACCACCGTTTTCGTGACCCAAGTGACGAGGTCGGGATTTCCTCGCAACGCGAGCGCCTGCCTCATTTCGACAGTGTTGCCACATGGTACTATTTTTCCTACATTCTTATAAGGGAATGCCGTTCCATCTGACAACACAGCATCTTGAGAACGCCGAGAGTGACTCAACTCGAAGCCTATATACAAACTATACATACGTTTTATCCCTTTCTGTCCGTTCAGGTCCTGATTTAGCGCCTCAGAGTAATGGGACACAAACTGAGCGTGCCCAACACCGTGGGGGAGCTTTTCGCCCCCCCCATATTCCTCTGCAGTCTCCAGAGGGCGATGCAAGCTGAATGACAGACTCTCTGTACGGATAAAGAGCACTTACCGAATACTTAGGATTATTATATAAATTGATCAAAGAAAGGAAAAACACAGTAGGTAGCATGCATGTGGCAACGTTGTAATTTGTCATTCTAAAGCCATGTAAAATGTCGAATTCGAGGATGTTCACCGAACAAGTTCGATATTTTCAATGAGTTTAAATAGAGAAAGTGCAACGATGAGAAATTGCACTCTACGCCACTAAAAAAAATAAATAAGTAACTGGCATTTATTAACCCATATACAGGGTGTCCGGTAAGTCCCGGAACGGCTGCGCCATTTCTTTATTTACGCAGATAAAAAAACCAAACTTTGGGAATGTTCCTAGATAAATAAAAACTACTTTTTGGGGGGGGTCAAAATTTTTGTCGCCCCTCCCGGGGGGGCGGGGGCGCCCCTAACTTTTTTTTTCAAATGGCAACCCCTATCTTGTGATACCTCATTCGAAAGAGGGTAAAAAACTAAGCATGTTGGCGCAAACCGCTTGTCGATATCTCTTTTAGTATTCGAGGTATCGAACTTCAAAATCTATGGAAACCCATTTTAAAAAAATCATAACTCTTATTGAGAAAGTCGCTATTTAAAAAACTAGGGGTCTAAACTACTCTACATAACAAGCTCTTTCCAGGGAAAAACACCTCTGCCCAAAAAAATTAACTTTCAGTTATTGTTTTTTTTCCCCGCCAAAACTTTTTAAAAAGTTTAAAAAGGACACCCTGTATATGGGTTAATAAATGCCAGTTACTTATTTATTTTTTTTAGTGGCGTAGAGTGCAATTTCTCATCGTTGCACTTTCTCTATTTAAACTCATTGAAAATATCGAACTTGTTCGGTGAACATCCTCGAATTCGACATTTTACATGGCTTTAGAATGACAAATTACAACGTTGCCACATGCATGCTACCTACTGTGTTTTGCCTTCTTTGATCAACTTTTATAAATGTATCAATAAAGATATATACGGTAAGTGCTCTTTATCCTACAGAGAGTCTGTCATTCAGCTTGCATCGCCCTCTGGAGACTGCAGAGGAATATGGGGGGGGGGGCGAAAAGCTCCCCCACGGTGTTGGGCACGCTCAGTTTGTGTCCCATTACTCTGAGGCGCTAAATCAGGACCTGAACGGACAGAAAGGGATAAAACGTATGTATAGTTTGTATATAGGCCTATTTCTGCCGGCAAAAATAGGCGAGTTTTAATATTGATGACTCTCAGAAATTCGTATTTTTCAGTCCGAATTAAATTCAGGATATTTCGTCCAATATCGAATTTCTGAGAGTCATCAATATGCAAACTCGACTATTTTCGCCGAGTTTTGGCCCTTTAGGGCGAAAATTTCGTCCGTTTTTCCGTATTTTCGACCGTTCGCAATTTTTACTGGACGTGTGTAAATTCTAGAGTCTGTCAGTTCTTGGAAATCCTCCGTGCCAAGAGAGAAACCAGGAGAACAAGGGACACTGCGAAGGGTTGGAGTAGCCGGCATAGCCGCACTGTTGCTAAATAGTGCATAACTACCTGAACTCTCACCCGCCTTCTTATCGTGAACAGAGTATAGTAAAAAGCACCAATTGAGAGACATGCTTTATACTCGATCGCCTGTGGAACAGTTTTTGCGTTGCCAGATTTCGGGAAAATTGCTCAGTGCTTTTCTCCATCGCCAGTGTGGGGCTGTTAGGGCAAAAGCCCCCCCCCTCCCCCTTCCATGGGTGGCTCAGATGCAAAAGATCTGAAAACCCTTGAAGGCGATCGACTCCACTCGCCAAGCTGAATCGATAGAGGGGTCACAAGGTAGGTTTTGGTGACATCACCTTTTTGCCCATGTTAAATAGCCATGAGTTGACATGCATGAGTGAATGAGCCTTATTGTTAGGTGCAAAAGATATGAAAAAGTTTGAGCTATGTTGTGACTTTCAAGTGTTCTACGGTGGATCGTGCAATTCGGCAACCATGCTTATTTTCCCTTTAAACCTTTGTAAAAGTATCGATATATTGGGGTAGCAATTGCACCTCCTGCAGATCGATTGTTTTACATAGTGTTAAATGGAGAGAATCCGCTGTTGCCACATTGCACGAGCCGCCACTGGTTCAAGGACTAAGCAGAATGCCCATTTTGGAGCAATAGCGGCTCGTGAAATCTGGCAACAGTGCTATTATGCCATTTAAATCTGTGCTAAAAGATCGATTCTAGGTGAGGCACAGCGCCTCACCAAAGAATCGATTATTTTACATAGGTTTAAATGGAGGGAGTCCATTGTTGCCACATTGCACGAGCCGCTACTGTTTTGGAGTAAGTACATCTTGAAAAACATCTATTAAAAAACAACGGACAAATTCAACAATGAGAATTTCGACCTGGTCGTTTTTTGTTTTTTTTTTTAAAGCCATAGTACATTCAACCGGATCACAAAGAGAGACAGAATGATATCTCGTTACGTCACAGCTTACACTAGCTATCTCTCCTGCGTTGAGGCCAATGGTAGTTCGTGAAATATGATAAATCGATGACTACTCCATTTAAAACTATAGAAAAGTATCGATCGTCAGGGGGTGCAATTGAATCCCCGAGAAATCGTCACTTTTCGATAGTTTTCAAATGGAGTGGACATCAATATATCGCATTTCACAAGCCACCTTTGGTTAAGGCATCGGCATTGGAATCACTAGCGGATCCAAGTTATTGTCCTTCTCTCTCTTCTCCCATTAGAATGCATGTGTTAGCAAAGGATAGAAGAGGGGCGAACATCACGTGACTGCCCCTAATCTGTCCTTTTCTATCATACGCGTTCTAATGGGAGAAGGGAGAGAAGGATAGATTCCTAGCGGATCCAAGTTATTGTCCTTCTCTCTCTTCTCCCATTAGAATGCATGTGTTAGCAAAGGATAGTTGAGGGGGCCAAAATCACGTGACTGCCCCTAATCTGTCCTTTTCTAACACACGCATTCTATGGGAGATGAGGGAGAAGGATGGATGCCTGGATCCGCCAGTGCAGAAGCCGCAGTCTGCACTCTGCGAGCGGCAACTTAAGTCATACACTCGTAGTCCCCGCCGTGATGCATCGATAAATATTGTGGCATGAAAGTTTTGGTATTGCGTCATCTCGTTTTGAAGGCGAAAATGGGAGGAGAGTTGGATCTCTATAATATACTTTGTACGGTTGGTAGCTCTGCATAAAATTATTGAGAAATTCTTATTGTTGAGAAAAATGCAAAAATGCAAATCTGAGTAGGAGCAGGGTGCAAGGAAGAGTCTCCGAGGAGGGGGGGGGATTACAGTGATCTCAACCAACGCAAAGCATTTGAGCAGTGCCGCTGAGAAATGACGCGAGAAATAAACCAATTGGATTGAGTTAAATAGCGAAACTAGTTACACATACTAATTACACGTACCTTAGAGTGATGAGTCTCTTGTTTATTTGTTTTTTTGTTTTGTTTTTTTTTTTTTTTATAAAAAAGGGGTAGGTATGAAATTCCGATTTTTGTTTTTCCCGCATGTTTTAACGCATGTTTCAGGTATCTTGGTCGTTTACAATGATTTTTAATGACCATATTTTAAAACAATAAGGTGCAGTTAGGGTTTGAAAAAAAATTCAAAAAATTGAATCTAAAAGAAAAATTAAGTTAAGCCCGATAGAAAATAGTGTTACACGTATCTTTGGTAGTGGGGTTCTTGCAATATTTAGCTACACCTGGATCTCTTTGTACGTTGTATGGTTGGCAGTTCCGTGTAGGATTAATGAGATAAGCTTGAGGGAAAAAATTATAAAATGCAAATCTGAGTGAGCAGCAGGGTAAAAGGAAGAGTCTGGGGCTGTGTGGGTGTGTGTGTGTGTGTGTGGGGGGGGGGGGGGTGTTGGAGTGATTCTACTAACACAAAACATTCCGCCAGTGACGGAATCAAGTGAAAATGATATAGGGTTGTCTACAACTTTTCACCCTCTATTCATCGCCTATTTCAAGTTAGATGGTCCTCCATTCGTCAGTATACTAGGGTATAACTCTGCCACGGTGACCTCAGGTTACAGGTGGCTTGAAAGAGATTGACGAAAATGAGAAGAATAGACTGTTTATAAAGAGTTGGCGCGAGGCAGCGCGGCTCGGCGTGAATACGATATGGTTTATCGCACAGTGGACAGTGCAGTTCAACTCTCGTGAATCATCGATTATTGTTTCTCTAATGGGGCTCTTGCAAACTTTTGCTATAGGTGATTGAAGAGCTGATTCGTAGGTACAATAAAATTCTGTAAAAATGACGATAAGAACACTAAAAAATCACGAAATTCACTCTCAAAATCGAGCATAATGCAGGTTCAATGGGAGATTCCTATATCTAACTTGAGACTTTCACCTCAGTGCAAAGAAGGTGACAGTTTAGACAAGATTCTCCTATGACAACGGCGTTGAACTGCCATTACGATCTTGCCATCAAAGCAATTTTGTGAGTTTATTGCTGCATTTTAGACTTTTCTAGTGTGATTTTTGCAGGTTTTTACATCAGATTGAACTATTCATTTACGCACAGAAATAGTGTGCAAGAGCCACATTTTGAGTACAGCTTTTGCCCATACCATAACTTATCATAACTTTAAAAAATTCAAATTTTTAGTTTAGGGACTCTTTATTTTTCCAGGTCATTTTTAACGACAAACGATATCTTCGGTTTTTTTATTCTCAGCTTTGCGGGCCACTGTACGCCAAAGAAGGGAGAAGCCAGACGGTTAGGTAAAGGTGTAACCAGATGAAAAGTCTTCCGTGAAAAATGACACACTGTTTTGGTGGCGCGCTCTCTCCCTCCCCCGTCTCCTCCCCCACCCCCTCCCCCTCCCCCCTCCCCCCTTCCACCCGACCCTCAGTTTTCATTTAAAGGATTCTTGAATCATTCATCATTGGTGAAAACGAATCGTTGAATTGCCGATAACCATCTGAAGATCCGTTTCACTCTCTGATGCAGTCGTCACTCTTTCCCTCTCCCTCCCTCTCTCTCCTCTCTCTCTCTCTCTCTCTCTCCCTTCCTCTCCATGTATATATATTTATCTCACTCTTTCTCTCTGTCTAAACAGTATCTCAATATAAAAGGTAGCAGTTTGTTGATGTTGAAAGGCTATGGAGTATAGTTTATAAACTCGCGTCAGTTCATTCATAAGTTCGGCTCCACTATCGGTAAAAATTCTGTTGTCGCGCTATAATATCACCGCTTGGGCTCCTTTTTAGGAAGACAAAGTAAAGCTCTAGTTTTTGATCATCTCGGTCCATTATTATTCCGGCGACATTCATAATAGACTCCAGACACACGTTTGAGTCGGCAATCCTACTACAGGCCACATAGCCGTGGCCAGGATATTGTCTTTCTCTCTCTTAGCCCATTTGAATGCATGTGTTAGAAAAGGATGGATATAGGGGCTGTCACGTGACTTCAGCCCCTCTTTCTGTCCTTTTCTAACACATGCGTTTAAATGGGCCAAGAGAGAGAAAGACAATCTCCTGGCTACGGCTATACCCTTAAACATAGCCATAGCCAGGATATTGTCTCTCTCTCTTTGCCCATTTGAACGCATGTGTTAGAAAAGGATGGATATAGGGCCTGTCACGTGACTTCAGCCCCTCTTTCTGTCCTTTTCTAACACATGCGTTTAAATGGGGAAAGAGAGAGATACACAATATCCTGGCTACGGCTATGACTGGCCGTACGATTGGACTAGAATGAACCTCGACATTCATTCGGGAGGTCCTTCTCTGAATTATTGACTTCATTATCTGTGTTGAGCTGTTATCCATCATCATTTTTCTTAACTGTGTCCTCGAAGATCGCTTTGGGAGTGTTTGTAATTTTGTTTCAACAAGACATTTTTCATACATTTATTTATTTTCTTTCTAAAAGAGACACACTTTCGTCCAGAAATGGGTCTGTTGCATACTTTTGCTACAACAAAATAGAACCTTGATTCTTATGTACAATTCGGCGAAAATAACGATACGCACATTAAAAACGTTCAAAATCCACTCATTAACTCAGGAAATCACTTCAATTTCAAACAGCCCGCGCTACACTAGACACTATTTGCACCGGTATACTACTACATAGACGGAACCACCGTGCATAAGTAAACAACATCGTAACTACAAAATGATGGAATTTCCTTCTAAATACATGAACTATTGGCTGCATTTGCTGTCTGGTCTTTTCGGTTTATCAAAGATTACAAAATAATATAAGAAATGTACGCATCTAAACGAAACATTCCAATGTTTGTAAGTTCTGTTCATGTTTACAGAAACGAGATGGTTCCATCTATGTAGTTATAAGTCGGTGACATAGTGTCTAGTGTAGCGCGGGTTGTTCGAAATGGAAGGTATTTTTTGAGTTAATGAGTGGATTTTGAAAGTTTTTAATGTGCGCATCGTTATTTTCGCCGAATTTTACGTTAGAAACAATGTGTCATATTGATGTAGCAAAAGTACGCAACAGACCCATTGTGCTCGCTTGCAAGGTTTTTCTGTGGATAAATAGACCATCACAAATGAGGCAGTGTTGCATGGGCTGATGTAGCAATTTGATAACCATCACTGGAAAAAAAAGATTACCAGAAGCATGACAGTATGGGAACCTGCGTGTAAGGGATATAGTACAATTACCAGAATGGGGCTCTAGCAAACTTTTGCTACAGGGGATTGAAGAGTTGATTCTTGCATAAGAACCTGTTATAATGACGATGAATACACTAAAATATCACGAAATTCACTCTCAGAATCGGGCTTAATGGCGGAGAGACGCAGGTATCATGGGAGATTCCTATCTATGTAAATTGAGACACACTGAGAAAACAAAGTTTCGGTAGAACCGAAGCAGCTTTTTAAAATAGCTTCGCAGAGCAAAAGTCCTAGCTCTACCGGAACAAGTTGCGGTTGTATTGAAGCACTACTCCGGTAGAGCCAAAGCAAGAAAACAGGCTGTTACTCTAAAGAATCAGTGCTTTGGTACACCTGCAACTTTCTCAGGTACAGCTTGAAATTTTGCTCTGCGAAGCTATTTTAAAAGGCTGCTTCGGCTGTACATAAACTTTGTTTTTTCAGTGCATATTTCTGCGTTTTCGTAGAGAAAGTGACATAATAGACAGGAATCTCCCGTGATACCTGCGTCGAACCGCCATTACCATCTTGCCGTTATAGCAGTTATGTGAGTTTATTACTGAATTTTTTACTTTCTTGGTGTGATTTTAGTAATTTTTGGTGCTCATTACATAAGATTTTACTATTTATTTGCTTACAGCAAAAGTTTGCAAGAGCCCCATTCTAGTGTTTGTACCGTTGTTCTTTAATTTTTTTTTATGAAATTCTAGTTCTATGACCACAATGACCATATTCTGATATTAAAACCAGAATATTCTGGTCAAAGCACTAGACTTTCTATCGTTCGCACCGTTGTGGTTGTGCTTCTAGTAATATGACTAGAATCTGGTATTATGACTGTCACAATTTTCTCAGTGTACCGTTGAGTGATGGACATATACTTAAATAGTTCTTAGTACAACTGCACTTTAATCCGGTAGTTGAGCTGGAACTTTCGCTGTGTGAAGCTTCTTTAAAATACTGATTTGGCTGCACTTAAACTTTGCTTTCTTTTTCACTGTTTTTTTTTTTCTTCCAGTTTTTGTTTTTTTTCTTAAACTCAAAGATCAAATCGGTCACCCACCCGCGTGTATGTGTCTCCTCGCTCATCATGTTGACGCTGATGACTTGCATTTACGTGGTTATGCACTCCGGTCTTCAGTTTCGAGGCATCAAATTTTGCTCATGCAATCGTTTAATATTAATGTTAATTTTAATTAATTTTCGTTAATGTTAATTTCCTGCGCTCACTCGTATTTCCCCTCTCTATTTAACCGCTCCATACTTCAATCAGACATCCGAAAGGGGGCGTACACTTACGAAAATTGAGCAGAGAGTGGAGAAAAAATATAAACATATCTACTCCCATAGCACAAAAAACACATCTCCAAATTTAAGCCAGGAAGCTGCGTGGAAACAGCTGGTCCAAATGTCTCCAATTTCAAGCGGCGAATTCAAAATGAATAAAAAAGGAAAGAATGCTCTGAAGTACAATGCAGAGGTTTAGTAACTTAATACAGTGATTAAAACACATCAGTGAGAGAGAAACAGAGAAAGAGAGAGTGAGAGAGAGAGAGAGAAAGAGAGCGAGAGAGAAAGATCCATGCATAGAGTACCCGAGAATCCATTATTCGCTTAGAGAGTTTATTAAAATGCAGTATCGTCTAAATGTCACCCCCCCTCGCTTCCACCTCACGCCCAGCTCTTATATTAATAGCCTTAACAGTCTTTGCGAGAGTTGAGGGCGACCCTTTTGAGACCGAGCAAATTCTAAGGTATAGATTCTTATCTTGTTCCTCTTTTTTTTTACTCTTTTTTTTATACAACTTCGCGTCAGAGATTATTGGTTTTTTATTCTTTCATTCTTCTGAGACCAAGCATCAAATGTTATGTATACCTCTTCTCCTCTGTTGCACACAAGCGGGTCCAAGTTATTGTCCTTCTCTCTCTTCTCCTATTAGAATGCATGTGTTAGCAAAGGATAGAAGAGGAGGCGAAAATCACGTGACTGCCCCTAATCTAGGTCATTTTCTATCATACGCGTTCTAATGGGAGAAGAGAGAGAAGGATACATTCCTGGCTCCGTCAGTGCTGTTGCAGCTTCAGGTTAAGAGGCTTTACTTAAATGCGGAAGATTTTTTTATTCATTCATTCATTTTTTTTTTTCTTTCTTTTTTTTAAAGTAGGAGGGGAAAAAACTGTGTAAAGTTTGGCTTAGGAGTATATTAATAAAAAGAGAGAGTATCTCTCTTCATTACTTTCATGATTTGATAGACTGCTATTTAGGTCGCCTCATAGGAAAGAGCTATGTTGACATCCCCATTCCTATGTGTCCTTCAGTTTTTTTCATGGAATTTTGTATGGAGCCTGATAGAGAGAGGATGGGGGATTTTTTTTTTTTTTTTTTTTTTTTTTTTTTTTTACCTTGCCGACATCCGTTGCATAAAGGTTGGATTATGCACCATGCACCATGTATACCCCACGAGAGCTTGAAAATATTTACCTATTTTTTTTTTTTTATTCATCTACGTTTGTCCTCTTGCGCTTGTTTGTTTATTCACATGTTTGCTTGTTTTAGCTTTATTTGGATTGATCGTAAAGTCTTAGTTTTAGCTTGGCGCATCATATCGATTTGAGAGTAATAATAATGGAATTCTGACTTCCGTGGCTCGTGGCTAATCACACAATGAAACGCTCAGTGGCGAGGCGTGAAATTTGGCAACAATGTATTTTCTCCATTTAAATTCAACAAAAAAGTCGAACGGTTCAGTCATCGGCGATGACCAAGCACTTCGATCTTTCTTTTGTGTTTGAATGGGAAATAGGAACGTTGCCAAATCGGACGCCTCGCCATTGGAAACGCTGACTTTTTCCCCCCGATAATATGGCCGTCCCGTTTGATCTGTGGCTAACTTTTGATACAGAGGTGTAAAAACTCATTCTGAGCAAAAGTTTCTAATTCTTATCACTTTTATAGACGGTTTTAGTGCGAAGTCAACGGTTAGCCAACAACCACAACAATGCCCTCATCGGTCGCAACCGGTTGTGATTAAACTCGCGAAGCGTTCCAAACTATCTCACTCACTCTCCCGTGACCCCCATGTATACCCATCTCTTTCAAGTATCGAAATTCGTATACAGGGCCTTGTTTTACGACATATTATTATCAAAATCGCATTAAAATGCCTCGAGAAGTTCATTTCTGCCATAAAATTTCACAAAATAAGTCCCTATATACGATTTTTGAAATTAGAGTGAGATGGCAGTACATAGGGGTCACGTGAGAGCGAGAGAGACAAACCGGCTTTGTTTGGAACGCTCATCACCGGCAGTCGCCATTACTAAAACCCTCTATAGTCACTGGGCGAAGGAGATGTCTTTAAGATATGTTTCCAAGATTTTGTTGAAAGAATTAGTTAAGGCGATTCCAGCAGTGGCGAAGCGTGAAGTTTGACAACAATGTATTTTCTCCATTTAAATTCACTGAAAAAGTCGAACGCTTCAGTCATCGGCGATGACCAGGCATTTCGACTTTTCTAATGTGTTTAAATGGGAGAAAAGGAACGTCGCCAAATCGCACGCCTCGCCACTGGATTCCAGGCAAAACTTTTCCAGATTACATGAAAAGTCATGAAAATTTGAAAAATTTGCCAAAGATTATTGGTCTCAGTGGTGTAGCCAGGGGGGAAGAGGGGAAGGGGGATCTAAGGGGTCTGGGCCCCCAGTGGTGGTCTAAGACCCCCCCCTTTGTATCCCCACCCCTTGACACCAAAATTTGCCCTAAAAAGGTTACTTTTTGCGTTTTCAGACAAATTTTACCAAATTAGTATCTTTGGACCCCCTCCCGAAAATTTCGGACCTGCACGGACCCCACCCCCCTTTACAAAAATTCCTGGCTAAGCCACTGATGCACTTATGCATACGCTTTCTGAAAGGAACCTAGTTCATGGGCCCATGGGGGGAAAAAAACTGGTAGAATTTACCAACTGCATATAATTATAGCTGATTTTGGAATCCGTCAGAAAGTATGGTAAATCTCAATAGATTGTAATTAAATTGACCAACAGGTCAACTTAATTTACCTCAAGGTATATTGCATTTACCAGATTATGGTGACATTTATTATTATCTAGCAAACGCCAAAATCAGCTCTCTATAGATGGTAAAGTCCACCAGTCCTTTTTTCCGTGTTGCTGACTCGTTATGTTAACATGCGCTCCGGGCGGGTCAGACTTCAGTTTTGCACCTTACACATGAAAAACTGATTCACTTTCCTTACTTTCTGTTTATACTTTTTAACTCTCACTGCCTTTGACGTTCAAATAACGTTTTTAATAGTGTCTTTAAGCACAGCAGGGAGTGTTTTAAAATCGCAACTTCTTTTTTTCCAAAGATGTTTTCGACGTCAGTGTCATTTCGATGAAATTTTACCACAAATATGGCAATGCTGCTTCGCAATTCAAAGCCACTCAGAGAATTAAAATCAGCTCTCTCAGCTGGAACGCCGAACGAAAAAAAAAAAAAAAAAAAAAAAAAATTACTGCCAAGGAATATTTCAAGTCTAGAATCAGTGTTATACAAACAACAAATAAATTAATGTATGAATGTGAATGGATGTGAGCATAAAAATAGAGACAGATAATAATTTATAAACACAAACGAGTAAGACCAAATTAAAGAATGAAAAATTTCAGTTCATATGAAATGAATGCACTTAAGTAGGTATATGCTGATGCTTGCGTTGGAAGAAGAGAAGAGTAGGGGGTGAGTAGGCAATAGGCATTGCACACGGAAAATGCGAAACATGTCTTTAATCACTTTTTCCAAGTTTCGACAGTGCTTTCAGAAAAAAGCTCGGGTCAATTATTCCATGCCGACGAAAGTTGCCAGATTGGTCATGAATGAATATGTGACAACATACCGCCAAATAAATGCAAATACTGAGTACTTTTTTATTGTTATTATTACCTACTATTTTTCAAATATTTTATATTTAAACTACAAGTTGGAACCAGGGTACGACAGCTCCCTAGCCCAAAGAGAAAGGTATAGTCCATGATATGAGACAACACGAAAACACGGAGAACAAGTAAAAATAACAATACACCAATTTACAATGTCATACCAATTTACAATATTATATAATGTATAAGTGTAGAGATGTTCCGAGATGGACCCATCCCTCTCGGTACGTGACAATTTGTACTAGCTTCGAGAGGGAAATACTGAAAACTTGGCATGAGTGTTTTTAGAGCAAAAACGACTTAAGAGCTTGGAGCGGAGCCTTGAGGTGGACGGCTAAAGGTCGTCTTAGAAGTGTAGGCTCATCTAGACCGATAATCTTTGGAATTTTCCAACATTACTTATTCTCTTATTACATAATAGAAATAAATGAAAATTAATTTCAACGTTGGATTTTCACTGAGGAACGCTTTAAAAATTAAAAGCTCAAAGCTGCTGGAAATTTTTTCCTTTGATTGAACGAATGAAAATTAATAATTTGCAAACGATTATCGGTCAGCTGCGCCTACATTCGTATTACAGTGGCGTAACGTGCAATTTGGGAACGTTGTATTTTGTCCATTTAAACTCATGAAAAAGATCGAAGCACTGGGTGTTCGGTGAACTCCTTCGCATTCGACCTTTTACATGGGGTTAAATGGACAAAATACTAAGTTGTCAAATTGCACGCCGTGTCACTGAGCCCTACACGTCTAAAACGAGCTCTAAAACAAGCAGGACATACAGATAATGCTTAGTGGAAGACATTCACAATGATGGCTGAATTTATCGATTTTCGATCCATCAATGCTCTCTAAATCTATGTTCAAACATCTATTTATAAAAAAATCTATGTCCCATTTAACAGTGTTCCATATTATGTCGGTCTTCGAAAAATCTATGTTTTGTACATCTCTGTGTTTGACACATTATTGAATTCCTGTTCAATTCGTACCAATGTACGGTCGCACTTCTGTGAGTCACTGTTAGATGTCTCTATGTTGAAATACTAGGTTGCGATAAATCGTGGTTTGCTGTATCAATGTTCGAAATACATCAATTAAATATACTCAGAGAAATGTATTGATTTGTTCAATTCATTAATGTTTGACGTTTGACTCAATGATATTCTTGACGTCCATGATAAAACATAAGTGTTCAAAATGTGTTGAATTAACACTACATCTTATTAGGATATGTGAATTTAGCATATCATTGATCGTCACATACATTTTGGGATGAATTTGTACATTTTTTCATTATTTGTGAATTACTTTTCTTGTGAAAAAAAATAAATGTATTTGGTATGTAGATGTTTGCAATCAATAATTAGTATAAATTTCAAAATCATCATACATTTCATGGAATGAAACATGCAGTAAATTGCAAGATTCACAGGAGTTTTACATATTTGGCAAGAGTGGTTTTGGAGTAGAGTATGGTCCAGGAACCTAGAGAGGCACAGCTTAAAAGAGCGATGGAAAAAAAGGGACAGCGCTTAATGGCAGACATTCATTTCTGTGACGTAGAAGTACAGATTCAGGAATTTGTCTTTCTCTCTCTCTCTCTCTATCTCTCTCTCTCTCTCTCTCTCTCTCTCTCTCTCTCTCTCTCTCTCTCTTCTCTCTCTCTCTCTCTCTCTCTCTCTCTCTCTCTCTCTCTCTCTCTCTCTCTCTCTCTCTCTCTCTCTCTCTGCCCATTTGAACACACGTGTTAGAAAAAGACCGAGGCAAAGGGTTTATCACGTGACTTAAGCCCCTATCCCTGTCTCTTTTTGACACATGCGTTCTAGTGGGCGAGAGAGAGAGAGAGTTAGAAATAAATTATTGGTTCCGCCTCTGTTGCAATGCTGGTTTAACCGAAGGTCGCCAATTCGCCATGCTGCCCGGGGTTTAGAGGTGCTACTGCCAGCATAATAAAAGTTACCCATCAAAGGACAAAGGACTGAAAAAGTGGTGGTGGCGACAAATGGGTGTTTGGGGGGGGGAGGGGAAGGGGGGAGGGGGGGAGGAAATGGGGTCGGGAATTGGGGTGGGGGTAACGGTGAGGACTTTTAACTAATAACGTTTGAGCGGGCGCTTGGAAAAAAATTAACTTTCATCAATGTATCGATTTGAATTTAAGTTTAATAAACTTTCAACTTTTTCCGCTCTCTCCACCCCCTCTCTATGGTTGGTCTCGCCTCTTTTTTTTTTTTTTTAACGCTGATTTTTTATTCAGCGCTTTCGCTGTACATAATATACATGTGCAGTTTGCTCGCCTGCGCTCGAAAAGAGTCGGGCGGGTTGCAGAGCAGGGGCATTTTAAGGCGCGCCAATAATCGTGGGATTTCGAAGTGCATGAAAGCATTTTAGTACTGTAGTCCGATGGCGATGTTGCCAAGAGCATTATGCAACGCTGACGTATGGAAAGCTGCCGTTTTGCGTATACTTAAATGACCTTTTTCAATTCATTGATGATTTCTCTGGTTGAGAAAAGATTACAAAGTTCAGTTTAGTTTATGACTGTAATGAATGAAAATATACTCGCATTTGAAATCTTTTCTCAACCGGTGGAGGGGTCGATGACTTTTAAAAAAACTTGCGGATATTTCAATAATTAAACGGCGATTGCATAGATTGAGAAGAGATTACAGATGCGAGTATTATTGTGCAGTACAGTCAGACACTGAACTGAAATGTGTAATCTTTTCTCAACCGCGGTGAAATCATCGGTGAATTGAAAAATGTCATTAAACATACGCAGTATGGCAGCTTTGGAACTGGAAATATAGCATGAGATCATGGCTCAAAAGGCCTCAATTGTATAACGCTACATTATATTGAGTGATGTTTGAAAAATCATTTTCATCATATTTAACTTTTTTAAAAGATGTCTGATTTTACATGAAGTTTGAAACGGCATTTCTTTGAATATTAAAAAAACTAAATCAGAAATTTTCACAAAACTGTATCCAACAAAGTCTCTGAGATAAAAAATTAAAATCTGAAATAAAATTTTGAAAGGTCAGAATAATGTTATAGCCCGTTTGAAGCTAAAAAGGATTCCCTTTGCGTGATAATTCAAACGATTTACCTTGATGTTTCATGTGTTGATTCATTGGCCGATTTGAACTCGGAATGTCACTGGATGTCTATCGAATCCTTTTGCAGACTGTCACTAACCATCAGAACTCGAGTTGCATATTTATACTTAAAGGGAATTAATGTCTAAAAAATATATTTGGCCCGTAAATGTAAAAATCCTGGTGGATAACGAAGCTGGTATGATATTTTGCTTTGTTTAATTTTATAAGTTTAGGAATCTAATTTGGAAGTTTTGTTTGTAGTATTTGCGCAAACGTATGTAAGAATGTGTGCTTAAAATGCAGCAGACATGTCGTATGAACGGTTTTCAGTGGAACGGTTCCAGAAGTCAACGGTTTGCCAACGATGTGCACTCATCGATCGGCTGGTAATCATCAATCATCATTCATTGAGGCTAGTGGGAATTCTCGTATTTCATAATGGGGCTATTGCACACTTTTGCTATAAGCGATTGAATAGTCAATTATGGCGTAAAAACCTCATAAAATAACGATGGCGGCACTAAAAACTTCCAAAATCCACTCCTAAACTCAATAAACGCAGTTATTTGCGCGAGCGTAATGGTGGCCGAAGGCACTAACAATGGGAGATTCCTATCTTAATTTCGTCAATCTTTCTATGCTGACAAGGATGATTCACAGAGTAATTAGTCATCAGAGTGATCATCCACATCCGATGAATGGTACCGCAACACCAAGTGACACCGGTGTCAAATGAAAGTAGTCTCTTATTGGTCACTTCTTGATGGAGTTTCAGAATTGTTAGATGGGAATCTCCCATTGTTAGTGCCTTCGGCCACCATTAAGCTCCCGCAAATAACTGCGTTTATTGAGTTTAGGAGTGAATTTTGGAAGTTTTTAGTGCCGCCATCGTTAATTTTTGAGGTTTTTACGCCATAATCGATTATTAAATCGCTTATAGCAAAAGTGTGCAATAGCCCCATTTCCGGCTTTATTTGTAAGTATTGCAGCTTGAAACTTTCAAGATAGCTTCCTGAGGTATGATTGCAGGTGCTGACGTTCCTCACTTTTGGCGTAAATTCATCAATTTCAGCTCTAAAGAATGTTGCCTTTTTGAGCAGTGCTATAGTGGCGCTATCAATCGGATTGAAAACTGGATAAGCTTCGCCTAGAATCACCTTAATCTGCCCTTTTCTCAGACGCGCGTCAGTGGCGAAGCATGTAATCTAGCAACGTTGCATTTGGCTCATGAAAACCCATGAAAAATATCGAACTAACTAGGAATCGCCGATGACCATCAGATTCGACCTTTTCTATGGGTTTAAATGGACGAAATATCATGTTGCCACTTACCACGCTTCGCCACTGACGCGCGTAAAAATGGGCTGGGAGTAAGAAAAAGAAATACAACTTTTTTGGATCTGGTATTTTATCTTAAATTTTTCTCGAGTCCTTTGATGTCTAGCCTTCTTTTCGGCCTCCTTGAAACGTGGAATCCAATAACACCCAAAAAAATCTGATCAAAAAATCTGATCTGCCTATCTCATCCGCAATCGGCACTGAACAAGCGGATATTTATTTGACCTAGACAAATTATTTCCTACAAGAGATTTCTACGCAGGGTGAAAACAATAGGTACGTTCGTTGGCTCGCGGTCAGCAGAATTTCATATTAATTATAGGCAGCTGAAGAGTTTACGAGCAGACCCGTTGCTTCCACCCAGAGAGCCAAAGAGGCTTGAGTCGTCATCTACGAAATTTCATTAGGAGACGCCAAAATAGCCCAAAGAAAATATCCCAGAAGAAGAAAATAGCCCAAAATTGCTTCCTGAGAAAGACTTCACTCGTCAAATGTCATATATAAGTACCACCCCCCCCCCACCCCGGCAAAACTGCAGAGCACCAAAGATCACCAAACATTGTTCCAATTGTCTCTTAACCAAGGTAATATCACCAACAATGCTTGGTGACAATGGGGCTCTTGCAAACTTTTGCTATAGGGGATTGAGGAGTCGATTCTTGCATTAAAACATGTAAGAATGCCACGCTGACTGCCCTAAAAAATCACGAAATTCACTCTCATAATCGGGCTTAATGGCGGAGAGACGCAGGTATCATGGGAGATTCCTATCTGAATTGAAGCATATCTCTGTGTTTCCGTAGAGAAAGTGACATAATAGACAGGAATCTCCCATGATACCTTCGTTGAACCACCATTACGACCGTACCGTGATAGCAGTTATATGTGAATTTATTACTGAATTTTAGACTTTCTTAGTGCGATTTTCGTGATTTCCGCTGGTCTTTAAATCAGATTGGACTTTTTATTTGCCTATAGCAAAAGTTTGCAAGAGCCCCGTTGGAGCAATTTTAGATGATCTGCGGTACTCAGTTTTACCAGCCACCCCCCCATGCCCCCGTGAAAACTTCTGGATCCGTCACTGCGTCCGCGAACTGTGCGCTCTCAGGTTAGTTAGCAATATCCTTTTGGTTCAACTTTCAAAGTATGTAGAGTCTCAATAGTCTCAACGAGGACTTGAGTGAGAATTGATCCAAGTAAAAAAAGAAATTTTGGAAGCATGAAGGTTTATTCACGCGACAGTGGCGGCTCGTACATTTTGGCAACAATGTTTTCCCTCCATTTGATTCAATGCAGAATAATCGATTCGATTAGTGAAGCAGCGCTTCACCTGCAATCGATTGTTTTATTACATGTATTCAAATGGAGGGAAAACATTGTTGTCAAATGGGGCAGTTGCAAGGGTCTGAAATGTTGTGTTTCTTATCAAGAAAAAAAAATTGATGGTATCAAGATTCCTTGAATTCTAAGGGTGCAATGGGGCAGTTGCAAGGGTCTGAAATTTTGTGTTTTTCACGAAGAAAATCATAGTACTTGATAAGCTGAGGACAATGGTGCCTTTAGTTTTTTCATAAGTGTCCCGGTTTCGGAGATACAGACGAGTAAAGTTGTATCAAATCGTGTGTGTAGTGACGTCACTACGCGGAATTCCCATTTAAAACAATGTATTTCGGGCCAAAATCTCATCTCCGGAACAATGGGACTTGAGGAGAAACCAAAGGCATCTTTGTTCTCAGCTCATCTAGTACTTTCATTTTCTTTATAAAAAACTCAACATTTTAGACCCCTGCAACTGCCCCATTGAATGCGCCGCCTCTGATTCACGAACGAGCATATATACATACATTGCATGTGTAAAACTTCGGCAACCCCGCTTGATAGTGGCGCTGTAACTTCCTCAATTTCCTGCCGTTTGGCCTCGGCGCAATCCCATGGTTTGTACTGTGGCCACCCGTTTTCATACTCACGATCGCGAATCCTAACCTCCCTCCCCCTCCCCTCCCCTCCCCTCACCCCACCCCTCCCCCTCACCCCCTCCCCCTCCCTCTACACCCCTTTCGCCCACCCCTCTTTAATACCACGGCGCTACCACGCTACCACGCCACGACTACCACGCTCGCGGTACAACCTCTCTCTCTCTCTCTCTCTCTCTCTCTCTCTCTCTCTCTCTCTCTCTCTCTCTCTCTCTCTCTCTCTCTCTCTCTCCCGTCCTCTCTCTATACCTCTGTCTCTCTCTCGCTCACTCACAATATCACAACCTCGCAAAGCTCCCCGTGCATGTCATTTCAACCCCCTTTTTTTTTTAGTGCCCTCCCTCCGACTCCGCCACACCGCACTACCGCGGCGAAGGGTGCATGGGTTCCCTTCCCCCCGCCCCTCCCCCACCCGATCTTTCCCCCTCCTTCCACCGACCATGGACCTCATTCGCCGCCACCCCTTCCAAAACTAGCCGCGCCCGGACTTTTATTAGCTGCGATCCGCCGTTCAATGGATTCTGATTTTTATGTCTTTGCGCTGCGAACTCACAGCGCCGCACTAACGCGGACGACGCACGTCGCACAAGGCGGGGAAAAATGGTACTATAAAGGCCAACAACTTGCAAGTTGACATATCATGCTGAATCTTTTAACAAGCTTTTAGTCTTCTTTTATTTCGTCATCTTGGATGCCGATCAGAGCTGCCGTTTTGCGTACACTGTTACAGAAATGTTCACCCCAACTTCGGTTATACATAAAAGCCATCATGATTTCTCCCGGTATTCAGTTTTGGGAGTAAGATATTTTTGTAGTAGGAAATGTTGTAAAAAGGAGGAAAGATGTAGTAATAATTTGCACTTTTCCGGAGTTAACCCTTTACTGCGCTATTTTTTTTTTTTTTCGTTCGAATTCATGATTTTTCAATTGATTTTGACTCAAAATGAAAGGGAAAAATAGTAAAATAATTCCCGGCATTAATTCTTGCGCCCAAGAGATCTGCAAAAAACTAAATTTAACATGGGCCAGTATAGGGAGAAAATCAAGGTCAAACGGTTAAATATGTTTCCAAATGCTCAGGTGGCGCCCAACGTTTGGCCTTGCTTTTTCAGACTTCGGTGAAAAATCGAAACTTTTCCTCGATATGTGTCGGAGGGATGACGACATGGAAAAAAAATGATAATTTAACGTTTAGAGTTCTAAATGGAGGAAATGTAAAATGTGCCTCAGAGGTTCCACGGCGCAGTTAAGGGTTAAAAAATGATTTTACTCCATATAGAGGAGGCACACAGTGCAGTGACCAATGGACAAAAATCAAAATTTCAAGTTTGGCAAATAGCTTTGGCAACAAGGTAGGTGGGTAGGTAAGCAACCAAAACGATAATATTTGATATTCATGATTAGAGATATCAAGATAAGACCCGCACAGAGCTTGATAAGGTAAAGGCATCGCGCAACTGCAGTGAAAACCAGTGTTTTAGTATGATTTTTGCATTGCAAGTGGAAGGACTGTTTAAAAGGAGTGTTCAGTGCAATTAGTATAATTATGGAAGAAAACAACAATAATAAGTTCCTTTTTGACATTCTGCATCTAGTTTTTGTTTATATTCATTTTAACTACCGTTATAACCCTTTGAATCCAGTTGTTTCAAATAGTGGTATTTTCCTTCAATATCTCAAATTTATAGAGAGTTTTAAAAAATGTACCAAAATGTACCTCCGTGATTTTTTAAGTATTTTGTAGCAAATTTTACGCTCTTTCTAATCGTTTTTTCCGATCTTGCAAATGTTTGCAAACTTTTGAGATATTAAAGTTTTAGTGAGATGCTTTCCGTGCCGTCGCCGCGCCACGCGCCGGTTCAGCCGTCACTGGGGCATCGTACTGCTGTGGCTTGTTCACACTAAGATATTGAATTGATGAGATGCACTATACTCTTTAGGATGGAAAACAGTTTCAATAATACTGACTGAATGAGTTTTATAATTTTTATTTCTAACTACACTCCTTTGGGCGATGATGCCAAATTTACATAAAGCCAATTCAAATAGTGGTATTTTCCTTCAATATCTCAACTTTATAGAGAGTTTTAAAAAATGTACCATAATGTACCTCCGTGATTTTTAAGTATTTTGTAGCAAATTTTACGCTCTTTCTAATCGTTTTTTCTGATCTTGCAAATGTTTGCAAACTTTTGAGATATTAAAGTTTTAGTGAGATGCTTTCCGTGCCGTCGCCGCGCCGCGCGCCGGTTCATCGCCGTCACTGGGGCATCGTAATGCTGTGGCTTTTCACACTAAGATATTGAATTGATGAGATGCACTATACTCTTTAGGATGGAAAACAGTTTCAATAATACTGACTGAATGAGTTTTATAATTTTTATTTCTAACTACACTCCTTTGGGCGATGATGCCAAATTTACATAAAGCCAATTCAAATAGTGGTATTTTCCTTCAATATCTCAACTTTATAGAGAGTTTTAAAAAATGTACCATAATGTACCTCCGTGATTTTTTAAGTATTTTGTAGCAAATTTTACGCTCTTTCTAATCTTTTTTTCTGATCTTGCAAATGTTTGCAAACTTTTGAGATATTAAAGTTTTAGAGAGATGCTTTCCGTGCCGGCGCCGCGCGCCGGCTTATTGTTAGCCGTCACTGGGGCATCGTACTGCTGTGGCTAGTTCACACTAAGATATGAATTGATGAGATGCACTATACTCTTTAGGATGGAAAAGTTTCAATAATGCTGACTAAATGAGTTTTATAATTTTTATTTCTAACTGCACTCCTTTAGGCAGTGATGCCAAATTTACAAAAAACCCAAATTTTTTGGTTCCTAACACACATTTTGACACCCTCTTTGACGGATCAAGCAATCTGACAACAGTGTATTCTTCCCATTTCATTGCACTAGAGGCAATAAATTCTTTATTTGCTTCTTTATTTGTGTTTTTTTCAAACGCGATAATAATTAATCGAAAGCATGTTTTTTTTTAATGCGTTCATTTCAATTATAAGCAATAATATTGCGGCTATACCCTTTCACAGGAAGTTGTACAGGTGTGTACCATTTTATGTGACTTGAGATTCAATGGAAGTTAAATGGACATTTTGCAAGAAATTGTGTGCCCCATCAAAGTTCTTAAAAAATCGTCCTCTTTCGAATGGTCTAAAAAAATCTTGAAAAAAGTCAAATCCCAAAATGCGTGAATGAAAGGGTTAACCCGTCTCCATTTTCTTCCACGATGAAATAGATACTTTCTGAGTGTCACATAGTGCTCCAAAATTTGTCCTCTCTCGATTGATATGCCACACTCCATGCTTTCGGAAATGTCCATATCTGATCCAAAATGGGGGTCCCATTTGGACCGGAAATGGGACCCCCCCCCAAAAAAATGACTTCCCAGATTTGTAGACTAATGTGTGTAGAAAAAATCCCCAAAGTTTCATTACTTTATCTCTTTTCGTTCGGAAGTTACGATTTATGTCCGAAGCGCCCATAAGGTCACTGCACTGTGACGCATGAGCACCCTCTTTGATAGTATTCTCCGCTCTTTACTCCCAGTGTATTCTATTTTTACTACGCAAGAGAGTAAAATTTACCCTTATTTTTATGTTTGCTCTTCCACACTTATTGACCGATTTTTAACAATGTATAATTAATGGATTTTTTCAAGGCTTTTTTTTTTTTTTTTTTTTTTTTTTTTTTTGATGTTATTTTTTGATAGCCGCATCTGTAATATTTTCTCAACCGATGGAGTCGTCGATGACTTTAAAAAACTTCCAGACATTTTAATTATAATATAACTAACGGCGTTTCCACCGCATTGAGGAAAGATTACAGGTGCGAGTATTTTCGTGAATTACAGCCGTGCACGGAACTGAACTGAGTAATCTTTTCTCAACCGGTGGAATCATCGGTGAGTTAAAAAATGGCATCAATCATTCTCGAAACAGCAGCTGGCAGCTGTGATGGCGATGGTTATTATTTGTCAGTGGCGTAGAGTGCAAGTCGGCAACGCTGCAGTTCGGCCCATTCAAACGCATGAAAAAGATCGAACTATTGGGTGTTCGGTGAACACCTTCGCATTCGACCTTTTTCATGGATTTAAATGGACAAAATACAACGTTGCCAAATTCCACGCTAAGCCACTGTTTTAAAAAAAGAGAATAAGCATCGGCATCCCAAATGAGAAAAAAAGAACGACTCTTTGTTGGAGAGACTCAATCCTATTCTTTTTCAACCCACGGACGGATTTACCATTACGCAAAATACGCAACTGCGTATGGCCTCAGGTCTTAGAGGGGCCTCAACTCCCGAAGGAAAGAAAAAAAGAAGGAAAGGAAAAGAAGCAAGAGGAAGAAGGAAAAAGAAAGGAACGGTGAAGGGGAAGGGAAAATGGCGAAAATACGATGATTCACATTTTTAGTTTTTTTTTTTGAGTTTTTCTCTTTAAATTTTTGGGGGAGGATTCCCCACTTCATCCTCCCTTCTCTCTGGGCGGAAATCCCTCCAGACACCCTACTTTTTTTTTCATGAGGCCTTAAATTCAAGATTTCGTGGGGCCTCAATTAGTGGTCTAAATCCGCCCCTGCCTCAATCGAATTCAGCTTCGCAAATGGAGTCGATCGCCCTCAAGGGTTTTTATATCTCTTGAAACTGTGGCCGCTTCACTGGCAACTCGCATGACTATACCACGTGGGCGTGAAGGTGATGCCGCCAAAACCGAGCTTGTGACCGCTCTATCGATTCAGCTATAGGCAAATGGAGTCGATCGCTCTTAAGGGTTTTCATATCTTTTTAATGTTTACTAGTGTGAAAGCTTCCAATTTTCCTGTGAGCACGGATAAAACAGACTGATAGAATTTGTCATCGATGCATATAGCTGATTTTAGAGTCTGCTATAAAGTATAGTAAATGTAATGTACCTTGTGGTGAAATGTACCAACAGGTTATCTTAATTTTCCACTAGGTACGTTGCACGTACCAAATGATGGTAAAATTTACCATGCTTGATAGCAGACTCTAAAATCAGCTATGCAGATGGTAAACTCTACCATTATTTTTTTTTCCATGCAGAAGAAGAAAAATAATGAAGAAATAGTTGCGAAAGTTCAACATGACAAGGACAAGGCACTTATGTTCTTCCGTGTCTCCAGTTTTCGTGTATCTAACTATCCCAACGAAACATATACTCTGAAAAAAATTCTGAATTTAACTATTTCAGTTGTTGATAGTATGGACAAGACTTAAAAACTATAAAACTACATATTTTACATAGATAAACCAACAACAGTTTTTTTAAGAGCTGTCCATAAATTTAACTATGTAAAAAGTTGAATTCAGCTATTTTTTTCAAATTTAACTACGTTTCGAAGCAATGTGACGATGTTTACGAGGACACTTGTGGTTCCGTTTCTAGTTGTTAGTCGGTGAAAATAGTACAAGATTTTGAGCGGGTTATTCAAAATGAACAGTTACTTGAAGTGATTTCCAACGTAACAACGAGTGGACTATTATTTTTGCGGTAAAAAGGCACATTTTATTCAATACAGTTGCGTAATAAGTGCTGTATTGCAGTAATGACTCATACAATGAGATATCATATTGATATTCCGTCCATATCCGTGTGAACCTATATGAAAAAGAATCAATTTTCTGGAAGTTTAATCAAACCAGAAGTCGATACTTTATTGTTGAGTCGAAAGGGGAGAAAAGCGTCTTTTCAAAAGCCACAATTCATTTTCAACCCATGATTTTGAGAAAATCGTACTATAAGGTACCTATCATCAATTCAAGAGTCCAGATACTATCTTAAGTACCTAGGTACCTCGTGATTTTAGGGATAGAGGTCTTGAAAAGTGATAGCATCGCGTCATCAAGTTTTCTATAAATATAAACAAGAACAGCAATATAAAACGCCTTCATTCCTTGAAGTATGCAATTCCATTGCACGAATGCATTGCTCTTTGCATACATTAAAAATTGAAGGCGACCATATGCATAAAATATTCAAGCCACTCTTCAGTCTTCACTCTTACGGATGAACCAATCTGTACATACTATAGCTATTAAACACTTCAAATTTTTTTCAATGTGAAAAGTATCGTAGAATTACTTGAAACATGATGTTAACTCTTTCAGCCACCAATTATATGAAAGAGTAAGATTATTATATCAATGTTAGACCGAAACAAATGCATTGAGCGTACCTTTCTATATTGTAATGCCATGAGCAAGAGAATCTGTCGAGACGTAAAAAAAATAAGACTCCTAGTTATACACCTTACCCCTATATTTCAACGCTTGATTGGAAAAGAAACTCACATCAGCACGCGTTTTCCTTTGCTGATGCGCCCTTTTAGAAATAAAATATTTATTAATTACTAATGATCAGGGGTGATTTAAAGACCACTTCTGCATCCAACAGTTCAATTCTCTATACAGATAAACCAATGCATTTGCGTCTTATACTCCTTTTGTATCTGTGAAGGAATCAGCGTCCTGAATGTTTTAAAACTATTATTTTTGGCGATTTTAACCCTTCGGACCCTTATATCGAGTAAACTCGGGATAGAGAAACAATGTGACCACAAACCGATTTTTGAAATCAATAGATAAGGCTGGTTGACTGAATAAATGAAGGACTGCTATTGATCTCTTTAAAGTGTTTGTAAAAAAAAAAAAAGAGCTTTAGAACCAAGTATGCCTCCGCTACATTCGATAAGATATCGATTAAGGAGCTCCTTCTTTTTGATAAACATTTTAAAGGGACCAAAAGCAGGCCTTCACTTATCCAGTCAACCAGTCTTATCTGATGATTTCAAAGATCGACCCACAGGCTTATCAATCCTGGCCCTTGTACCGATATATTCATGATGACAAAAAAAAATTTAAAAAATTAGAAGTAAAAAGAATAAAAAAATAATCAAACAAAAAAACAAAAAAAAAACTTTAGAGCCAAGTACGCCTCCGATACATTCGATATAAGTTATCGATTACGGAGCTCTTCTTTTTGATAAACACTTTCAAGGGACCAAAAGCAGGCCTTCACTTATCCAGTCTACCAGTCTTATCCGATGATTTCAAAGATCGACCCACAGGCTTATCAATCCTGGCCCTTGTACCGATATATTCTTGATGACAAAAAAAAATTTAAAAAATTAGAAGTAAAAAGAATAAAAAAATAATCAAACAAAAAAACAAAACAAAAAAAACTTTAGAGCCAAGTACGCCTCCGATACATTCGATATACGTTATCGATTACACGGAGCTCCTTCTTTTTGATAAACACTTTCAAGGGACCAAAAGCAGGCCTTCACTTATCCAGTCTACCAGTCTTATCCGATGATTTCAAAGATCGACCCACAGGCTTATCAATCCTGGCCCTTGTACCGATATATTCTTGATGACAAAAAAAAATTTAAAAAATTAGAAGTAAAAAGAATAAAAAAATAATAAAACAAAAAAACAACAAAAAAAAACTTTAGAGCCAAGTACGCCTCCGATACATTCGATATAAGTTATCGATTACGGAGCTCTTCTTTTTGATAAACACTTTCAAGGGACCAAAAGCAGGCCTTCACTTATCCAGTCGACCCACAGGCTTATCAATCCTGGCCCTTGTACCGATATATTCTTGATGACAAAAAAAAATTTAAAAAATTAGAAGTAAAAAGAATAAAAAAATAATCAAACAAAAAAACAAAACAAAAAAAAACTTTAGAGCCAAGTACGCCTCCGATACATTCGATATACGTTATCGATTACACGGAGCTCCTTCTTTTTGATAAACACTTTCAAGGGACCAAAAGCAGGCCTTCACTTATCCAGTCTACCAGTCTTATCCGATGATTTCAAAGATCGACCCACAGGCTTATCAATCCTGGCCCTTGTACCGATATATTCTTGATGACAAAAAAAAATTTAAAAAATTAGAAGTAAAAAGAATAAAAAAATAATAAAACAAAAAAACAACAAAAAAAAACTTTAGAGCCAAGTACGCCTCCGATACATTCGATATAAGTTATCGATTAAGGAGCTCCTTCTTTTTGATAAACACTTTCAAGGGACCAAAAGCAGGCCTTCACTTATCCAGTCTACCAGTCTTATCTGATGATTTCAAAGATCGACCCACAGGCTTATCAATCCTGGCCCTTGTACCAATATATTCATGATGACAAAAAAAAAAAAAAAAAAAAAAAAAAAAATTGAACAAAAAAGATTAAAAAAAACAGAACAAGAACAAAAACAAACAAAAAAAAAAAACAAAACAAAACCAAACAAAATCAAGAAAGGAAAATAAATTTAAAAATTAATAATAAAAAATTAAACAAAAAAATTAAATAACTTAACCCTTGTGAGCCTAAGGGGGGGGGGGTACATTTGTACCCCAGGCCAGTTTTTTGACGCCATTTTGTCAAAACTGCTCAAATTTTTTTGGAACTTCATGACATTTTAAGTTAGGATACCTAGAACACGTCCACCAAATGTCATTAATTTTTATGAAGTTTTGTCGATATTATAGAAATTTAAAGTGTTGGGGAACAAATATTCCCCCCCTTCGTCCTGCCAGTTTTAAGTTTGGAACCATCTATTACAGTGAATTTTACGGAAATTTTATGTAGATTAAGAATATTAAGTCAGATCATTGAAAAAAAATTGGAAATTTATCAAACATGGAAAAATAAGATGGTACCTCATTTTATTTTTTCCATTTTTTTTATTTTGACATTTTTTTTAAAAGTAGGAGTAAATTTGGCAACAAAGCAAAAATTTACTCAAATTTCACATCAATTACTCTCTTAGGGTACTAAGTACATAATCCATCCATTAAAGTTTCAAAATTATTGATACTGACTGTGCTGCATTAAAATATCCTTGGGGTACAAAAATACCCCCCCTTAGTCCTTTGTGTTACCGAAATACCTTAGGCTCACAAGGGTTAAATAAAATTTTAAATCATAATACAATTATGGACAAATCGGGCTTGTCATGTACTTCTCCAGCTTATTTCATCATATGTTTTTAGAATAACCTTTCAATCTCAATAGTAACCTCAGTGTGAAAATAATCAACCTGTTTTAACGAACAAAAAGGAACCCAAAAAGAGCTCTCCGCGCGCCTATGTCGATAGCTAAATTAATATATAACAATAAAATCTTACTTGTGTAAGTCATTATTATCAAACATTATGGTTAAATAAACTATGAATCAATGCTCTAACTATCACGTCACTAATAATTTAAGTAACATGGTTGAAAGGTATAGATTGATGATTTTTGGCCACCAACTCTACCATTCATGCCCACTGTATAGATTGATGATTTTTGGCCACCAACTCTACCATTCATGCCCACTGTATAGATTGATGATTTTTGGCCACCAACTCTACCATTCATGCCCACTGTATAGATTGATGATTTTTGGCCACCAACTCTACCATTCATGCCCACTGTATAGATTGATGATTTTTGGCCACCAACTCTACCATTCATGCCCACTGTATAGATTGATGATTTTTGGCCACCAACTCTACCATTCATGCCCACTGTATAGATTGATGATTTTTGGCCACCAACTCTACCATTCATGCCCACTGTATAGATTGATGATTTTTGGCCACCAACTCTACCATTCATGCCCACTGTATAGATTGATGATTTTTGGCCACCAACTCAACCATTCATGCCCACTGTATAGATTGATGATTTTTGGCCACCAACTCTACCATTCATGCCCACTGTATAGATTGATGATTTTTGGCCACCAACTCTACCATTCATGCCCACTGTATAGATTGATGATTTTTGGCCACCAACTCTACCATTCATGCCCACTGTATAGATTGATGATTTTGGCCACCAACTCAACCATTCATGCCCACTGTATAGATTGATGATTTTTGGCCACCAACTCTACCATTCATGCCCACTGTATAGATTGATGATTTTTGGCCACCAACTCTACCATTCATGCCCACTGTATAGATTGATGATTTTGGCCACCAACTCTACCATTCATGCCCACTGTATAGATTGATGATTTTGGCCACCAACTCTACCATTCATGCCCACTGTATAGATTGATGATTTTGGCCACCAACTCTACCATTCATGCCCACTGTATAGATTGATGATTTTTGGCCACCAACTCAACCATTCATGCCCACTGTATAGATTGATGATTTTTGGCCGCCAACTCAACCATTCATGCCCACTGTATAGATTGATGATTTTTGGCCGCCAACTCTACCATTCATGCCCACTGTATAGATTGATGATTTTTGGCCGCCAACTCTACCATTCATGCCCACTGTATAGATTGATGATTTTTGGCCGCCAACTCTACCATTCATGCCCACTGTATAGATTGATGATTTTTGGCCATCAACTCTACCATTCATGCCCACTGTATAGATTGATGATTTTTGGCCACCAACTCTACCATTCATGCCCACTGTATAGATTGATGATTTTTGGCCACCAACTCTACCATTCATGCCCACTGTATAGATTGATGATTTTTGGCCACCAACTCAACCATTCATGCCCACTGTATAGATTGATGATTTTTGGCCACCAACTCAACCATTCATGCCCACTGTATAGATTGATGATTTTTGGCCACCAACTCTACCATTCATGCCCACTGTATAGATTGATGATTTTTGGCCACCAACTCTCCCATTCATGCCCACTGTATAGATTGATGATTTTTGGCCACCAACTCTCCCATTCATGCCCACTGTATAGATTGATGATTTTTGGCCACCAACTCTACCATTCATGCCCACTGTATAGATTGATGATTTTTGGCCACCAACTCTACCATTCATGCCCACTGTATAGATTGATGATTTTTGGCCACCAACTCTACCATTCATGCCCACTGTATAGATTGATGATTTTTGGCCACCAACTCAACCATTCATGCCCACTGTATAGATTGATGATTTTTGGCCTCCAACTCTACCATTCATGCCCACTGTAATAATTTAAGTAACATGGGTGAAAGGTATAGATTGATGATTTTTAGCCACCAACTCAACCATTCATGCCCACGGTACGGCTTCAAGCTTTCTGCGCTGAATTTTATTAGCTTTTTTGCAATGCGAAAATTCAGGCCGCTATAACGTCATTTTTGATTGCACATCGAAGAGCCTTTTCCCTTTCTCTGCACCCTTTCTTTTTCATTCTCTTTCCCTTTTTAATTTTCGTTTTATATCTTGGCTGAAATCTGGTTTGACCGATCTTATTGCGGTGCCCCCACGCCTTGTTTATCGCAACATTAGAAGCCATCAAATCGACCTTTCCCCTTTTTTTCAACCTTCTGTGGCTATATGGGCTGCTTTTATTGTCCGGTAATCCAAGGCACGCTTAAGCTATTCGATCGATCCAAAGATTATTTTTATCGTCATTTAAAATACTTTCAAATGCCCCTCCCCCTCCAAGGATTCTGTTGCGTTCTGTTGCGTACTTATGCTTCAAGAATATGGCTCATTGATTCTAACGCGAAGCTCCGTGAAAATAGCAACAAGCTCATTGAAATTTTAAAATTCATCGTTACCTCAAAATGTTGGATTTTCAATTAAAATTCATGAAATCTTGGCTGCATTTGCTCACTCTGGTTTTTATGGTGAACTTACAGAAAGAGTAATAAGTACAAGAGAACTGTATGATCTACAATAAAACATATGCTAAAACAAAATAAAGTTTAAGTATAGCTAAATCAGCCTTTTAATTTAATTTCGCAGAACAAAAGTTCTATTAATCTGCCGGAGGAAGCCACGGTTGTGCCAAAGCACATAGCTTTAGTTGAGGAAAGGCAAATAGATAGGCTGTCATTGTGCCAAAGTATTGTTTCGGTACATTTGCAACTGTCTCTGGTAGAGGTTGAACTTTTGCTCTTAGAAGCTCTTTTTTAAAAAGATGTATATGAACTTTGTTTGTCCAGTGCAGGTATAAAATTTGGAAGCTCTATTGATGTTTACATAAACCCCGTAGCTCATACTATTCAGTAGTATGTCGGTGAAGAAAGGTCTATAGATAGCGCAGGTTAATCAAAACGAAAATGATTTACTGCGTTAATGAGTGGATGACTAAAAGTGCATATACAGCAGGGCTGCCGTTTTGCGTATAATCAATGCTATTTTTCAATTCACCGATGATTTCACCGGTTGAGAAAAGATTACACAGTTCAGTTCAGAGCATGACTGTAATCAACTAAAATACTCGCATCTATAATCTTTTCTCAACCGGTGAAGTCGTCGATGACTTTAAAAAACTTGCGGATATTTTAATTAATCAACGGAGTTTCCACCGATTGAGGAAAGATTACAGATGCGAGTATTTTCGTGCATTACAGTCATTCACTGAACTGAACTGTGTAATCTTTTCTCCACCGGTGGAATCATCGGTGAATAGAAAAATAGCATTGATTATACGCAAAACGGCAGCCCTGATATACAGACCAGTGGCGTAGCGTGCAATTGGGCAACATTGCGGATCGTCCATCTAAACCCATAAAAAGATCGAACTAGTGGATGTTCTATGAGCACCTTCGTATTCGATCTGTTACATGGGTTTAACCCTTTCTTGGATAGTGGTACACATGTGTACCATTTTATGTAACATGTGACTCGATGGAATTTAAATGGACATTTTTCAAAAAGTTGTGTGACCCATCAAAGTTCTTAAGAAAGTGTCCTCTTTCGAACGGTCTATATAAATCTCAAAAAAACTCAAATCCCAAAATGCGTGCATGAAAGCGGTTAAATGGACGCAGTATGACGTTGACGAATTGCACGCTACGCCACTGATATAGATTAAAACGGAGGGGGTATAGCAGGGTAAAGGTCAAAGTATATCTCAATATTTTCTCCTCGCTTCAATCTGTATTTTATATAATAATTGTATTAGAGAACTGGAATAACAATTCGAAAAACTATAAGCGTGTAATTTTTACATTTTTTTTTAAAATCAAACTTTTATTCTTATCACAGCTAGCTTTCAGATTTGGAGACCATTGTATGGTCACTCTGCGTAGTCTTTGGTAAAATTTGAATATTTCATTTTCTTTCAAGCACATCAGAATAAAACGAAACTGCCAACTGGTGCGGAAGCTCTTTTTCAAAAATGTTAAACCCTTTTAATTCACAATTCGTCTTTTATAATGGGGCTGCAGTTGCGATGGTCTGAAATTTGTGGTTTTTATAAAGGAAATGATCAGTAGGTACTTGACGAGCTGAGGACAATGATGCTTTTGGGTTTTTCCTATAAGTGTCCAGGTTTTGGAGATACACCTGTGTAAGGTTGCAAACAATCGTTGAATTCCCGCGAAATTCCCCTTTAAAACAAATGTATTTCGGGCAAAAATCTCTTCTCCGGAACAACAACGGGACTTAATTAGAAACCAAATGCATCTTCGTTCTCAGCACATCAAGTACTTTCATTTTCTTTGCAAAAAACACAACATGTCAGACCCTAGCTTGCAACTGCTCAATGGGGCTCTTGCAAACTTTTGCTATAAGCAAATAAATAGGCCAATCTTGAGTGAAGACCATCAAAAATCACGAAAAATAACACAAAGAAAGTCTAATTAACTCACATAACTGCTAAAATGGCAAGATGTTAAATGGCTGTTCGACGCAGGTATCATGGGGGATTCCTGTCTCTTATGTCACTTTCTCTACGGAAACACAGAGATATGTCTCAATTCAGATAGGAATTTTCCATGGTACCTGCGTCTCTCCGCCATTAAGGCTGATTCTGAGATTGAATTTCGGGATTTTATAGTGTACTCATCGTCATTTTTACAGGTTTCTATGCAAGAATCAACTCTTCAATCCCCTGTAGCAAAAGTTTGCAAGAGCCCTATTATTAGACGTTCTGTTGAGTTTCAAAGGAGAAAACTATCTGAAAATACAATGGATTCAAAATATTGCTTGCAGCTAGGCTATAACTTGTCGTTCATGAACACATGAATTGAAGCCGTCTCCGGAATAAGGGCCCATAAAACAAGAGGTGTGCTGTTCAATTATAAACCTCCATTGCTTCACCATGCAAAATTCTCGGGAAGAGCGCACCCATTGTTTTATGAGCCCTTCTTCCGGAGACGGCTTCAATTGAGTTCTTTGATCACTAGTATTTAAAACAAAAAAACAAAACAAAAAACAGTCAAGCCGAAAACACGTGATTGGACCCGCCAATTTTTCTGTTTTTCGGCAAGTTTCTAACTTCTTCCATTGAAACGGTGGAGAAGTTCTGATTGGTCTTTGGTTTTTAAGCTTTCACGAAGGCGAACAGGAGTCGACGACATCGAAGGCTCCACACACTGAAGTCGATGCAGGGCTGCCAGATTCGAAAATTGAAAATCACCAGAATCTGGGACAAAAATCCGCAGATTTTAGAACAAAAATCCCCAGAAAAATCCCCCGACTTTTCTCCTAAAAAATCACCAGAAAATCCCAGATTTTGAGGAAATCCCCAGAATATCCCAGATTTTTGAAAAATGTCGAAAAAATGTGATATAACGGAGACTTGAAATTTTGCGCGAAATGATTTTCTAAGAAAATTATCGTGATTTTCAAAGAAGTCCTACAACTGAAGTAGTAATAGGTACGTAAATTGAAGGAAGAAGAGTAAATTATTGATATTAAAAAAAAATCCTCAGAAAATCCAAAAAATTCAATAAATCATATGCTCGAAAAAAAATCCTCAGGAAATCCCAGAAATAGGTCAAAAATCCCCAATCCCCAGAAAATCCCAGACTTCTTAAAAAATCCCCAGATCTGGGGATTTTTCCCCAGATCTGGCAGCCCTGAGTCGATGAGAGGAGAGAGGAGAAGAAGAACGTATGGAAACGGAACGGAATACCGGCAATCCGCCTGTCCACCACTGGTCCACGGTCGAACTGCGAATAAACTGCGGTCGAATGCGTTCAGGCGGTCTAGAGTAGAGTCCCTATATACTATGAGAGTTGCGACATGACTCTCAAAATGAAGAAGAAGAAGCGGATCAATGGAGCCCCCAAGAGGCAAATTGCAAATGGCGGATGGCCATTTGCCTCTGCGCTGTTGCCAATGAGCTATAACTTTAGAGTGGCAGCGGGCTGGTCCACCTTGTGCCACACAGGGTAGAAGGAATCCCGGGAAAAAATCGGAATTTGGACGGCAGGTTCCAAGGTTTGAAGTTAAATTTTGTAGGTCGTTTGGAATTTGGCGGGAATTTGGACGGCAGATTCCAAGGTTTGAGGTTAATTTTTGCAGGCCGTTCCCGGCGATGCCCGAGTTTGTTTACGAAACGCCCGGAAACAACCTACAAAACTTAACCTCAAAATCGATTTTTACGGCAAGATGGCGGCGCCCTAGGTGACAACAATGAAACAGCGGAACGTTCCTTGATGTGCCACTCTAAAGTTATAGCTCATTGGCTGTTGCCACTATTTCGCTATCTCTTATAGGTTAGGTTCAGATTTTCGACCATAACGGTCGTTATGGAAAGAGATAATGTTCTCCAGAATAAAATTCAAGCAGAGGAAATATTCGCAAAAATTACCGCGGTCACTGTTTCTTCAAATGTGTAATGAAAGCGAGTTCGCGAATAGTAAACAAATCCTCCGCCATTTTCATTTTGCCTCTTGGAGCTTTCTTGACAGCCTAAATCTGAGAGCCAATCAGAAATGGATTCAGCAATGGCGCAACTCTCATAGTAAATAGGGACTCTAGTCTAGAGTACCTATATGTAAGTATAATAGAGTACCTAGATAAAGATAGAATGGCGGTCTGCGATAGTGGAGCTCTTAGGGCCCAATTTCAAGATGGCGGCGGTCGTGTTATTTGAGGTTATGTTACATTGTTGATGAGAACGGCGTCGGTGGACGGTGAGTTTGATGACCGTTTCCAGCCTGAAAATGTTCAACGGTTACACCGGTTACACGATCGACCCGGACGGCCATCTTGAAATTGGGCCCTAAGAGCTCTATGAACACCTAAAATGTCGCAGCCAATTAGCTTAGGATTCACAGACCGCTATACTCTATCTTATATAGGTACTCTACTATATAAGATAAAGTATAGCGGTCTGTGAATCCTGCGCTGATTGGCTACGACATTTTTGGTGTTCAAGGAGCTCTCAGGGCCCAATTTCAAGATGACCGACCGGGTTGATCGTGTAACCGATGTAACCGTTGAACATTTTCTAGCTGGAAACGGTCATCAAACTCACCGTTCACCGACACCGTTCTCATCAACAATGTAACATAACCTCAAACAACACGACCGCCGCCATCTTGAAATTGGGCCCTAAGAGCTCCTTGATCGTAGACCGCCATATTCTCCTTATATAGGTAAGGTACTCTAGAAGGTCGACTCCTCTCAAATGAATAAAGCGTATCGGTACTCATCTATATACCAATATTTCACTCAAGGGACTCTAACTCTCCTATAGAGTTCGTTTCAGAAGTGTAGGCGTAGGTACCTAGACCGATAATCTTTGGAATTTTTCAACATTATTTCTCATGTTACAAAGTGAAAATTAATAAAAATTAATTTAAGCTTTTTATCGAGGAACACAAATGAAAATTGCAAAATCCCAGATTATAGTTTAGGTGCACCTACAGTCAACACTTCTGAAACGAGGCCTATGCCGTATTTGAACTTTGGGCTGAGCACCTGAACCCGCATGATTACGTGTATCAAACGTTGGCCTAACTGACTGAAATCAGCATGTCGAAAACAACACAATCCAACAGAAAACACAACATGTCGGTTTTGTCGTCAAAGTAACATAAACCAGAGGTCTCGGGCTCGAATCCCGACCGAAGTGATCGAATTTGACGCTCTCCAATCTAATCATATGAAGAATACATAGGTGTATCCCTTCTGCTTCCTCTCGTACTAGAAATCTGCCTCTTTCTAGACGGAGGTGGAGGGCGTCTAACTTTATTCCAACCGGTTTCTCCCCGCTCTGCCTGCAGTTTGAACAGCTTATCCATCAATTTGTTTTCATCGACCGGTTGCGAATTCCTTGGATCATTTCTGGGTGTTTTTTCTTCCTTAAGCCTCGGATTGTCGATATCAAACTCTGTCGGTACATTATTTTCTGGCCTGAGTAGGTACTCAGCGTCAGGTGGGGTTGGATAATTGTCATTCTTCGGCGTTGCCTTTTTGGTAGGTTTTTGTTTCTTCTTGTAAGATATGGGTTTCTTTGGAACCAGAACTTTATACTGGTTATTTGTTCCTCTGCTGTTCCCGCGCCTGTCGCTGGAACTCGACGAAGGTCTGGAACGCCCTCCTCTGAAAGAGGAACTCGATGAGGAAGATTGTTCTCTCAAAGATCGTCTTTTACGACTCCTAGGGGAGGTGGAAGAAGAACGTGATGATTTGGATTTCGTTCGCACAACTTGTAAGTTCCCGCTCAAGTTTCGTCTGATTTCTCGGTCTATCCTTCTCATTTCCTGTGTGATCTCTTTTATGGACATATGGGGTCGTCGCCCGGCTTTGCTATAGTATCCTCTCTGGTGCCTGAAAAAGAGTGACATGAGGAATTACCAATGAGAAGGTTTTTCCACACCGGTCAGTCAATAGACTGTTTTAGTAGAGCGATTCAGGTTTCGACCTGATTTCAGGAGCTGTAATCAAGCAGCTTCCAGCTTTAGCTTTAAGATTATTGATTAAAATTTTTAATTCAGTTTTAATTCTAGAACATGTACCCAGTCATTGGAAAAAGGCTGAGGTAATTGTACTTTTGAAACCCGGAAAGCCCCCGGCGGAACCGAGTTCATACAGACCTATATCGCTTTTACCCATCATTGGCAAATTATTTGAAAAATTGCACATTAAACGATTAAACAGGATCATCGGTGATAGAAAACTTATCATCGATGAACAATTCGGATTCAGAGCCAAACATGGGACTCTGGAGCAGCTCCACAGAATTTCTTCCATTGTGGAAGCTGCCCTGGAGGGGGGAGGCTTCTGTAACGCTGTTTTCCTGGATGTGTCGCAGGCTTTTGATCGTGTATGGCACGAAAGATTAATCTACAAGTTGTCTAAAACGCTTCCAGGAAACCATGTTAAGATGCTATCATCGTATGTCTCTAACCGATTTTTTAGAGTGAGATTTGAGGACTTCTACTCTGATTTTCGTCCAATCAGAGCCGGAGTTCCTCAAGGCTCGGTTCTCTCGCCCATTTTGTACAGCCTGTACACTTCGGACCTACCGAGGCCACGTAAAGGCTGTAGAGTTGGAGTTTTTGCCGACGATACTGTTTACGTGGCTTCGGCTCAAAATTATGGACGTACTGTTCACTTGTTACAAGAGAGCTTGCGGGACGTCCAGGAATGGACCTCTCATGACCGTTCAAAGGTGAATGCGACCAAATCTGAGAATGATGTTTTTACCAACAGAACTTACGTCCACACTCCGCTAGTTTTAAACGGGGATATTATTCCCCATGAAAGCAAGGTACCTGGGCCTTATCATGGATTCAAAGTTAAAATGGAAAGATCACATTATAACAAAGAAGGAACAAATTAATCTGAAAAATAGAAAAATGTTATGGCTAATTGGACGCCGCTCGAAATTAAGGCTGAGTAACAAAATACTC
Organism: Trialeurodes vaporariorum; assembly: GCA_011764245.1. Lineage (NCBI taxonomy): Eukaryota > Metazoa > Arthropoda > Insecta > Hemiptera > Aleyrodidae > Trialeurodes > Trialeurodes vaporariorum. The sequence continues at coordinate 7,167,705 of VMOF01000379.1, forward strand.
TTATACAAATCCATGATAAAGCCCATTTGGGCTTATGGATGCCAGTTGTGGGCGTGTTCTGCCAAGAGCAACGTTCATAGGATAGGCGTCGTACAGAACCTTTTGTTGAGACAAATCGCGAATGCGAGATGGTATGAGAGGAACAGCGATATCAGGGCTGAACTCGGGATTGAAAGCTTATAGAGTTGTTCGTATCCAGAATGTAAAACCGGTATGAAGAGCGCTTGCACCTCCATCCAAACCCATTGGCCGTTAGGCTTTTGGACTGGGTGGGAGATGTAAGACGACTAAAAAGGAGGAAGACTCATGAGTTTTCAGCCCCCCACTTTCTCAAAATTTAATTGAAGCCCTGGCCAACTCTAACCGCCAGGGACTTTCCATTTCAATAAATTTAAAGTAAAAAATACTAACCTTTTTTACTTTCACTAGATATACATGTTAGGTATTTTTGCCCATTTTTGTACCATTTTCTTTTGCCCATTTTTGTACCATTTTCTAATTTTCCGTTTTCAGCTTTTACCATTTTTCTATTCTAGTTTACCACCATCACTTTTCTTTTTGAAATCCTGCTTATATTTCTATTATTCTATTTTTTTTTCTTTTTTAATTCTGATTCACAGTTCTTTAAATTTGTTATCTGTAATATGCGAATGACGAAAGCTCTCTCTCTCTCTCTCTCTCTCTCTCTCTCTCTCTCTCTCTCTCTCTCTCTCTCTCTCTCTCTCTCTCTCTCTCTCTCTCTCTCTCTCTCTCTCTCTCTCTCTCTCTCTCTCTCTCTCTCTCTCTCTCTCTCTCTCTCTCTCTCTCTCTCTCTCTCTCTCTCTCTCTCTCTCTCTCTCTCTCTCTCTCTCTCTCTCTCTCTCTCTCTCTCTCTCTCTCTCTCTCTCTCTCTCTCTAAATGGATGTATGTATATTTTACTTATATTTTACTTATTGTACTTATATTTTAGTTAGTATAAGTTGAACTAAATGTAAAATTTTAAAGACTACATAGTCTGAAATTGTAATACAAATACTTTAATTTGTGTATTGTAATAAATAAAAAAAAGTAGAGCGATTTATCGTATCGATTGCCGTCTGATGGCCTCTGGTTCCAAACAAACTGTGGTTCAATGTAATTTCCCTATAAGCGAACTTTTGAACGGAAAAAGCTATTCAATCAAACAATTAATGCGACCTTTTTGCGATTATGAATTCTACGTCCTCAAAAATGCTTAATTATGCCTGGTTCCTTAACTAAAACTGCCGAAATCAATAAGATATTACAGATTAAATGTTGCATTTGTAGGTTAGAATCGCCCGAAATCCCGCCAATTCCACAACGACAACAATAACATTTGGGTGATTCCAACCTCCAAACGCATCGTTTAATCTGTAATATCTTGTTAATTTTGGCGGTTTCATGGGTGGAACCAGGCATAATTAAGCATTTTCGAGGACGTAGAATTCATAATCGCAAAAAGGTCGCATTAATTGTTTGATTTAATAGTCTAAATTTCTGTTCAAAAATCCGCTTATGGGGAAAATACATTGAATCAAAGTTTGTTTGGAACCAGAGGCCCTCGGACGGCAATCGATACGATATATCGCTCTACTAAAGCAGTCTATCGTTTTGGCGCGTCATTCAAATAAGACGAGACACGCTTCCTTTGCTATGAAAATATGTTGATTAACTCATTTTGCTGTTTAAAAAATACAATCACGATTAATTTTGCACCAAAAAAATTCTAATAAATACGATACGACTGAAGAAACGTGATTGCTCACTCACTGTTTAAATTCCTGATATACTGATCGCCGCCATTTTCGATTAGCCTCGGCTCTCTCATAAGTAGCATTGATCGGGAATACTCGGGTCTTATAGTATACTCTAGGTCAGTCAATCCGGTGGACGAGTTTCGCTGCGACCTGCGCAACCTCCGCTCGATGAAGTGTAGCTGGCGCAGCTTAAGAGCGGGCGTTCAAATCAAAATGCTTTACTATGGGGAAAATACCCTTTTTTAAGTGCGAATTAAATAATATACGACAGTGAAATTTGGTTTTTATCAATAAGAGGGAACGAGGAAGGTTTCAAGCTTTGAGAAAACCAATGCAACCGTACGCAAAGAGCTTGATTCAAAATGGGGGTTTTTCTCCCCCCCACCGATTTTCCTGAAACTTTGTATTTTGATAGTACTTGATATAAGTAGTCTTTTCTTTCAAATAAAGTTTTTCCAAAAATAATTAGGGGGGAGTTACAGTGTTGCAAAGTTGCACCTTTCAAAAATTCATAACTTTCGCGTAAATCATCCGATTGAAACGCGGTTTTCACTAAAAGATGCGGATTGTAAAGCACTTTCAAGCCATCTAAACGGAATTTAATTTCAATGATTTTTGACTTAGTTATCGTCATTTTTGTGATTTTTAGGCCACTCAAAATCTACTTAAAGTGAAATAAAAAAAAATGGTATTTTTTGATTTTGACCGGGTTGAAATATGTTATTCCTCTTGAAATTTTGCGTAAAAAGAGCCCAAGCAGAATGCAGGGCGATCTTTTGTTCCGGAGTTATGCATTTTTTAGTAAGCGAAAAACGAGTTTTTTAGGGTACCCATGAGCGTTCTATAGAGAGGCTACAACCACTCGACTTTCGTTTACTAAAACGCGCATAGCTCCGCAACAAAAAATCGCCCCACATTCTGTTTGGGCTCATTTTACGCAGAATTTAAGTAGGAATAACATATTTTAATTTGATCAAAATCAAAAAATACCATTTCCATTTATTTGACTTGAGCCTCTCTATAGAACGCTCATGGGTACCCTAAAAAACTCGTTTTTCGCTTACTAAAAAATGCATAACTCCGGAACAAAAAATCGCCCTGCATTCTGCTTGGGCTCTTTTTACGCAGAATTTTAAGAGGAATAACATATTTCAACCCGGTCAAAATCAAAAAATACCGTTTTTTTTATTTCACTTTAAGTAGATTTTGAGTGGCCTAAAAATCACAAAAATGACGATAACTAAGTCAAAAATCATTGAAATTGAATTCCGTTTAGATGGCTTGAAAGTGCTTTACAATCCGCATCTTTTAGTGAAAACCGCGTTTCAATCGGATGATTTACGCGAAAGTTATGAATTTTTGAAAGGTGCAACTTTGCAACACTGTAACTCCCCCCCTAATTATTTTTGGAAAAACTTTATTTGAAAGAAAAGACTACTTATATCAAGTACTATCAAAATACAAAGTTTCAGGAAAATCGGTGGGGGGGGGGGGAGAAAAACCCCCATTTTGAATCAAGCTCTTTGCTTTTTCTATTTTCGGGCAGTTTCAGAAAAGTGGGTAGAATGCATCGAATATTACATAACCTACGTTCTACATAAGAGGGATTTTTACTAACCATAAGAAAATATAGGAATAAGCAATTGGAATGTGGTCAGACTTTGCTCAAAGCTTGACACCTTCCTCGTGGTCTATCATAAAAACCAAGTTTTACTGTCGTAAATTGTTTATAATTCGCACTTGAAAAATGGTATTTTCCCCATATGAAAGCATGCAGATTTGAACGCCCGCGCTTCAGCTGCGCCAGCTATACGTCATCCCCTTCCTCACTCTACCCGGTGATAGAGCCAGGCAGACGGAGAGGCAGTGGAGGGTGTGCGCATTGACTGACCTGTGGTGTTTCCGTAAGTAGGCGTAGCCGTAGGTTCATTGAAAAAAAAAGTTGCTAAAAACCACTGGCGGATCCAAGAAATTGAGCTTCTCCCTTTTTTCCCCATTTGAACGCATGTGTCAGAAAAGGATGGAAGTAGGCGAAAATCACGTGACTCCCCCTCCAGTTTGTCCTTCTCTAACACACGCATTCTAACACGGAAAGAGAGAGAAAGATAAATTTCTAGATCCATCAGTGCTGAAAACGCCCCTAAAAACAGAAAGTTATTTGCTAATCTAGCTGTGCTTTCAGCTATTTTGGCAATTTGTCTTGCTGGAATAGCAACTTTCTTGAAGCAATGAGCGTTTTCAGCTACTTTTTAGCTAGATTAGCAATATTTCTTCTTTTTTTCAGTACTGGCGTAGTAAGGTGGTGGCGGTGGGAGGGGGGGGGGGCTCAACAGTTCTCCCCGGGTGACACCATTACAGGGGCGACACATGCAGTAAATAACCAACAAATTGAGAAGAAAGAAGAAAACGAGAAAAAGAGAACAGAAAGAGAGGAAATAGAGAGAAGTAAAATGAGAAAAGAAGAAATAGAGAGGTATAATAGAAACAGAGAAAAAAAAATAGAAAAAGATCGGAAAAATATAGAGAATTTCGGAAAGAATATGACAGAAGGCAAGAGAAAAATGTGTGTGAAATGGGCATGATTAAAATATCAACCTAGCTAAATGGTGTCTCTGCACCCTGAAACAGGACACCGGCCACTCATAGGTGGATCCAGCAATTTGGCGACCATGAATGCGTCCCATTTGAACGTACGAGAAACAATCGATTTTTGACGGGGCCATGGCTCTTATTTTAATCGATTGTTTTCCATACACTCATTGTTGCCAAATTTCACGCCTCGCCACTGATAGGAACCAAAGGTCCCCGAACGACAATCGATACGATCTGTCATTCTAGTAAACAGTGGCGAGGCGTGCGATTTGGCAACGTTCCTATGTCCCCATTTAAACACATTAGAAAGGTCGAAATGCCTGGTCATCAGCGTTCGACCTTTTTGGTGAATTTAAATGGAGAAAATACATTGTTGCCAAATTTCACACTTCGTCACTGCTACTAAAACGGACTATTACGAAGGAGTCTTTATTCTATGTTTGCAGCCATAGTATAATTCAATTATACATATAGACCTAATAAATTAATACCTGATAAATAAAAAATAAAAAAAAATAAATAAAAAATTAATAAAAAAATCTTGTATTAATCTTGTATTAATTAATAAAAATTAATTATACCTGTCTCTTACAATATCGTAGAGGATATCATTTTGTTCTCTTTGAGTTTTGCGAGCGAAGTTCCTGCAGGCGCTTTTCCTTTTCGGAGCCCTAACTCGAATCTCACGCGTCTCAAGGCGAGATCCAAGCTCTTGTTCCGAGTCGATGGAAAAAAATTTCATTGTTCTCGACAGAGGGAACATGTCGAACCGAACGCGGACGGAGGAACGACGCTCGCTTCCGTTGCCATCTGTGATTGGCTGCAAGGAGTCTGGCCCAGGATCTAAGCTTTGGTAGACGTAGTCTTGACATGAGCAGATCTTCATCCGTGTTCTCTTCACGCATTTCATTTCGCATGAGACGAGGAAAAGTTTCCGCAAAAGCTCTGTGAATTTCGATTGAAGAAAAAAAAAACCATCAGTGAACTATATTAAAGCTATACATTGTATAAAAGAAACAAGGAGCTATGGCGTACAAAGGCGGCATATATATATATATATATATATATATATATATATATATATATATATATATATATATAATCCGCAGTTGCCAAATTGATAGCTCCACCCATGCCTCTGACCGGAAGCCGCATTTGCTTCTTTCCTCAACCGATTTCTAACACTATACAATAATTTTGAAGCTGAAAGTATGATGTATAACATGATTTTGAGCTATTATCTCTATCTATAATAGACAAACGTTATGGCAGGGCCGGATTTAATGGCCACCACAAAGGGGCCCCCACCACAAAGCAGGTCCTTTTTTTTTTTTTGGTATTGATGGTTGATGAACTTCCTTTTTTTTCTATCATTACAATACTGTAACAGTCCGGCCAGTGGCGTATTCTTAGGGAAGGGGATGGCCTTTTAGCCCCTTCAATACTTGAGAAGGGGGGGCAAAGTATCATTTTGGCCCCCCCCTTAATAATTTGATGAAAAAGAGGAGGGATAACGAGGGAGGGAGAAAAGAAAAGACGAAAAAATACAACAAAATAAAGAAAGAAAGGAATAGTTACAGGAACCAATAAGCAAAAAATGGCAAGAATAAGGGGCTCTGTTTTACCCTGAAACTGAGCCTGAATAAATCTAAAGTGAAAAATTCCTCTGTTGTCAATGAAATAAAGAAAATATACATTGAGTCTGCTAGCTTATGTTCTGTCGGTAGGTTATTTTTGAAAGATTCAATTGCTTAAAATATAGTCTGAGAGAACCCAAATGATCAAATTTTTCCGGGGGAATACCCTCAGACCCCCTATTACTGGAAAGTGTCCCCCCCAGATTCCCTAAAGTATTGGACTATTTGCTTACACCTTCCCCTCAAAAATAATCTCAAATTTTACGCCACTGAGCGGAACATTACATTTACTGCAGTTTTTTTTTTTTTTTTTTTTTTTTTCCAGAAGACTTCTAACTGTGAGAAATAGTTTCCCAAAGCCTAGAAATATCAGCTTCGTCAATAAGCTGAAAGTCTAAACTGAAAAATTCCCTTTTTGCCTGAGAAATGAAGAAAATAAACGTAAAATCTACTTATAATTTTTTTAAATTTGGTGGCATTTTTGTGCGATAATATTGCTGTAAATGCCGTCTGAGAGAGCCTAAATTTTCAATTTTTTTCGGGGGAGGAACCCCGGACCCCCGTCTCACTGGGGGGTGTCCCCCCAGACCCCCCATATCTCTCAAAAGTTGGTTTTCCCCCTCCCCCTAGTAAAAATCCCAAGTTTACGCCACTGAGTCCGGCAATGTTGGAAGTGAAGCTTTTTGTAAAGTAACCCTTAAGTAAATAAAGAAACATTGAAAACTACTAACAAAACTTTAAAAATTATTAACGACTTTTTTATCATAATGTACTTTTTTTACTCGATATGCCTTTAAAAGTAGGGACTTTATAATTTATTATTGCTGAGATTTACCGAGAGGGGGACCCCCACCAAAGGTTCGCCCCGGGGCCCCCTGCGACCTAAATCCGGCCCTGCGTTATGGGACACGCGAACTTACTTTTTGAACGACTCTCGTAAGTGAACTTATGTGAGGAGTAGTAACAGTACCAGAATTGTAGTGTTTGTACCATAGTTCTTGAAAATTTTCAGAAAAATCTAGTTCAATGACCATATTCTGGTATTAACCAGATCTGCCGATTAGCGTAGATTTAATAACATTTTGAAATTCACCGAATATTTTCCTCCGGTTGAGAAAAGATTACAGAGTTTAGTTCAGTGTATGACTGTATAATGCTTTAATCAATTAACTGGCGTTTCCATCGGTTGAGAAAATGTTACAGATCTGAGTATTTCCTGACATTTCAGTCATAAACTGGTTTGACTTATGTAATCTTTTCTCAACCGTATCGATAAGTACCTGTGATCCCGTATTTTAAGAGTTTGATCAACTTCCTATAAGCCACGTGATCTGCAATATCCTCATTTGAAAACGAGACAGAGTACTCAACGGCGTCTTTAGTTGATCGCGAGCACCAAACGATTCCAACCTCAACGTGGAAACACGTCATCGTCGCTTTCCGTCCTGTTGACTCACCGTCATCTGGAAGGATCAAAGAAAGGAAAAATGACGAACTCAAGCTATAAACATATGTATTCCAGGACTCTACCAACGCCCTCTTTCTTTTTCTTTCTCTCACTCACGGGCGGACACAAGAGTTTTCTTTCTCTCTCCCCCCCTCTCTCTCTCTCTCTCTCTCCCTCTCTCTCTCTCTCTCTCTATCTCTCTCTCTCTCTCTCTCTCTCTCTCTCTCTCTCTCTCCATTGGAATGCGTGTGTTAAAAAAGGACAGAGATAAGGGCTAAAGTCACGTGGCGGTCCCCTATGCTATCCTTTTCTAACGCATACGTTCAAATGGACGGAGAGAGAGAAAGACAAATTCCTGTATCCAGGGGCGTCATTTCAAGTTCAGCTTGGGGGGGCAAAAAATCTTACGACCTTTTTTTTTTTTTTTTTTTTTTTTTTTGCTCATAAGTATTATTTGCGGCTTGGAGGGGGCTAAAGATCGGATAACTTTCTGGCTGGCTCCAAAAGCAACAATGCAGTCTTGTAAATTCTACCAGTCATTTTTTTCCGTGATATAAATACAAAATAATAAAGAGACTTACTGTGCACTTTGAAATTATATGAGCAAACTCGTTTCGGGCGAAATTTTTCCCCCAAGATGAAGATGGTGGAAAAGTTTCGCCCGAAACGCGTTTGCTCATATAATTTCAAAGTGCACAGTGAGTATTTTTATTATTTTGTATTTATAGACTGTAGGCGCACCTAAAATATAATCTGGGATTTTGCAATTCATGGGCGTCATTTCAAGTTCGGCTTGGGGGGAGGCAAAAAATCTTATGACCTTTTCTTTTTTTTATTTTTTTTTTGCTCATCATCATTTGCTCATCATTTTCGGCATGGAGGGGGCAAAAAATCGGATAACCTTTTTTTTTTTGCTCATTAATATGATTCGTGCCAGTTTTTGAGCCTGACTTCAAATCCTTGGGGGGGGGGGGCGATTGCCCCCCCAGCCACCCCCTAAATGACGCCCATGCCTGTATCCGCCTATGCTCTCACTCTATAAAGATCAAAACTGCCGTTTTGCGTATAATTTACGGCATCTGTCGATTCACCGATTATTCTACCGGTTGAGGAAAGATTACGCAGTTCAGTTCAGAGTATGACAATGACTCCGTACGCAGGAATGGGGATCTTGCACGTTTTCTTTTTTTAATTCAGAATATGAAAGTAGAGGAAAAATAAAGAGACCCATATTTTTTCGTTTTCTCTTTAGGACGCAGGATCACCGAGAAAAATTGATTTGAAAATCGGATATTTCGACCAGATTTGAAACGCAAATTTTTGGCGGGAAAGTAGGTTGAGCCGCCCGTGACGTCAGCTCACCCCGCTGACCAGTAGCGTCCAGGGTGTTCGGGTGGTTGGTGAACACCCTACGTAGTTTGGTGATATTTAATTTCAAATGCTGAGTAATTGGTGACATGAAACTTTTAATTGGAACAACAACTGTAAATAAAAGCACACCGGATCAGGAATCTCCGCTCTTAATTAGGCAGAGTCTGAAAAGTGAAAGAAAAAACGAGGATGTGATAGCACGCATGGCGCACTGTCAAATACAGTGCGACTGCGAGGTGTCCGGTGACTATCGGCGAACACCTTACAAGAGGATGGAATAGGGATATTACTGCATTGGAGCAAGCGAGAGTCGACACGCACCGCATCGAGTGAACGAACAGTACGGCCGAAAGCAGCAGCGAGGTGTTCGGTGAGTCTTAGCGGACACCTCACACTGCCCTGCTTGGTGCGTTGGTTGCGGTCAAAGAGTAAACAAGAGTCGCAATTGAATGGAAGGCCTGCGTGGTCAACGTAGATAAGGGATCGGAACGCGGGCTGGCCTCTGATTAGCTGCAACGCGTGGAGCAAAATTGTCTTAGGGTATAGGGAAATTAACACGGGGTTTTCGTTCCGGGACGTTCTTCTCGAAACCTGTGCAAAATCGTCTTTAAACAATTTATGCGAGTCGATTCACCAGAATTTTCCGAATAAATTGATAGGTCATAAGTGCCACTTTATTGCAAATTCGAAAAGACTGTTTCAGTTGAAAAGTACGCACAATAGTGAGTTACTCAACCACTGCTCGAACACACGCCAAGCATGTAAACACACTATTGTGCGTACTTTTAAACTGAAACAGTCTTTTCGAATTTGCAATAAAGAGGTACTTATGACCTATCAATTTGTTCGGAAAATTCTGCTGAATCGACCCGCATAAATTGTTCAAAGACGATTTTGCACAGGTTTCGAGATAAACGTCCCGGAACGAAAACCCCGTGTTAATTTCCCTATACCCCAAGACATTTTTGCTCCACGCGTTGCAGCCAATCAGAGGCCAGCCCGCGTTCCGATCCCTTATTTACGTTGACCACGCAGGCCTTCCATTCAATTGCGACTCGTGTTTACTCTTTGGTCGCGGCAGTTGTGCGGTGCCCGCTGAAGAACGCTTCGTGTGTCCGACTGCTGGAATAGGTCTGGGCGTCTGGGTTCGGTCAAGGATCATAATATAAAGGAGGATGGCTCACTGTCATAAGAAATACACAGCAGGAGGCGTGTGCAAATAAGAGCTACTCGGCGACACTAGCGGTTTCTGTAGGTTTAGTGGTCAACTAAAAAACGCTATCTGTCCCACGCCCCACGAACTACGTGGTGAAATGCGGGCCGAGCGGGCTCTTCGAAATCCGTATGCATTTGAATGCTGTCCCCAAAAGTTCGTAAGGTAAACACCCCAGTAGCCGGCACCCCTAAAATTTGCACCAGTACCCACACTTTTTTTTCACAATGTGAAAAAATATTAGTTAAGTGGCATTTTTGGGGTTTTTGGCGTTTTTTTTTTTTTTCGATTTTTCCCACTTGAGGTCTCAGAAAAAAAAACCACAAAAACACCAGTATTGCCACTAAACTTATACTTTTCACTTTGTCAAAAATGGGTGCCGGTTACTGGTGAAAATTTTAAGGGGTGCCGGCTACTGGGGTGTTTACCTTAAAGCAGAGAAAGCAAAAATATTCTTCTCGCACCAATCTCAAGCTTTACCGAAAGCGTCGAGATAGCTGTGCTGCGAAGAATTTCTCACAATCTACAACAAAAATGGCATAATACGTAGGAAAGTATCAGTCTCACCGATACTGTAAAAATTTGTTTTATTAGTCTCAAGTGCTCTAAACTGAAGCCCTACGTGAAATTTCATCCAGAATATAATTACTGCAAATTAGAGAATTGAGTTTGAATAACAGAAAATGCTAATCGATAAATTCAATGAATCAGCAATTCTCCTCATTCAATCACAACTTTTTTAACTCTCCATGTTTATTCTGGACGAAGTTTCACAAGAAGCTTTCTGATGACCTTCGTTCTATCTCAACAGGCTGCTACTTAAAAAATTTAAAACCCAAATTTTCCCAAATTTTTAGTCAAAAAAAAAAGCAGTAAAAACTTGGAGGTAATTTTCTACAGAACTACCTATAAAGACTAAAAGAATTATCAAGATGATAAAAAAGGAAGAAATAATGTCTAAAACTGTTTTTTTTTTGTCCTTAAAATCCACCAAGGCAGTAGCACACAACGGGAGCTTAAGCCCTTCCCCGTAACTCGAGGTCAAGACCTAACTTGGGCAAAAACGTGTACTCGATATACTTGATTACGTGGGATTTTTTGTCAAGTTTTTACATTAACCCCCCCCCCATCTCGGTTTTCCTGGTGCACTACTGCACCAAGAAATAGGCAAGACCGATTGATTTATCAAATTCATGGCGAGATACTATTACTAGCTGTATTTTGAGGCGATCAACTTAACTAAAATGGAAGTATAATGCCCATCAAACGCACGAATTTAATTTTTGGGGAAAAATATGATATATTAATGAAAAAAAAAGACATAAAAATCAAAGGTTACATCCTGAATTATAACATATATTTTCAAATTTTTTGGGTAGGCTTTAAATTTCACAGATTTTTTACTTTTTCCAGCAAGGAAAAACGCCCTCTTTCTTGGTGACACCCATCAAATACTTTGACTAAAAAGTTTCAGTAACAAAAAAAAATTGAATTTGCAAAAGCAGCACAATTTTCAGCTGATGTAATTGCTGCCATTCATTCAAAAGTGAAAAAGTATTTTAAATTTTAAAAACATCCGAAAGTAACCAATCACAAAGAGATGAGCCAATACATATTTCCGCTCCACCTTGTTTCCAAGCCTTGATCGCGCGATAACTTCTTTAATACTAGGAGAGTAGACATCAAAATCAGTCGTTATGAGGGCATGAAACCACCTGCAACAGACACAACACAAAAGCTCATTAGAATGGAGCAGTGGAAGCCTCCGGTTTTCAGCGGCGAGTAAAAGAAAAAGCCTGATGATTGGTTGAAGGAGTTAGCTGGATTCAGTACAAACTTCATAAAAGGGTCCCTAGGAAAATAAAGCTCCGTATTTTTACCTCAGCTACCGGTTAGGATAGAAGACATACAAAAAAGAACAACACGCTCACAGCTTCTGTTTACAATACAAGAAACGCGAAGAGGAATTTGAACATTAGTGCTGTTAAACAAGAGACGGCGCTTGGCTAAGAGAACTGACGCCCAATCTTTGATGAAATTTAAATATGTTGTGCAAAAGTGTCACTTAAAACAAAACTCTTACGGGCAGAAAAAAATTTTTATGACAGGTGTTCGGGGAAAATTGCTTCAGAAGTTGGGTACTATTAGCTGAGTATTTGTATTTTCCGACAAGTAGACTGTGCTACTCAGACAGCGCACATCTCAGTCGAGTTTATCGGGTCTACATACATTGATACAAATGCTCCTTTTGCCATCCTTCCCATCTAATCACATGTTGAGGGAGGAGTCAAGATGAAACATGGACAACAAGGCTTAACTGGGGATATAGTCAACAGGTCAGTGTATGAGAGGGATGGTGGAAGTAACATCTGAATCAATGAGCGCAGAGCCAAGTGAATCAGTGATTGTGAGATAAGAGCCGTCAAAATAGCACAGTCTACATATACCAGAAAACAAAGCACAAAACGAATAGTACCTAACTCCAGACACTTATATCTCAATATGCTGTCATGGAAATTTTTTTTGCCCGCGAGAGTTATACTCAGAAGACACTTTAACAAACATATTTCAATTTCATCGAATCTGACCGGGAGTCGCTTCCAATAGGCCAAGCAAAGTTTCTTCCCAAAGGTTATTGCTTATAATAACTTTCTTAAGCTGGTAGTTGCCTCAAAATTTTAAATTCTTGTCTACTTGCTTTTTTCACTTTTCCAACCCCTGATTTTTTTCACACAATTTTACGCGATGGAAAACAAATGTTGAAGCAATAAGAGTAAAAAACAAACTTCAGTCCAACAATCATAAATAAATTTTTCATAGAATCATTCTTTCCTTTTCACTCTTCGCAAAAGTGTCTTTTTCATCACAAAACCTGCTTCCTGACATCTTCATGGAAGTAAAATGTTCCTCTTCCTTCTTCACCAAACCCCAAACCTGCATTATTCAGTTTTTAAACCCGGTTCAAACCCGTAATTCAGCCAGAGTCTTCTTTCCCCATTTAGAAAATGTAGCAGCGAAGGTGAGGGATGAGGGCTGTACAGGTGGTGAGTTGAAAGTACGAAAGCAGCAAAAATTTTAGTTGAACTTTACTGTTTTGAAGGGTGTACAGAGTCCAATCGCCTTGAATGGTCAGAATCACGCTTGAAAATCTCCTAGGTTTCTGGCCAAAATTTTATCTGCAAAAAATGAAGGTAGAGACGATATCAGTAAAAAAAAATTTTGAATGACCTTTAAAACTAAACCCCGTTAGATTCAACGATTTTTAGTAGGTACATAGGTATCTACCATTTTTTATAAAGTCAGACAAGAAGTCTGGAAAAGATTAAGGCTTAGACTTGGAAAGACAGTTTTTTGTTGTTTACTTCAGTGATTCGGAAAGTGGGGTCTGCAGCAAACAAAAATGGATGAGTAAAAACCTGAGAGTTGAAAATTGAAAGCCACTATGGGCGAGATAGGTAGGGCACGGTCTTTGTTTACAACACAGTCATTCTGGAAAACGAATTAAAGGTGCCTCTCTTCAAAAGATGGCACAGAAAATAAATGAAACGCGCAGTTCAAAAAAGGTAATCAAGATGAAATACAAGAATTTGGATCGGGGTTCTGACAAGTTGCGGTGCCTGCTTCCAAACCGCATCAAAGCGCATTGGAGAGCGGTTGATTTGCCATGAGTCGGAACTCTGCACTAACCAAACTTTCATCGATGCGCTTTGATGTGGTTCCGAAGCAGGCTTGGCAACTTGTCAGAACCCAATACTCAAGATGGTCCTGCTCTAGAATTTTCAGTGAGACGACCCTGAAAAGATTACCATACAGTTAATTGTAAATAGTGAAAATTGAAAATAAACTTACCAAACAAAAACAATGGCTTTCGGGCTGGTTATTGGCTGGTTGAAAAAGGAGCCCCATTCTTGCAATAAACGACGTAAGAACAAGAATCGTGACAGCGATATTACTGGTAGTACTAAGAATAGCTTTTGATGAAAAGAATTCCCGAACTTCAAAAAAGGCAATGAAACATGATACATCTCTAAAACGAATAGGATGGTACAGCTGAAACCATCCACAAAATCACATATTTTTTCACGTCTCGTAACTTGTAAGTATGTACTGTTAGAGGAAAGTAAAAAGATTAAACAGAAACGACGGAGAATCTAGTTCGTTGAAACAACTTCATTATTGCGGTTGGTCGATTGGTAAAGTGGAATGAAGAGAATAAAGAACTAAACAGTCCGAGAAATGCACGTGGTACTTCATGTTTTTGTTTGAAAAGTGAAAACAACAATGGCAACGGCCAACTGCGGTGTTTCCAGATTGGGGTGAAAAAGCCGTACGTTTTTCATTGATTTAAATGGGGGCGATACGGCTTTTTACCCTCGATCTGGCAACACTAAAAGGCTTGGAAATCACTCGCCCCGTCGAACAGTTTCTCGGGGGCGTCGCACAGGTCGCTCCACCTGTCAATTCCTTAGTTGAGACCGATACCGACAGAGCTCGCCACATATGGCACCTCGGTCTCTTCTGAGCCATCCTCCTTTATATTATCATCCTTGGTTCGGTAGAGACTGTTGAAAACCCCCTCGCGCTAGTGCTGCGGAAAGAGAAAGCGGTAGTGGGTTCGCGGGTTCGCCAACTGCTACCGGACCACCCCACTACTTGAATTAATACAACCACATACTGCGTGTTCCTTTTTTGGCAGTTTCAACCCTACAAAAAAATTTAGTTATTTTTTTGTGTGTATGCTTATCTCCTAAATGATTACACGGAAAAAAAGATTTGTGAAAACAACCATACGGATACCTGATTTTGGCACCTGCTAGATGTTATGGTAAACTTGACCAGAAGTATGGTACATTTACCGATACTTTGAGTAAATTCGACATGCAATCAGGTAACATCACCTAGTACCTAGTCAAAACATAGTATAATTCTGGTTAACATTACCATAACATCTAGCAGGTGCCAAAATCAGGTATCCGTATGGTTATTTTCACCGTAGTTTTTTTTCCGTGTAGGTGATTCGGTGGAGACTGGAGAGGCCTAACCTAACATAACGCAAGTGGGGGGGGGGCAGTAAGGATCTCCTCATAGCTCGATTTTTCTTAGAGCTTGATGTGCGAGGATGGAATCCTACTAAAACGAACACCCAACTCTTTTGACCACGCTACGCCACTGCCGCTGACCTAATTTTTACATTCTGCTAGCCTTGCTCCCATGCGGAATTACTATTTATCATGAGAATTTTGGATGGATTTCAAGTGATTTTACCTGCTTATTTCTTGATCATATCATTGATTTCAAAGTTATTGTGTACTAATTAGTTCATAGCATCCAGATTGATTACTAAACTTATGATTCCTCTCAAAGAACACTTACGAAGTTCAGATGGAATTGGAGCAAATCGCAAATCAACACCTCCAGATTACTAAAACTTTTAGCTGTTGCTTTGTAAGTTAAACTTTGGAATTTACTTTCCTGTAGGTGATCTTAGCATCAAATGTATCAACATTTACATAGATCAATTCAAAAATCACTCACTGTTGGGATTTCAAACGGTAATTCTAGACAAATCTTCCACGGCAAGGTGCAGGCATGGACAGTTTTCCCTTCAGTGTTTGTTCTAATCGTACCACCATAAATGCAGTCAATGAGGCCTTTAAAGCTTTTAAAGTTCAGATCTGATAAATATCAAATGATTGCGACAAAACCTTATCTTTGAATTATAATACCATGAAAGTTATCGGAAGAGGAATTTCATTTTCATGAGGTCTCTTGGTGCATTGGCAAAGGAAATTTCAATACTTTTGGGTAAGATTGATTCATTTTTGCAATTACTGTTTGCACTATGATATCTTTGTTAGAGCTAGAGCTTGTTAGGGAGTTGGTGGCTCTAAAGCAGTGTTGCCAGATCGAGGGTAAAAAGCCGTATCGTCCCCATTTAAATCAATGTAAAGCGTACGGCTTTTTCACCCCAATCTGGCAACACTGCTCTAAAGAGAACAAGATTATACTCTGTTCCAGATAACATTGCACCTGAGTTGGACGAATTAAAACCGTAAATGGCAACAGCGCGTCCTGAGCCATGGCGCTCTCGAACGCTGAGCAGGGTAGTATTTTTGTCCGAGGCTCTATTGTCCGGTTCGGGGCCTGAACCTTTTTACACAGCTATACTCTGTTCACGATAAGAAGGCGGGTGAGAATTCAGGTAGTAATGCACTATTTAGCAACAGTGCGGCTATACCGGCTACTCCAACGTCTCCAACCCTTTGCAGTGTCCGTTGTTCTCCCGATCTCTCTCTTGGCACGGTGGATTTCCAAGAACCGACAGACTCAACAATTTACACACGTCCAGTATAAATTTCGAACGGTGAAAAATACGAAAAAACGGACGAAATTTTCGTCCTAAAGGGCCAAAATTCGGCAAAAATAGTTGACTTTGAATATTGATGACTCGCATATATTCGATATTAGACGAAATATTCTGAATTTAATTCCGACTGAAAAATACGAATTTCTGAGAGTCATCAATATTCGAAATCGACTATTTTTGCCGAGTTATGGCCCTTTAGGGCGAAAATTTCGTCCGTTTTTTCGTATTTTTGACCGCTCGCAATTTTTACTGGATGTGTGTAAATTGTTGAGTCTGTCGGTTCTTGGAAATCCTCCGTGCCAAGAGAGAGATCGGGAGAACAACGAACACTGCAAAGGGTTGGAGTAGCCAGCATAGCCGCATTGTTGCTAAATAGTGCATTACTACCTGAATTCTCACCCGCCTTCTTATCTTGAACAGAGTATAGTGAACGACTCCCGGCAGAAAATTATAATTTTTTGTGCTTACGATTTTTGAATTTTTGATTTGAAATTCGTATTCTACTGAACGTGTCGAGAGAATCGATACCAAATTATCGGGGGGGAAATTCACGTTTAGTAAATTTGATGCGCGATTCCTCTAATTTAATATCCGCCTCATATGTTTTAAGCATGCATTTTTCCCCATACAGTTTGGTATTAATTTTCTCTACACGTTCAGCAGAAGACGAATTTTAAATCAAAAATTCAAAAATCGTAAGCACAAAAAGTTCAATTTTTCTGCCGGGAGTCGTTCACTAGCTGTGGAAAAATGGGTCCGGCCCCGAGCCGGACAATGAAACCCCGGACAAAAAGACTACCCTGCTCAGCGTTCGAGAACGCCATGGCTCAGGACGCGCTGTTGCCATTTACGGTTTTTATTCGTCCGACTCAGGTGCAATGTTATCTGGAACAGAGTATAAGTAAACCTATAGAATGATATGGATCAGGGTGAGCTGACGTCAAAATCAGCCGACCAATGAAAATCGATTATTTCAGGGCAAAACTTTGGACAACTTTTTCGCAACTTTCTGTTCGTTTACGGACTTTAATAATGGCATTTTTGGTTTTTTCGTCACTTTTTCTGCTGGAATCATACGCGAGCGGCGAAATTCCCGGAGGGTGCAAGATCCCCATTATTCTTTCTCGCTCTTTTCCCGTTTGAGTGCACGGAAAAAAAGTACGGTGAAAATAACCATACGGATACCTGATTTTGGCACCTGCTAGATATTATGGTAATGTTAACCAGAAGTATGCTATGTTTTGAATAGGTACTAGGTGATGTTAACTGATTGCATGTTCAATTTACTCAAAGTATCGGTAAATGTACCATACTTCTGGTCAAGTTTACCATAACATCTAGCAGGTTCCAAAATCAGGTATCCGTATGGTTATTTTCACTAATCTTTTTTTTCGGTGTGTTTGCGATTGCACTAGAAAAGGAAAGAGATAGGAGCTGAAGTCACGTTCGAGCCCCCGTTTCTTCATTCACCCTACTCACGTGTTCAAATGGGGAAAGAGAGAGGAAGACAAATTCCTGTGTATGCTACTGGATGCGAGTAAGTATTTTTATGCATTACCTATCGTTATTGACGGTTTTAGAGCGAAATCAACGGTTATATAGCCAACAATCACAACAATGCACTCATCGGTCGCAATCGGTTGTGTCAAAACTCGCGTAGCGTTCCGAACTATCTCACTCACTCTCCCGCGACCCCTATGTACTATCAACGAATTAAAGATTGTCGCGAGATTTCCACGAGAAATTAAGTTTCGCCTTCAAGGTTCAGTTCGGCCACTTTTCATACTCCTCACACTTTGCAGGCGAGAGGCCAGTGCGGATCAGGCGGCAAAGCCGTTGCAGATCAGTCCCACACTGAACCCATAACTGAAAATGAATGAAAATATCGCGACAATCTTTAATTCGTCTATAGTACTTACAGCGTACACCCATCTCTTTCCAGTTTCGGAATTCAAATACAGGACTTGTTTTGCGGCAAATGATTATCAAAATCACATTGAAATGCCTCGAGGAATTACTTTCTGTCAAAAAAGTGCACGAAAGATGTCTCTAAATACGATTTTTGAAATGAGAGTGAGATAGCAGTTGATGGGGGTTACGTGAGAGCGAGAGAGCGAGAGAGCGAGAGAGCGAGAGAGCGAGAGAGCGAGAGAGTGAGAGAGCGAGACAGTTTTTCTTTGTTTCACCGGATGACGTCATTACCAAGTCATTACTAAAACCGTCTATTCACCAAACTGAAATGCGTAATATTTTCTCAAACGGCAAATTCGGTACGTTAATTAAAAAAATGTCATTATATTATAATACACGACAGCTCAGGGGTTAACCCTTTCAGTCACGAATTATGAGAGAATTTTCAACGGTGTAAGATCTATACAAGTGAATCGAATAACTTTTTTCTCTCATGTTTTCATGCGTGCATGTCATTTTTTTCGGAAATTCAAAAGACTGTGTATACATATGTATGTTAACATGTCATGTTGTCATTTTGTGTCGATCAGGGGTCATGTTTAACATGACCCCTGATTAAGGGCAGTGCTGACCGAATGGGTCCTCTACTGTGGGAAGACTACACAGTTCCAAGAAAATCGGAAACTCTGATATTTCAAACATCGCATTCAGAAAAAAAAAGAGAAAAAAATTAAAAATTGAAATGTCACGTCGAAGTGCACTGTATTAAGTAAGGAGTGTAAGTAAGGTTTTTTTAGCCCCAGGTTCATAAACTATAAACGCGAATACTGCAGTGATGCAGTGAGCAATGACGCAGCATGCGGTCTGACAACGTGTTGCATTCTGTTCATTAAATTCCATAAAAAATATCGAACATTGTGTATGCAATGCACACGTGCATTAAGGTGGCGTGTGGTGGAAATGAAATTAAGGCAGGCAATACAGATTAATTGCAATTTGAAAAGATGCAAGTATTCAGAGACCCGTCTTACAATTAGAAAAATCTGTATACGCTCAGGTGCTCTACTTCTCACTTGCAGAATGGGGCTCTTACGAACTTTTGCTAAACGGGATTGAGGATAGTTAATTCTTGCATAAAAACCTGTAAAAATGACGATGAGTACACTTAAAAAATCACTATATTCGCTCTCAGAATCGCATTTAATGGTGGTTCGACGCAGGTATCGTTGGAGATTCCTATCTAAATTGAAACATACCCCTGTGTTTCCAAAGAGAAAGTGTCATATTAGATAGGAATCTCCCATGATACCTGCGTCGAACCGCCATTATGATCTTGCTATTTATTCAAAGGCTGTCCCGTAAATATCCGGACTGACGCTGTAACTCAAAAAGTAAGTGACCTATTTAGCTAAACTTGGTCTCATTCGAAAGAAAAATTAAAAACAAATCGATTGAGATTAAAAGCAGCTTATTTGAACAAAAATTGACCAAGTTATAGCAGTTTGAACATGGGATGTAAGGTAACACCCTACCGTTTTTAGAGATTTTTTTTTTCTTTTTAGAATCAGCCCGTAAAACTTTCCAGAGGTTCTGTTTACAACAAAAATGATTGGACAACGTCGAAGACGACTTGACAAGTTGTAAGTTGAAACAACCAGACATCCACCGTATAGTCTGGATTTGGCTCCCTGCAATATCTGGCTATTCCCGGATTTGAAGAAAACTCTCCGCGGCAAGCGATTTGAAACGGGGCAGCAATCCTGAATGAAGTCTAGAAATTCTTCAAAAGCATCCCTCAGGAAGAATTCAAGAAGACTATGGTTCAAAAATGGAAGGAACGCATGGAAAAGTGCATAAGATTCAAAGGAAGATACTTTGAGAAAGAGCGAGAGAAGCTTGAAGATTCCGAGGATAGCAGCGATGAAGATTTGTAAATTTTGATGAGAATAAATTTTTGCTCTAAAAACAGTAGGGTGTTTCCTTACATCCTATGTTCAAACTGCCATAACTTGATTAATTTTTGTCCAAATAACCTGTTTTTGGTTTCAATCGATTTGTTTTTACTTTTTCTTTCGATTGAAACCAAGTTAAGCTAAATAAGTTTCTTAGTTTTTGAGTCAGCGTCAGTCCGGATATTTACGGGACAGCCTTTGTATGTATTTATGTTGGTTTATTACTGAATTTTAAACTTTCTCAGTGTGATTTTCGTGATTTTTGCTGGTTTTTACATCAGAATGGACTATTCATTTGCTCACAGCAAATGTTTGTAAGAGCCCCATTTAGTCAAATGAAAAGGAAATTATCGAAAATAGGGTAATTTTAAATGATTCGAAAACTCTTAGAGCATGGTCATTATTCCAAAAAAAAACTTTAATTTTTCAAAACTTTGAGGGGCTGTAGCTCAAAAGGGAGGCATTTTTGGAACCATGTTCGTGGAAAAAAAAGTCTTATTTTGGTCTCAAATATATGTTACTTGAGTTTCGCACATGAGTTTCGTTGTTTCGTTACACCCGCAGTATTGCGTGGCTTTAAATGGACAAAATTTAAAACTGTCATACATTGTAAGTTACAGCACTGGCAAGATATCGCATTTTGACGTCTCACTTCTTGTAGTTTTAATAATATCATTAATAAAGAAATTATACACATCTTAAAAATAAAAACTAATCCAATTTCTTTTATTAAGTGCAGTTCAAATTTTAAGTGTTAAACTAAGTACGTTTTTTACTCGTGGCCCTTTGCTAACCTAAATTAAAGTAAATTTACTTGAAATCAAATCGTGTTCATATTTTATATGTTCCATTCTGCTGTTACAGTAGAACCCCGATTATCCGCGGTAATTGGGACCGGAGGTACCCCGGATAATCGAAAACCACGGATAATCCGAACTTTCGAACCGTGGATAGAAAACTGACGTTAATAACGTATTTTCGAAATAAGTACAAAAGTAGAGTAAATTTTTAGCAATTTGTACAATAAATAAATATTACCTTCTTTTATTGTAATGCTGAGAATTATTTTTGAAAGTAGTTTTGGATGGTTTTTTGACCCATTTCTCCAGTCAACCAAGGAAACAAAAGGTCTCAACATTTTCCATTCAGCCCCAAAAAAAAACAAATAACTCCGAGCTCACCGCGGATAATCGGGGCTCTACTGTAATTTTATTTCATATTTTTTGTTTATATTTTATTTTCATTTCATTCCTATATTTTGCAATAACTTTCAAGTTTTTAGTGAGCCTGCTGCTCGAGCTTGCACGTGGCAGGGAAACTTTTCTTTACTTCACTTTTATTTTTTGTTACACTTGTATTTAAATAAATAAACAACAAAGCAATAAAGTTTATGTATAAGTTTCCCCTTACTAACTTGGATCCAAGGTTTCGCAAAAAAAGAAAATGACTGCACTCAGTTTATGGAACGCATGTTACGTCACCATACAGAGATACAATAAAAGAGGCCCCCTCCAGAATTTCTCAAAATAAGAAAACTACTTTCGTGGAACAATGGAAAAACAACTGTACAGTTTAGAGAACTGTTAGGCGTAAAGTATAAAAGTATCAGATTAGAAAATTGTGAATTATTGAAAACGAAAAACTCCTTGGATGGGTATATTTCTACAGTCATTCTGCATAGTTTAAACGTACCTACGTGTGAACGGTTGTTAAAGCCCAATCAAAAAACATTCGCATTTTTTGCATTATTTGCAATTCAAGCATTTTGTGCATTTCTTTGCCACGTAGGAATGACATTGCAGAGTTTTACCGAAGGTAACTAACTACACCATATGTCTCGTCATTTGCGAATAAAAAGCCTGACTATTTGAGACAGATATTTCAAGACTATTCAGAAAAAGAAGAAGAAAAAGAAAAATATGAAAAACATTAACTTTTAGACCACTTTAAAAACTGTTAAGAAAAAGAAGAAGAAAAAGACAACTTTGAAAAGCATTGAAAGTTCGCTTTGCATGGAATTTGGCAACAATGCAATTCATGTTGGGGAGAATGTCTTATTGATGACATAAAGGTTTTCGAATATCTTGATCTAATTTTTCAAAATACTGAAATTAAAGGCCACAGAAGTTGTCCAGTAATTTTGAAAAATGCTTAATTAAAAGACCAAAGAAGTTGCCCGATGGCATTTAAAAGGCTTTTCATAAATGAAATCAGCCCCAGTACAACATTTGAGTCAGGCTGAAGTTCACATCAAGAGTTGCTAAAAGAAATTGAGAGACGCGACAGTATTGTTCTCAATCTCATAGCTACATTGCATTGATTACCAAGTTGACAAAGCTCATACATGTTTCTTTAGTTTTTCCGGGGGAAAATGTCTAAATTTAGTATAATCGAACTATTCTCTGAAATGAAAATCAGAGAAAAGTTGATGTTAAAAGCGTTGATCGCTATCGAGTAGCCTAGAGGCCTGAAGTCTAATTTTATGCTGTAAGCTGTATTAATTATTACGTAGAGAAAAAACCTCGCAAAAACGTATGTAGGTACGTATGTTGCGTACTAAGTGAAAAGTGGGGCTCGCTTTGAGGCTCACTTGCGAAGACCTGAAATCACTTAAAATGTTAGTTTCGCGTAGTCTCTCTTATATTTCCTCCTATAAGTTTGTTTCTGTTCGTGGAGTGAGGCTGTCACGGAAGCATCTTTTTGAACGGGCAATTATTCAAATGGAACTTTGGTGCTTTAGGAAACGTCAGTGTAATAGTACAGACAAATGCCCTCGCTCAAAAATATACAATGAAGTGAAACGGTAGATATGCCACAATGCTCAACAAACAATCACCCCCGTGTTACAACAAATAACTAACCTGTGTAATTACACTACTCGGCGTTAGGACACTTTTACGAGGGGCGTTCAACTTATAAGTTTCCCTATTTTTTATCTCTGGCCCTGTTGGTGCTAGAAAAATTTCATTTATACGGTTAAATCCGCCAAATCCTCAGCTTTTCAACGGTATTTTAATTTTTGAAATTTGAGCAATTTTTGTAGGAGAAAAAGCTATATTTCTACACCCGTGTCGAAAAAGTCCCCGCCAACTTTTTCAGCAAAAAGTATTCGCCTGTTTTGAACAACACAACGCACACAAGTATACAGAATTTTTTGGGACAATCAAGGGATTTTGTTAGTTGAGTTTATGGAACAAGGCTCAACCATCAAGTGTGGCAAATATCGCGAAACACTCAATAAATTGAGGAGAGCAATCCAGAACAAGCGTCGAGGAAAACTCTCGAGAAGAATCAACGCAACGCTCCTTCACGATAATGCTCGCCCTCACAGTGCCGCCGAAACTGTTGCGTTGATTGGAAAGTTTGGCTGGGATATTTTGTCACATGCTCCCAAGAGTCTGGACCTTGCCCCTCCAGATTTATCACCTATTCCCGGAGCTCAAGAAGAATCTTTGAGGTGTCAAGTTCCAGTCAGATGACCACCTGAAGGATACCGTGATGAATTTTTTCAAGTCTTTATACCGAGAGTTTTTCGCCCAAGGTATTGAAAAACTGGTTCATCGCTACGAAAAATGTATCAATCTGGAAGGAAATTATGTGGAAAAGCCGTAAAAATGGAATACTTCAAAAATAAAATGTATCTTTTATTTTAAAGTTTTGCGTTCTTCATTCCAAGTGTCAAAGTTACTTTTTACTTCCCAACTCAGAAGTTGGCGGGGACTTTTTCGACACGGGTGTAGAAATATAGCTTTTTCTCCTACAAAAATTGCTCAAATTTCAAAAACAAAAATACCGTTGGAAAGCTGAGAATTTGACGGATTTCACCGTATAAATGAAATTTTTTTAGCACCAACAGGGTTAGAGATAAAAAATAGGGAAACTTATAAGTTGAACGCACCTCGTATATTTTTTGAAACTTTCGTAATTTATTTTATTCTATTTTTTTTTTTTTTTTTTTTTTTTTTTTTTTTTTTTATGGACGTGCGATCAATTTTTATCATATTGACTCAACGGTGTTAAACTTTTTGTTAAATGTATGGGCTTCAGCTGAAATGAGGCGCACTTTTGACAACAATGTAGTTGAACAAGCCAAAGACGGTACAATTTGACTGCAAGTCTATATACTGAGGAATGCCTGATTTAAATAATGGCTTTTGAGGTTATTCATAGTCTGATGATGAGGTTTTCGGCAATCCAATTGCTGCTGCTTAATAGTAACTAAAGGAATCAAAGTAAATCCAACCCGTCTGTTTAGCCTATAAACCTTGATTTCAGGAATTTTTAGATTCTTGTTAGCATCAGGGTAAGCCTATAGGTTTCAGAAAAGAGAGAGCAAAACTACAATATTAACCCCCCCCCCCTCCCAAAAAAAAAAAAAAAAAAAAAAATTGTGGCCATTTTGTTTTGTTGCCCGTCAGCCCTCATTTTGATGTCTTGTAATTGTCTGCTACCAAAATTCCGAAAGTTGTCGACCCATAAACCCTGCAGAAATTCTAAAGTTTTGATTTTTTTAGCTCTGCCGTACATGAAAAAAAAAAAAAAAAAAAAAAAAAAAAAAAAAAAACTTTGAGCAGGGAAACCAATAAAGGAAAAAAAACACTGTTAAATACTCGTATGTGTTCGTATTTCTTTTTTGTTTCTCGAATATCTCTGTTTTTGAGTTGGCGTGTTTTTGAACAAAACTATTCAGTTTCTCTCCTATATTTTATTGATCTTTCTCATTATTCCTGTAGTTCTTTGCGTGTTTTTAACCCTTTCATACCTTGTGTACATTTCAATGTACATCTGAATAACATAGAGTCTTATGGAGAAAATGAAAATATGATAAGCACATCAATTTATAAGAGAAAAGTGTGCCCAGATCAGCTATGATGCCTAAAAATCTGTTCCTGAACTACAGTGTCTATAACTTGTGTTTACAATAAAACGAGGGTGATTAATACTTACTTTAGACAGATGAATATGTTTCGAGCGTCTTTTTCAAACAGGCTTTGTTAACAGGATCATACACATGTACGAATTCAAACTTAAAACAAAATAAAATCCAAATAAACACTTACTTGCCTTCGCGGAGTGAAATATAATGGCCACTATCATAAGAATCAAGCCTAAAATTTTTAAAATGTAAAACATCCTCCCCGAAGTTGTTTGAGTTATGCATTTGGAGATTGCGAGAGCGAACAAGCATGCCGCTGATGATCACAAAAAAAAAAATGTTGATTTCGAGTGAGATCTGAGTCGCGATAATGGCTTCATTGCGTCACGCGGAATTTTCAATTTTTTGACTTCGTTGGTTCACTCACAGTTGTCGTTTGAAACGGTTGGAACGTCTCCTATCCGCGTAGAGGAAAAAGCGCGTCATCTAAAATCCACTGTTTTGAAATAGACGGTTTTAGTGCGAAGTCAACGGTTAGCCAACAACCACAACAATGCACTCATCGGTCGCAATAGGTTGTGATAAAACTCGCGTAGCGTTCCTAACTGTATCTGACTCACTCTCCCCCCGTGACCTCCATGTATATCCATCTCTTTCTAGTTTCGAAATTCGTATACAGGGCCTTGTTTGACGACATATTATTATCAAAATCGTATGAAAATGCCTCGAGGAATTCATTTCAGCCAAAAAGTTTCACGAAAGATGTCTCTTTTTACGATTTTTGAAATTAGAGTGAGATGGCAGTAGGTATGTACATGGGGGTTATGTGAGAGCAAGAGAGACAAACTGTCTTTTTTTGGAACGCTCATCACCGGCAGTCGCCATTACTAAAACCCTGTATTGCGAATCAAAACGAAGGCCTATAGGCGGGTCTACGGATGGGGGGGAGGGGGGAGGAGGGAAGGGGGGAGGGGGAGGAGGGAAGGGGGGAGGGGGGAGGAGGGAAGGGGGGAGGGAAGGGGGGAGGGGCAGGGGGAGGGGCAGGGGGAGGGGAAGGGGAGGGGCAGGGGCAGGGGCAGGGGCAGGGGCAGGGGGAGGGGGAAGGGGAGGGGGAGGGGGAGGGGGAAGGGGTTCTTCTATTTCTGATTATGCATGAATTTTCTCAAAACAATTGATCATCTTTAATAATCTCAGAAATACTAGTTACCTTTTAAAATGTTAAATTGAAACTTATCATACGATGATCATTTCTGCCTTCTGATATACTAAAACGACTACTGTGGTACTAGCTGTAAAAATATACTCATGGTGAAACTTCATACGTCATCGGATTAAAACAAAAACTTATAAATATAAAAGGAAAAACAACGAAACACACTGTGGTTAAATAACACAAGTTCAACAAAATTATACTTTAACTTGACAGAATTTTTTTTTTCTTCTTACAATTAGTGCGTGTTTCATTTTGTATATTGTATTTTTTGTGTGAATCAGACGTGCGGTGTTTCATCATGCATGAGTGTATTCTTAGTACTTACCTGAAGAAAGACATCTCGAATCTGAAATTATCATCACATTCGTATAATTAATTTCAACTCAAAAATAGGAAAAGGTTAAGTTTTCCTGAGATTATTGATCTATTACCCCGATAAAATATCACAATAGAAAAATAATAATTTTACCTTTCAGGAGCACGAGGAAAAAATTATCAAAAATGATTCAGGACACCTTTAAATCTAAATTTGACTAATTGACTTGTACATGGAATTGAAATTACAAACTGAGACCATAAACGAAATCATCGTAACATAATACCTCTATTACCTCTAAGGCTGACACAGTGCTCCGGAGTGCCCCACGCACCGCAAGTGAAAAGAAAACATCTTGGGCTCTCACTAGCTCATTAAACGTTTCAATGCCACATCCGAGTGTATTTGCTTATGTGACTAGATGTGCCTCAACAATGTCGTTTTTTTGTTGTTTGTTTGTTTTTTTCCTGTCCTCATTTAAGTAAGACTCCAGATTGTTAAAACACATTTTTTTTTTCTACAGTGCCTTCAATTAACTGAATATGCAAAATCAGCACCGTAGTGTAGGAATATTTAACTATCCACTTCATTGAAGTGAGCGAACATTGATTTGTTTAATCTGGCAGTTACAGGGTTAATAAAAACATTTAATTGAATTGCGGTTTCGAATATACGAGGGGCGTTCAACTTATAAGTTTCCCTATTTTTTATCTCTGGCCCTGTTGGTGCTAGAAACATTTTATGTATACGGTTAAATTTGTCAAATCCTCAGCTTTCCAACGGTAATTCGTTTTTGAAATTGAAGCAATTTTTGCAGGTGAAAAAGCTATATTTCTACAACCGTCTCGTAAAATTCTCCGCCAAATTTTCCAGCCAAAAGTATTCGTACACTGCCGCCGAAACTGTTTTCTTGATTGAAAAGTTTGGATGGGATATTTTTTCACATGGTCCCTACAGTCCGGACCTGTCCCCTTCAGATTATCACCTTTTCCCGGAACTCAAGAAGAAAATTGGAGGCGTCAAGTTCCAGTCAGATGACCACCTGAAGGAGACCGTGATGACTTTTTTCAAGTCCTTAGACCGAGAATTTTGCGCCCAAGGTATTGAAAAGTTGGTTCAACGCTGCGGAAGATGAAGTATCAATGTGGAAGGAGATTATGTGGAAAAGTCGTAAAAATGGAATAATTCAAAAATAAAAGGTATTTGTCATTTTACATTTTTGCGTTCCATTCATATTCCAAGCGTCAAAGTTAGTTTTTACTTCCCAATTCACAAGTTGGCGAGTAATTTTTCGACACGAGTGTAGAAATATAGATTTTTCTTCTACAGAAATTGCTTGCTTTTCAAAAACAAAATTACCGTTGGACAGATGAGGATTTGACAAATTTAATCGTATAAATAAAATATTTCTAGCACCAACAGGGTCAGAGATAAAAAATAGGGAAACTTATAAGTTGAACGCCCCTCGTATGTTTAGATGATATCCACACAATAACGCAACGAGGTAGAATTTAAACCTATATCTAAGAATCGGCAAAATTTTACAGCAAATATGTCATTAAGTTGCATAGTTACTCGTGATATCCTTATTTCGTTCCATACTCTGCAAGTCATTGGCGGATCCAGCAATGTGGAAACCATGCATTTCTTCCATTTGAACGTAGGAATTTGGACGTCTTCCGTTTTTGAGGAATAATCGATTCTTTAGGGGGCCATGGATCTTTCACAAATCGACTGTTTCTCATACATTCAAATGGGATTGGTCCATAGTTGCCGGATTGCTGCATCCACCTATGCTGTACGTAGCACTGACATTTTTGTCGCATTTCTCGTCATATAGTATCAAACTTTCATCACTGTCTTTTATTTTAGTGACGTCAAAAAACTCCACACGGGCGCACGATCTAGCTATATAGCGCGAAAAATAAAATAAGTTTACTGTACATGTTGTATACATCTGACTACACCATGCATGAAACAATATTTTGGACTCGTGATATGCGTTGATTGGCATGTGTTGCTCAGGTGTCAAGTGCACTGAACTTTTAGGAATACAATTTTGTTTTATTCTCGAGTATTACGGTTTTCCGCCTAGCAGTGCAGATCAAGCTATAGACAAATTTTAATACCAATTTTTCCATATTCAATAAACGTAAAACTTAGCCAATTAATTTTCATCCAGAATAACAATTTTATAGCAATGACGATTTGGTTGGGGGGGGGGGGGGTGTCTCCACACTCCTTTCAGACTTATCTTTGAAATAATCATCATCTAATATAATTATAGATAAAACTGGTGGACTGCTTGAATGGAGGGTTACTATATTGGTCTATATGTAATGTTTATCGAAAAGTAAAGCCTATAGCTTGTAATCAAGCATTATTCTAAAGCAG
This sequence comes from Trialeurodes vaporariorum, assembly GCA_011764245.1. Classification (NCBI taxonomy): domain Eukaryota; kingdom Metazoa; phylum Arthropoda; class Insecta; order Hemiptera; family Aleyrodidae; genus Trialeurodes; species Trialeurodes vaporariorum. The sequence continues at coordinate 7,196,752 of VMOF01000379.1, forward strand.
CATTCAGCCTATCAAATGTATAGCTAAGGTATATTATATTTGGTCCCAGAGCTTTACTTTTAGATAAACATGTCATAGAGGGGGACCAATAAGCAATGGTGAATTTCCATTCAGCCAGTCTACCAATCTGTTTCAATGGTTTTAAAAATCAGACACCCTTCTATCCCCCGACCATGTCATTGCTGCCTATATATTGCTATTTTTGAACTTTCGATCAAGTTTCCCATTCAAAAAAAAAAAAAAAAAAAATGAGGGGAAAAATACAGATTCTAAATAAAATTAAAAACAGTAATATTGTTGGATTTCAAATTTCAATTCATATCATACTCATTTATTAATTTATTTATCTTTCTTCACTTTTATAAATTCGAGTCCTACGGCTATGATACAGGTCAAAAAAGTTTACAATGTATCACTATTCACTAATTCATATTCACATTGTTACAATCGCACAGCAATTACAACGATCGACAATTTTATCTTGCGATTGTACTCATTTTTCAGCTCATTATTAAGGTCGTAAAATGCTTTAAAAATAATTAAAAGCTTTTTTATAAAAAGAAATAAGTTCATCTTACTCTTTTGAAATTAGAAAAACAAAATCGTTCTTATATATAGTTTCAGCGCAACAAGAATATCTAAGTATTCATCTTCCTCTCATACGCAAAAGGAAAATGAAATTTATATTTAGCACTGTTTGACAACTTATTCGTATCGTGTGTGAGCAAGGTCTTGCGCCAGGCAGCAACTTTGTAAACTCTTTTCTTCCTGTCCAGTGGCGGCTCGTGCGATTTGGCAACAGTGTTTTTATCCCATTTAAATACATGTAAAACAATCGAAACTCGAGGAGGCTGCCAGCTTCCGCTTGAATCGATTTTTTTACCTAAGTTTAAGTGGAAAAGATGCATGGTTGCCAAATCTCACGGGCCGCTACTGTTCCTGTCGGAATGTCGTCTCCATTTTTCAGATTGTTATCAGATTTTTTCCCATTTTATACTTATCGTAAAAATCGGTAGTTTATAAGGAAACCTGGCAACATTGCTCGTGGGAAAGAGGGACGGAAAAGTTGGAAAAAAAATTATCAGTCCTGCTGTGTAGACGAAACTTTTGTCTTCGGTAGTCGCGTCATGTTTTTGTTGAACTTTCATTTGTTGCGAGCTTTCATTTTAACTGCGTGTGATAATTTTTACCGACACGGATCACGTTGCGTTGTGAATTTACAGGATTATTCTCAGCCAAGCAGCTTCTATGGGCGGATACAGGCAACTGTATTTCTCTCTCTCCTTCCATTTGAACTTATATGTTAGAAAAGGATAGCAGAGGAGGCCATCAGGTGACTTTGGCCCCTCTTCTGTCCTTTTCTAACGCACGTTTTCAAATGGAAGGAGAGAAAGAAAGACTATTCCCTGTATCCGCCCATGACAGCTTCACATTGAAAATGAGAAGAAAATGTATACATTTTTACTTTAAGAAGGTCTCTCTACACTGCACTATGGTCTGACAATGAGATCGAAAAAAAGTGGCAAAAAATCGGTGAAAAATGTAGAAAAAAAATCATCGTTTTCGATCTTTAAAGCGAAATTTAAAACGTTCAAAATTCCAGGTTTAAATTACTTGTTTTTAGTGTTTTTTGTGATTAAAATTGGCTTTGAAAGTTTATAAACACTGAAAAAAAAATAGTTAAAAAAGTACAGAACAAAATGATTTGCTAAATTAACCTATAATTGTGTTAAATTAATCTATAATTTTGTTAAATTAACCTATAATTTTGTTAAATTAACAACTCAAATGCTAAATCAGCAATTCATTTTGTTAGCCTAACAACTAACTTTACGCAACCAGCAAATTAAATAGTAAAAATAACAATTTTTATGCTGGAATAACAAATTAGTAAGTAAAATCAGCAATTTACTTTGCTGATATAACAAGCTGAATTGTTAGATCAACTAATTGAGTTAAGTTCTGTATTTTTTTAACTATTGAAAATTGCTAAATTGACAATGTCTATTTTGTTAAAAGAACACCAATATGTGGTTGATTTAACAACTATTTTTGTAAACTCAACAAATAAATTGTTAACTTAACAGAAAACCCTGGTTGGTTTAGCAACTTTCAATTTTTGTTAAATCAGCAAATTTTGAATTGTTGCTTTAACAATTGATTTTGTTTCGGTGAATGATAAATTGATGAGGAATTTACTTTCTGAATCTTGCGCGTTTTTGGACGACCTCAGACCAGTGCCCTGTGTAGTGATTTGGATAGATAAGAAATGGTAAATATAACTAATCATGAATATCAACCATATGACTGCGTGAATATTAACTGCACAACTCCAAAGAATACCGGAAAGTCCTGTATTACGGTAATAAACGGTTTTAGTGCGAAGTCAGCTGTAAACCAACAACCACAACAATGCACTCATCGGTCGTAATGGGTTGTGATGAAACTCGCGTAGCGCTCCAAACTAGAGTCCCTATTTGTAGAGAGTTAAGACAAGAGGGTAGTCAACTCCTGATTGGTCGATGAATTTTAGGCTCTATGGACGCCGCCATTGGATGCGATTTTGCACTTTCGTTTTGTTTACCAACGGTCTTTTACAGATAAAAGAGTTAATTTGCGACGAATCTGTTAATTTTAATCATAATGCACCACAAGAATGTCCATAAATCTCAAAAGAATCATTAAAAAGCGTTAATACATGTCGATCAACAAAAGCAGGGAAAGATTACATCGTTTCAAACTTAGCGGAACTGTAATCTTTGCAGTGGAGCAAAACACAACAACGGCCTCAGAATGTAAACAAATGTGCAAAATCGCATCCAATGGCGGCGCCCATGATTTCTCTTGTCTTAACTCTCTACTCCAAACTATCTCACTCGCTCTTTCGTGACCCCCATGTATACCCATCTCATTCTAGTTACGAAATTCGTATACAGAGCCTTGTTTTACGACATATTATTATCAAAATTGCGTTAAAATGCCTCGAGGAATTCATTTCAGTCAAGAAATTTCTCGAGAGATGTCTCTACGTACGATTTTTGAAATTAGAGTGAGATGGCTGTAAATGGGGGTTACGTGAGAGCAAGAGAGAAAAACTGTATTTGTTTGGAATGCTCATCACCGGCTGCCGCCATTACTAAAACCCTCTGTTAACTATCGGTTGTAAAAGTATTAACCATTCAAACTGCTGCAAAATAAAGAAGCCATCTATGAAAGTTTATACCCTTCCGTCTTTTTGTTTGTTTTTGTTTTTTTTGTTTTTTTTTTTTTTTTTTTTTTTTTTTTCAGCACGGAGAGAAAGTAGGTATGGTACAATTTCCTGTGTGCGTTGAAGATTTTGGCGCTGGTCAGAAAGTTGCTGATCCAGAATTGAGGCGTGAAAAGTAGATTCAAGTTCATGCCTTTATTTTTGCAGCAATCTACATTCAAACTAATGCTCAAAATTACAGTGACAAAAAGACGCAACAGTTAATGCTTGAAGAGCACGTAAAAATTTGCCTCGAGTGTGGAAAGAATGTGTCTATCTATAGCTTTTAAACATCAAAATATAGTGTTGACGAGTTGAAAGTTTGACGAACAAATACTTTTTATACAGAACTAGGTTCTCGCATCGTTAATATTTTATGTTAAAAATTAAAAATACTATTGGTTGATTGGTATAGAAAATCCAAGTTGTGTATGAAATAAACAGTTCATTCATACCGGTTTATCATCAAAGCCCGTAAGGACCGGCAGTATCCAAATATGGGGGAGTGCTTCAATATCAATCAAATGCATAATTGAACAATTTCGAAGTATAAAACTCTCATTGTCAGAAATTTCGTTAACACTCCCTGGTTATGTAGGTAACCAAATGACACATTTGCAAGCATAATCAGGTATATCTATTGATTATTACCTTTATAAGAAACGGTTTAAGAATGGGTCTGTTGCATACTTTTGCTACAACAATATAAAACCTTGATTCTTATGTAAAATTCGGCGAAAATAACGATGCCCTCATTAAGAACGCGCAAAATCCACTCATTAACTCAGGAAATCACTTCAATTTTAAACAGCCCGCGCTACACTAGACACTATTTACACGGACATACGACTACATAGACGGAACCACCGTGCATAAGTGAACATCGTAACTACAAAATGATGGACTTTCCTTCTAAATACATGAACTATTGACTGCATTTGCTGCCTGGTCTCTTCGGTTTATCAAAGATTACAAAATAATATAAGAAATGTACACATCTAAACGAAGCATTCCAATGTCTGTTCATGTTTACATAAACGAGATGGTTCCATCTATGTAGTTATAAGTCGGTGATATAGTGTCTAGTGTAGCGCGGGTTGTTTGAAATTGAAGGTCTTTTCTGAGTTAATGAGTGGATTTTGAATGTTTTAAATGAGCGCATCGTCATTTTCGCCGAATTTTACGTTAGAAGCAATGAGTTTTATTGATGTAGCAAAAGTACGCAACAGACCCATTAAGAGAAAATCAGGCGCAAGATAAAAGATGGAACACTAGCGAATCCAGGATTTTTTTCCTTCTCTCTCTATAGCCAATTGTTTGCGTGTGATAGAAAAGGGCAGATAAAGGGCACTGCGGGGCAGTCACGTGACTTTCGTCCCCTCATCTATCTTTTTCTATAACTCGCATGTTCAAATGACCTTAGAGAGAGAAAGATAATCCACAGTATCCGCCAGTGATAAGGAAAAGTACTATATAGACAAGCACGCATTGCCACAAACACGAGTTGTCTGACTCGAGTCTGATGTGTGTTTAATTTCCATTTTGATAAAGAGCAAAAAAAAAGTCGTTACGTACGGATTTCTTAGAACTAAACGTGTTATGGAACGTGATTCACGATAAATCGCAATTGAAAAGACGAGGAAGAAAAAAGTTTCTGAACATACTCGCGATTGCGCGAATGGCCAATTTTTATACTGTATATATTCCCACTTCCGAGTATTTCACATAATATGTATTATTCTTCCCAGCCTCACACTATGTATGTAAGTACTTGAGTAATTACGTTGAAGCGTAAAAAAATGCGAAATATCCCTCCACGCTGATGCTTTTACACAGCGACAATTACTAATTTACTTATACACATAGTGCGTGCATTTTGAAAATTTCTCAAGAGCTGGGTGTGCAACCTGGTACTCTCAGTAGAAAAACGTGTGCATTACAGATTGCCTATACCCGTTTCTTGGGTCAGTTTAATTTCCAAAAATTATCAAGAGCATATGCAGTCAAGTGTTTGTGCTCTTTTCAGGTCTACTATGCGCCCAATCTTTCGTTTTAAGGGAAAAGTTGGGTTTTAAAAGGAATACTTTTTTTTCCGATCTCTGTCAAGCAATACCTGCGCGCGCATAGTATATATTGGACGCTCATATTTGATGTTTTCAGGGCAGGGGCCGAAAAATGTTGGTCCGAAATGGTCAAACTACATTGGTGGATGGTGAGGATTCGAGCATGCTAGAAGATAGTTTCCGGCCTCACCATGCATCTAGGAGGAGTAGTATTTCGGACCAACATTTTCCGGCCCCTGCCGCTTTGTTTTGTATAAATTCAATAGCAATTTTTAATTAATCGATGATTCCACCATTGACCCAAAGATTATACTGTTCCGTTCAGTTTATGACTGTAATGCACGAATATTCGCATCTGTAATATTTTCTCAATCAGTGGAATCGCACCTTTAAATTAGCAAAATATCCGCACATTTGTTTTTCCGAAAAAAAAATTTCTCATCCTATATGTAATTCTTGGCGCACACGTGCATTCTATAAATTATACGGAGATAAAAATATTATTGCATCATTTTTCACGATGGAAATTTCGCGCTCTTGCCGAATTTCTCGTAATTGTAAAGCATCATTACATGAGCCCGGATAGCTCAGTCGGTAGAGCATTAGGCTTTTAACCTAAGGGTCCTGGGTTCAAGTCCCAGTTCGGGCGAAATTTTTATACCACCTTTAAAGTATAGTTAATGGTGATTGAAGGCTATATGTATAATAGAAATGCTTATTCGCACCGAACTTTCATGAGTTTCATCACTCACCGCACGCAGGTATAATATGAAAAGAAGATTATAGCATAATTTTTCGCGGTCTCCGCGCGTCGCAGAATTTTTGTAAAATTATCACAGCATTTTCAATTAGCCCGGATAGCTCAGTCGGTAGAGCATTAGGCTTTTAACCTAAGGGTCCTGGGTTCAAGTCCCAGTTCGGGCGCTATCTCTTTTTTTTCTCATTTCTGTTTTAAAATAGTTTAAAAAATGAAAATAGAAGGAAGATAGATGGCCGGATGTTTTTCAAATTTCAACTATGCGGCATTTTTTGGCTATTAGATTCTACATCTTAGAAATACTTGTTGAAAACGATTTGAGATTAGGAAACATTAAAATAAATTAGATGTACTGGTCATTTACTGATTCATAACTACATTAGGCCGTGTCTCTGCTTAAATTTCGTTCTTTTATAACACGCGGTTGATGAGAGCAGGAAGTGGAAATGTCATTCATTTATGCTCCATCTATCGTGGATGAGATGAACTAACACGAGAAGATAGATCGGCATTTACGCGCTAGAGGTCGCTAGTGTAACCTCTTCAGTACAATCTGCAGTGGAGAATGGGTGATGGAGAAGACGCTATGATCTGAAAACGTCAAAAAGTAGCAAAAAATCAGAAAGTAAAGTTTTCTCCAATTCATCAATTTCAGACTTTCACTATCAATTAATCATCATCACAGGGACACCTGCGTGATAAGAAATTTACGACCGAAAAAAACCAAAAAATGTCACTGTAAAGTTCCAATTTTTGTTTAAAAAGTCGAAAACGCTGATTTTTTATTGTTATTATTATTTTTTTTTTTTTATTTTTATTTTTTTACTATTTGTCATTCTAAGACCATTGTGCGCCATTAAGTGAGTGGGTTCCTGTGGGTATCTTTCGGAAAATATCAATGAACTGAAAATATGCGAATTATTTTCATTACAGATGCTTGACGGAATGTACCTATGGCTTCACGGAAGCTGTGATAACTGGATGGCGAATTTTATGTATTTCCAATAGACGCTTTTCAAATAGAAAAGTCTGCATTTGATAGTGGAAAAAACTATTTGGGGTAAATAGCAATGGTGGTTCGTGGAATTTGGCAACAAGGTCTTTCCTCCATTTGAATCCATGCGCAACGATCGACTATTGGTGAAGCAGCGCTTCACCAGCGAAACGATTGTTTTACATACATTCAAATGGAGAACAAAACATTATTGCCAACACAAACAAACACAAACATTGTTGTGGCGGCTCGTATGAGCCGCCACTCGCTGGAAAATAGGTGATGCTGCTTTCTCGAAAATCCTTCACAGGATTAACGATCGTTCTAGACGTATAGGTAATTTTTAGTATTTTACATCCTTACAGCTACAAGGTGAAGTGATGCACAATGAAGGTTCTGAAAAAAAGGTTTGATTTTTATCAACTTGAAATTATTACCTAGATGAATAGTTTGAATTTAGTCGTGTCTTTAGATTTGAAGTTCATTGAACAAAACCATACCCAATTCATTGGTTGGTTTAATCAAAACCCATGTTTGAAATGTTTGCATCACTGTATTTAGCCATAATTTTTTTTTTTTTTTTTTTTTTTTCTGACGGAGGGAGACTGCAAATCTAAGAAAAAATTTCGAGGGATGGCTGCACTGGCTGCAGGTCTTCTCCCTCTTTTATACCCTCTAGACTCTTACTTCATATATTTGAAACACTTTCCGTCCTTTAAAGAATACGGGAATCGATTGGAACACGCATGCAGTATTGGTTTATGGTGTCACTTCTTTATACTTTAAAACACATTTTGTTAAATCTAATAAAACTGTCGATATTTAAGAGAAAAAACGGGGACAGTTTGCAGACTATCAAAAGCCGCAGTTTTTGACTAAAATTCGAAGCAAAGATTTGTACTTCAAAAACATGATGATATAGTTTTATCCAAGTCACGTTTGGGCATTCAAATAACGCTGGCGATGCTTCGGAAGAGCAGAATGGACGTTTTGAGAGCCCTTTGTTGCGCTTTCGAATTAAAGTCCGCGAGACGAACAGATCTGCTCGTAAGTATGTTTCCTCATTCAAATTAACAATGGCGATGCCCCGGTAGAGCAGCTGGGACGTTTTGAGAGCCCCCCACCGCGTTTGCTCCTAAAAGTCCGCGAGATGAACTGGTCTGCTTGTAAGTCTGTTTCCCCATTTAAAAGAATATTGGCAATGCCTCGGAAGAGCAGAATGGACGTTTTGAGAACCCTTTGTTGCGTTTTCGAATTAAAGTCCGCGAGACGAACAGATCTGCTCGTAAGTCTGTTTCCTCATTTAAATTAACAATGGCGATGCCCCGGAAGAGCAGCTGGGACGTTTTGAGAGCCCCCCACCGCGTTTGCGCTTGAAAGTCCCCGAGATGAACAAAGTTTGCTCCTATGTCTGTTTTTCCTTTTACCTAATGCTTTTCATTTACGAAGTATATTACAGTTAATTTTACCTTAAGGCCTAATGGACCGACAAACCATAAAATAGCTCACATAGAAGAAACATTCAAAACCTATGTGCTTTGGAGTTAATTATACCCCTTACCAGAGCTGCCGATTTGCGTAGATTTAATGGCATTTTGAAAGTCACCGAAGATTCCACCGGTTGAGGAAAGATTACAGAGTTTAGTTCAGTGTATGACTGTAATGCACGAAAATACTAGCGTCTTTTATCCTTTCTCAACCGGTATATTTTGATAATTAACGGCGTTTCCACCGATTGAGAAAAGATTACAGATCAGAGTATTTTCGTGCATTACAGTCATACATTGAACTGAACTATGTAATCTTTTCTCAACCGGTGGAATCTTCGGTGAATGTCAAAATGTCATTAAATCTACGCAAATCGGCAGCTCTGCCCCTTACTGCCTTGCTCGTACAGTTATGCTAATGCCATCTAGCGGTTTTTTGCTGGAAACAGCTTATATTATTTCCCCTTCATCCCGAGTCCTTTTTCCACGCTTTTGTCACTATAGGTTGCGCGCGCGTCGGGAATGTAATACTTTGTGAATGCAGTCTTTGTCCAGTGTCGGCGCGGTAAGATTTGTCTATCGCTTTCGCTTCTATCCCATTCGAACAATTTGAAAGTATCGATTATTTAGAGGTTCACTAAACCGCTAAAAAATCGATTATTTTCCATAGATTCTTGTAGAAGATCATATCAATACATCGCAAAACACGAGGCACCACTACTATTTACAATATAGTTTGCTACCGTATAGAAAAAGTGATGGCTTTAAAAGTCATTCGATCCATCGTATAATTTGTCTGTATGTTCGTGCATGGTCAACGGGTATGTTGCGAACTTTTGCAGCAGCAATTTTGAAGATTTATTTTAAGATACATTAAGTATACATTAAGTATAGGATACATTAAGACACATTAAGTTGTAAAATGATTCTCAAAAATAACTTTTACGTGTAGATACTAAAACGTTCAAGAACATCACACGAAAATCCCCGTTCTAATAGACTGTTTTAGTAGAGCGATATATCGTATCGATTGCCGTTTGAGGGCCTCTGGTTCCAAACAAACTCTGGTTCAGTGTAATTTCCCCATAAGTGAACTTTTGAACGGAAATTTCGGCTATTAAATCACACTATTATTGCAAACTTTTTGCGACTATCCATTGCATTCTACGTCCTCGAAAATGCTTAGTTATGCCTGGTTCCTTGAATACAACTGCCGAAATCAATAAGATACAGATTAAACGTTGCATATTTGTTGGTTAGAATCTCCCGAAATCCCGCCAATTCCTCAACAATAACATTCGGGTGATTGCAACTTCCAAATGCATCGTTTAATCTGTAATATCTTGTTGATTTCGCAAAAGTGTGCCCCATTAGTAGAGGGCAAAAAGAATTTGGATTATATAAAGACAATGGGTCTGTTGCAAACGTTTGCTACAACGATAAAGAGTGTTTCACCGTGTGTAAAATCGCCCGAAAAGTCCATTGGTGGCATCAGAAAGTCATAAAATGCGATAATAAACTCACAAGAGACGTTTAATGAAATCCAAGATGGCGGTAAAATATCGAGCAATCTGTATGCATGGACCTTCAACATCCAAGATTGCCAACGCTGACAACCTCACCGCTTCAGAGGTTATGTGTTTATTTACGTTGTGATTGGGTGTGATCGATATTGTGAGGTTGGCTATCCTTGGATGTTCGTGGTGCATCCATACAGGTTGCTCGATATTTTACCGCCATCTTGGATTTCACTAAACGTCTCTCGTGAGTTTCATACTGAATTTTATGACTTTCTGAAGCCACCAATGGACTTTTTACGCGATTTCACATCAGATTGAACACTCTGTGGCTCTGTAGCAAAAGTTTGCAACAGACCCATTCTCGGACAAATATCATTTATTTATGTCAATACCTTCACTGCATGCTTTTCCCCTCAATAATTATTCCTTTTATTTCTTCTAATTATGTCTCAAAAGCATGAAGTTTCAGCTCAGGTACATTATAATTTTTCCTACGTAGCAATTTCCTTTCATGGATTTTTTTTTTTTTTTTTTTTTTTTTTTTTTTTTTAATGTTTTTTTCTCCCCCCCCCCCCGAAAAACTATTCGGTCAAAAAAATGAAACGCCGAGAAATGGAATAACCCCAACTTCCGAATTTTTCACGAAACAATACTTTCTCTCCTGGGGGGGGGGGGAGAGAAAGTAAAAATCATGCAGTGAAGGGCTATTAATTATTCAATCAATATATTGTGAAATATTAATTTAAATCCGACGAGAAAACTACAGATTTGCACACGTGACCGTGATCGCTGCGTGGCGTGTGTGGCGTAGCGGGAAACTGTTCTCCCAGACACAACGAGAGCCCCTTCAGCAACAACCATAGCAACTCTTACGGCTTTCAAGTGGTCAATGTAGTATCAACTTTTTTTGAAGGAGCTACAATTAAACTCCATCATCATTAATGTATGCGCGTAATAGGATGGACGACCTAAACGCCTAAGAAGTCTGAGTGACTGACCGGCATCGGTTTGGCGAGCACCAGTGGCGGATCCACAGGGGAACGTGCCCCCCCCCCCAGAAGCCTCAAATTTGCCTGTTTTCCATAGAAAATAGCCCAAAATTGCTTCCACCAACGCTTCAAATTTCAAAATTTCACAGGTGCGCCCCGCCCCAGAAAAATTCACTGGATCCGCCACTGGCGAGCACTATAAGTGTCACCATGAATTCCACGTCGTAGTTAAGAAATAAATTAATTATCTACTTGATGAATAAATACAAGTTACCAAAAATAGCGCCAAAAATCAAATGTGTAAGAAGAGAGGACATAAACCGGAATAGAACAAAATATACATATACACATCGTATATTCTTCTCAAAGAAAAATCAAGCTACATTAGTAAGTTAATATTAGGCGGTTATGTATTTTCGTTTGTTACCATCAGATGAACGGCTATCCTTCCAGTTCGAACAATGGATTCACCCGCAGGGATCAATATTATCCGAAATATCTATGGACTTCCTAAGATCAACGATGGTTCGATTACACCTATACACCGGTGGACAAAAATAGTATAGATTTGAAAACTTCCGGTAAATTCAGTGATATGTTTCTTTTACGTTATAATGTAATTTCAATCATGTTTTTCAGCGAGCACCGTGCCGGTAAGTTTCAGTGGCGGGTCGTGCAATTTGGCAACAGTTTTTTACCACCATTAGATTCTATGTAAAACAATCGATTCGATAGTAAAGCGCTTCTTCACCAAAAATCAATTGAACGGTTGGGTGCAAGGTGGGCCTCTGAGTCGACTCAGGCCCTTTTTGCACAAAACGTTTTAATCAATACAACATACCTTATGAGTATCATATTCCCAAAATTTCATGACAATAGCTCAAAAATTCACCAAGTTATGGGATTTTTAGTGCACGTATCTCTAGGTTGGTAGTGTGTTGTTTAGAGCATCCTAACCTCACTGATCACGTGTTCTTTATTATTATCACAACCTTTGCCAGTTTTTTCAGTTTCAGTGCATACCATTTAGTTTGTGCAACAGTATGCATTATTGCAAACTTTTAGTGTGTGTATTTTTAGGTAGGGTTTGTTTATTTGTTTGTATATTGAACTCATAATTTGCGATATTTTACAGTGATTAAAGCTATAATGGTATCTCAAAGCATTTTAACGTACTTTTTTAGCATATTTTTTTGGCAATTTTTTTTTTTTTTTTTACATGTCCAACTATTGAAAAACTGACGCAAATATATTTATATTCGTTCGTATATTGGTTTATTTTTTAAAAATTATAAAGTTATTTCATTCATCTTCTACAAAATTCGTCTTGATTATTCAGCAATTTCATAGTTTTATGCAAGAAGGGCCTGAGTAGACCTTTAGAAAAACTTATATTTGCCATACTTCTTAGAATATTTACTATTAAAATCATACAAATTCAAAAACAAGATTAAATTATGCACCTAACGCCTTAAGTAGTTTCATTAAAATTATATTTAACATTAGGAAAATAATAAGTTTCAAATTTCAAACGCGATTATCTCAAACCGCATTTTGATTACTCAGGCCTTTCTTGCTCCCAACCGTTCAATTTTTGTACATAGATTCAAATGGAGGGCAAACATTGTTGCCAAATTGCACGGGCCGCCACTGGTAAGTTTATCATTGAATAAAGGAATGGCCTAAAAGTTTCTTAAAATGGCAGCACTAGCAGGGATACCGTACTGGTCACAGTGTTTGCCACAATGGGTCTGTTGCAAACTTTTGCTACAACGATTAAGATTGTTTAACCTAATGAAAAATCGCCTGAAAAGTCCGTTGGTGGCATCAGAAAGTCATAAAATGCAATAATAAACTCACAAGAGGCGTTTAATAAAATCCAAGATGGCGGAGAAATATCGAACAATTTGTATGCATGCACCATGAACATCCAAGGATGGCCAACTTTGACAACCTCGCTGGAAGTAGAGGTTATGTGTTTGTTTACGTTGTGATTGGTTGTGATCGATATTGTGAGGTTGGCTATCCTTGGATGTCCGTGGTGCATACATACAAATTTATCGATATCTATCCGTCATCTTGGATTTCATTAAATGCCTCTTGTGAGTTTAGTATTGCATTTTATGACTTTCTGATGCCACCAATGGACTTTTCAGGCGATTTTACATTGGATTAAACTCTATTAATCGTTGTAGCAAAAGTTTGCAACAGACCCATTGGCCTGATGTTACGATTAGGATACTCTCTGACTCCGCTAGTATATGATATAATATGTGTTTGTCTCAAGATGACCAAACTTGGGTACAGGTATAATCGCATTGCCCTCGTTGCTCATGTTTATGAATGGATATCAGTGTTGCCAGGTTGAGGGTAAAAAGCCGTCTCGTCCCCATTTAAAGCAATGTAAAGCGTACGGCTTTTTTACCCCAATCTGGCAACACTGATGGATATCATTGACACGGCTAATTTCGTATAGTATAATGCGCCCACTCGCAGTGGTGCCAGGCTCTACCCGTACAAGACTATCATTGCTCTAAGCGATTGAAAAGTTAAATCTTGCACACACACACACACACAAAATCAGTGGAAATTGAGATGAGCGTTAACAATTTCAAATTACACTCACAAATTTTGATTTTAAAGTCCAAGGCGAGCTGGCAGAGCAACGCTGGTAGCTTGCGGGAGACTCCTACCTAATTTGCGGCTTTCCTCTGAGTGTTCCTATGGAAAGAGTGACAGATTACAGATTATGTAGACGGGAATCTCCCTTCACACCAATACGGAGCTCCGCTATTTAGGAGCAAAGATGGCGGAACTATGCAGGTATGATAGCAGGGTCGGACTGGCTCTCTAAATGTTGGGCCGCTCGGTCAATTTGGGGGCCCCCCTCCATTTTGGCCCCCCCTCCATTTTGGCCCCCTCCATTTTGGGGTCCCCCTCAGACCATTTTTTAAAAATTAACTTAAAACGAAGCAGTTTTTACGCTATTTTTCAACTGATAATTAAAGTTCTCTGTTTCTTATTTGTTAGTTATTACGTAGACTTATAAAAGGATCCAGATCGCAGTGGGCTTCTCTTGGTCCTTTTTAAACCCACCCAAATATCAGCTAGAGCATATGCTCGGCTGCGGCTTCTAGTCCAGGATAAAGTAACTTATTATCTTCGGAGGTGGAGTTAGGTATTCATTCTTGGGGACGGAGGGGGGGGGGGTAAAGTGACGCCATCTGTTTTCACGTGTCTCACTTACCGGGGGGTCTAGGGGGTATGGAATACCCCCCAGGTGTTGACGGGGGGTCCGGGGGCCCTCCCCCGGGAAATTTTGAAAATTTTACGTCCTAAAAACCCAATTTTAATGAGTTTTTTAGGGTTTCATTTGTGAGAGAACCGAGTAATTATTTATGAGATAGAGATAACCTATTAGCAAGTTTTGATTTTGAAAAGAAGGAAAAGAGGAAAACTTGTTTTTAAAAAATATAAGACATAATGGTAGACTCCTAAGACTCGTCTCTCGCTTGCAATTACACGAATTGTCATTTTTTCGTTTTTCTTGCCAGTATTTATTATTTTCTTCCCAGTTTATTCTTTCGTTACTTTTTGGGGGACTAAAGGGCCCCGTTTTGACCGTTCGGGGGCCCCGTTTTTAAACCGTTTGGGGGTCCCATTTTGACCCGACCGGGGGCCCCGTTTTTCTACCGATTGGGGCCCCCTTTTACTGCATTCGAAGGCTCCTTTTTTAAACGTTCGGGGGCCCCAGATTTTCCAAATGTCGGTCCGCATCTTGGACTATAGTGGACTTGGCCAGTCTTGATGCATTTTCAATCCTTATATTAAGCAATCTTAATTAGCTTACAATGGTTTTCCTTTAGAGTAATCTATTTACTGTCTTCTGTGATACATTTTTCTTTTTTTCATTCCTAAATTTTTCCATTTTATCCATTCGGGGGCCCCCTTGGGTAGGGTGACTCTTATTTTTGAAAGTTTCGAAAAGTTAACCTCCAGTTCTCTCAAAACGTGCTATGAGGCATAAAAATCAAGAATATTTGTCGAAAAAAAAAATTAAAATTTTTTTAGAGGTCTCTCAAGCGGCATAAAGGGCGTAAGTGCAAAATTTGCAACTACAGCAATAGTATAGTCGATTTCTTATGTAAAATGCAATAATGCTGTCCTTTAGGGCGAAAATTTCGTCCGTTTGACCGTATCTTGAAGCGTTCAGCGGGAAAATGTCAATTAGAGAGGGCGCGATTGCAAGTTTGCGCGCGCGCGAGGAGCTTAGCGGCGCGTGGCCGGGTCAGCACGTTAAACGATCGTCGCGCGCGCAGTTGGTAGGCAGATTGATAATGGATATTCTCTACATACGTGCAAAGGCGTATTGTGCGCTCTTTTTCACCTTATTTAGAAAATATGTGCATCAAATTATTAACTGGATAATATGGAGATTGGAGACAGAAACAGAAAAATGCAATTTTCTGTGGCGTCCGTGATCTGTGAGACGTGATAATATGTGCGTCCGTCTGTATCCCAGCATAACTTTTGCACAATAGGTCCAAATCTATTTCCTCTAATAGACAGCATATAGTCAAATAAACTACTTATCCTTGTTCTATTAAACCCTTGAGACTCTTTTAAAAATCAAAATAGGTGCGATCAAACCAAAAAATAGAGTGAACGTGAAAAAGTAAAAGTAAATAGTAAAAAATAGAGTCAATCGATATGGGTTCAATGAATTTTTATGAGACACTTTGACCACCGAATATATTACCGAAAAAGTAAAATATTTCCCTCATATCACGACTCACAGATCACGGACGCCACAGAAATTTTATGCATTTACCTCTCCAAACTACATATATTTAGGGAAACGGTCCAGAAAAATTTCCGTCCATGACTTGAAAAAATTATAATGCTAAGACTTCTTTTTTCAAACCTTTTTAGTTGTGCGACAATTTAGTTTATTTTATGGTGAACCCCCCCAGTAGCCGACTTGCACCAGTACCCGACACCCATTTTTCAAACTGTAAAAAGTACTAGTTTGGTGGCAATACTGATGTTTTGTGTGGTTTTTTCTGAGACTTCAACTGTGAAACATTCGAAATCAATACCTACGCAAAACATCAAAATTGCCACTAAATATTTTAATAATATTTTTCACATAGTAAAAAGCGGGTGTCTGGTACTGGTACATTTCAGGGGTGTCAGGCGTCGGCTACTGGGGCCACCTTAGTCGTTTTAGTTCAAGATATTTTATGTTTTTGACGACTGTATTAATTTATTTATTTGTTAATTTTGTAATACAGAACAAGGCAACGATTACCTCTAAAATTGCATTTTTCTGTTTCTGTCTCCAATCTCCATATTATCCAGTTAATAATTTGATGCACATATTTTCTAAATAAGGTGAAAAAGAGCGCACAATACGCCTTTGCACGTATGTAGAGAATATCCATTATCAATCTGCCTACCAACTGCGCGCGCGACGATCGTTTAACGTGCTGACCCGGCCACGCGCCGCTAAGCTCCTCGCGCGCGCGCAAACTTGCAATCGCGCCCTCTCTAATTGACATTTTCCCGCTGAACGCTTCAAGATACGGTCAAACGGACGAAATTTTCGCCCTAAAGGGCAGCATTATTGCATTTTACATAAGAAATCGACTATACTATTGCTGTAGTTGCAAATTTTGCACTTACGCCCTTTATGCCGCTTGAGAGACCTCTAAAAAAATTTTAATTTTTTTTTTCGACAAATATTCTTGATTTTTATGCCTCATAGCACGTTTTGAGAGAACTGGAGGTTAACTTTTCGAAACTTTCAAAAATAAGAGTCACCCTACCCTTGGGCCTCAAAAAGCGAAACTTTAGGCCGCGATCGCGGCCTAGCGGCCCTGGCCAGTCCGACCCTGTATGATAGGAGATTGCGAGAAGTGTGGAGAAGAGTGAACAAATGTGACTAAGCGTGAAGATGCGTGAAAACGCGTGACTTAGCTGAGGGAGGGTATAGAGACTGAATCGATAGCCAAAGTAATGAGTTGTCAGTGAAGCGGCCCCAGTTTCAAAAGATATGAAAACCCTCGAGGGCGATCGACTCCATTTACTAAGCTGAATCGATAGAGGAGCCACAAGCTGGGGTTTGGCGACATCACCTTTTTGCCCATATTGCTTAGCCATGAGTTGCTAGTGAAGTGGCCACAGTTTCAAAAGCTATGAAAACCCTTGAGGGCGATCGACTTCATTTTCCAAGCTGAATCGATAGAGGGGCCACAAGCTGGGGTTTGGCGACATCACCTTTTTGCCCATGTTACATAGCCATGAGTTTCTAGTCAATCGGCCACAGTTTCAAAAGATATGAAAACCCTTGAGGGCGATCGACTTCATTTTCTAAGCTGAATCGATAGAGGGGTCACAAGGGGGGTTTTGGTGACATCACCTTTTTGCCCATATTGCATAGCCATGAGTTGCTAGTGAAGTGGCCACAGTTTCAAAAGCTATGAAAACCCTTGAGGGCGATCGACTCCATTCGCCAAGCTGAATCGATAGATGGGTCACAAGGAGGGTTTTGGTGAAATCACATTTTTGCCCATGTTGCATTGCCATGAGCTGCTAGTGAAGCGGCCACAGTTTCAAAAGATATGAAAACCCTTGAGGGCGATCGACTCCATTCGCCAAGCTGAATCGATAGATGGGTCACAAGCTGGGGTTTGGGGACATCACCTTTTTGCCCATGTTGCATTGCCATGAGTTGCTAGTGAAGTGGCCACAGTTTCAAAAGCTATGAAAACCCTTGAGGGCGATCGACTTCATTTTCCAAGCTGAATCGATAGAGGGGGCACAAGGGGGGTTTTGGTGACATCACCTTTTTGCCCATATTGCATAGCCATGAGTTGCTAGTCAATCGGCCACAGTTTCAAAAGGTATGAAAACCCTTGAGGGCGATCGACTTCATTTTCTAAGCTGAATCGATAGAGGGGCCACAAGGGGGGTTTTGGTGACATCACCTTTTTGCCCATGTTGCATTGCCATGAGTTGCTAGTGAAGTGGCCACAGTTTCAAAAGCTATGAAAACCCTTGAGGGCGATCGACTTCATTTTCCAAGCTGAATCGATAGAGGGGCCACAAGCTGGGGTTTGGCGACATCACCTTTTTGCCCATGTTACATAGCCATGAGTTTCTAGTCAATCGGCCACAGTTTCAAAAGATATGAAAACCCTTGAGGGCGATCGACTTCATTTTCTAAGCTGAATCGATAGAGGGGTCACAAGGGGGGTTTTGGTGACATCACCTTTTTGCCCATATTGCATAGCCATGAGTTGCTAGTGAAGTGGCCACAGTTTCAAAAGCTATGAAAACCCTTGAGGGCGATCGACTTCATTTTCCAAGCTGAATCGATAGAGGGGTCACAAGGGGGGTTTTGGTGACATCACCTTTTTGCCCATATTGCATAGCCATGAGTTGCTAGTGAAGTGGCCACAGTTTCAAAAGCTATGAAAACCCTTGAGGGCGACAATCGACTTCATTTTCCAAGCTGAATCGATAGAGGGGTCACAAGGGGGGTTTTGGTGACATCACCTTTTTGCCCATATTGCATAGCCATGAGTTGCTAGTGAAGTGGCCACAGTTTCAAAAGCTATGAAAACCCTTGAGGGCGATCGACTTCATTTTCCAAGCTGAATCGATAGAGGGGTCACAAGGGGGGTTTTGGTGACATCACCTTTTTGCCCATATTGCATAGCCATGAGTTGCTAGTGAAGTGGCAACAGTTTCAAAAGATATGAAAACCCTTGAGGGCGATCGACTTCATTTTCTAAGCTGAATCGATAGAGGGGTCACAAGGGGGGTTTTGGTGACATCACCTTTTTGCCCAAATTGCATAGCCATGAGTTGCTAGTGAAGTGGCCACAGTTTCAAAAGCTATGAAAACCCTTGAGGGCGATCGACTTCATTTTCCAAGCTGAATCGATAGAGGGGCCACAAGCTGGGGTTTGGGGACATCACCTTTTTGCCCATGTTGCATTGCCATGAGTTGTTAGTGAAGTGGCCACTGTTTCAAAAGCTATGAAAACCCTTGAGGGCGATCGACTCCATTCGCCAAGCTGAATCAATAGAGGGGTCACAAGGGGGGTTTTGGTGACATCACCTTTTTGCCCATGTTGCATTGCCATGAGTTGCTAGTGAAGTGGCCACAGTTTCAAAAGCTATGAAAACCCTTGAGGGCGATCGACTTCATTTTCCAAGCTGAATCGATTGAGGGGCCACAAGCTGGGGTTTGGCGACATCACCTTTTTGCCCATGTTATATAGCCATGAGTTTCTAGTCAATCGGCCACAGTTTCAAAAGGTATGAAAACCCTTGAGGGCGATCGACTTCATTTTCTAAGCTGAATCGATAGAGGGGTCACAAGGGGGGTTTTGGTGACATCACCTTTTTGCCCATATTGCATAGCCATGAGTTGCTAGTGAAGTGGCTCCACTTTCAAAAGATACAAAAACCCTTGAGAGCATTCGACTCAGAATGAGGTTGTTGCACACTTTTGCCATTATCGATTTAAGGGTCGATTCAGATGTAAAAACCTGGAGAAATAACGATGATATCTCTAAAAACTCTTTAAATCCACTCCTACTCTCAACATGCTTTTAAATTCGCGAGCGTAATAGCAGCGTTGGGCACTAATAACGGGAGATTTCTATCTTAATTTCGTCTGTTTCTTTATGCTGACATTGCTGACAAGGAAGATCCACAGATTAATTCAACACCAGTGCAGTGTAGTGATCTACATCCGATCCAGTGGCGTCGCGTGCAATTTGACAACAATGTATTCCATCCATTTAAACTCATGTAAAATATCGAATTCAGGGGGTGCACAGTGCACAAAGAAAATTCGATATATTTAATGAGTTTAAATGGAGCAGTTGCATTGTTGCCGGATGGCACGCGACGCAACTGATCCGATCAATGCTACCGTGGCATCTTGGACCCTAAAGTTAAAGGAAAGTCGTCTCCTATTAGTCTTATTGTGGTCACTTCTCGAAGGAGGAACAGTATTATTATAGTCCGTTTCATTTAAATAGAAGCTTGAGCTCGACTCTTTCCCCAACGGGTTTTACCCTCACTCTCGTACCTGCGATGACTCGAGACCTGCCCCATCGGTCGGGGATTCCGTCCGTCACAATAGACAGTCAGCTATCCAAAGGACAGTCCATTGTGACTGACGGAATCCCCGACCGATGGGGCAGGTCTCGAGTCATCGCAGGTACGAGAGTGAGGGTAAAACTCGTAGGGGAAAGAGTCGAGCTCAAGCTTCTATTTAAATGAAACGGACTATAGTTGGGGATCTAAAATTATTAGTGCCAGACCCTACATGACACTCACGCATGCAAAAGCATTTTATAAGTTACGCAGATGACGTCGCGTGCCATCTGGCAACAATGCAACTGCTCCATTTAAACTCATTAAATATATCGAATTTTCCTTGTGCACTGTGAACCCCCTGAATTCTATCTTTTATATGAGTTTAAATGGATAGAATACATTGTTGCCAAATTGCACGCGACTGAAGTTACGAGTGGATTTCGTGAGTTTCCAGTACTACTGTCGTTATTTTTGCAGGTTTTTACAACTGAATCGACCCTTAAATCGCTTCCAGCGAAAGTGTGCAACGCAGTGGCGTCACTAGAATTTTGCATGTGTGTGTGTGGGGGGGGAGGGGGGGCAAGACGCGAGATCCCCTGGGGGGAGTCTGCGCCTCCCCCTCCCACAAGTTAGCGGGGACCCGGATGTCGACCCCCAGAAAATTTTGAGAAATTGAGGTTTATTTGGCAAAATTTCACACTATTCTGAATTTCACTCTAAATCACTGACAAAACTTACAAAATTATCTCCTTGTTTCCACGGCAAGTATCTACGGTTAATGTTTTTGGTTTATTTATAATGTATTTATTATAGTTTATTTATTTATATGGAGATCGGTCACGATTAAACTTTGATTGAATATAAAATCCTTTACTCTGAGATTGTAAAAAAAAAAAAAAAAAAAAAAAAAAAACCTAAACAAAAATCAAACAAAAATCGGAGTGTTAACCTTCGAGCTCCTCTAATATTTATTTATTTAGTCAATAGGGCAGTTGCAAGGGTCTGAAATGTTGTGTTTTTTATAAGGAAAATGATAGTACTTGATGACTTAAGAACAATGGTGCCTTTGGTTTTTTCCCAAGTGCCCTTGTTTTGGAGATACACTCGTGTGAAGTTGCAAAAAATCGTGGGTGTAGTGACGTCACTACGCGGAATCCCCATTTAAAACAATGTATTTTGGGCCAAAATCTCATCTCCGGAACAATGGGACTTCATTAGAAACCAAAGGCATCTTTGTTCTTAGCTCATCAAGTACTTTCATTTTCTTCATAGAAAACACAACATTTCAGACCCTTGCAACTGCCCTATTACAGTCAATACGTCTTTTACTTCCCCTTTCCCCCTTAATTTTCTCCTCCTTTGTCTCCTTCTGCTATTTCTTTCTTTTTCTCACTTTTTCTTTCGTTTTCTTTCTCCTCTCTTCTTTTCTTTCCTTCTACTTTCCTTTACTTTCTCATGCACGTTTTTTCTCTTTACCGTTTGGGGGGGGGGGGGGGGGAGGGCAGTCACGTTCGGACGGGCATCAGTCCCCCCTTAGTGACGCCACTGGTGCAACGATACCGTTATATCTATTCAAAAGCTCATAGCAAAAGTTAGCAAGAGCCCCATTACGCGGTATATTTATTTGAATAAATATTTTATATTTTTTTATAATGTTTTTTGTAAATAATATTTTCATTGAATAAATAAACGTATAGACAATTTTTCGACGCAATCTGACAATGTTGCGCGAGCGACTTCTTTGCACTGTTACAGTCCTGACGGTCGAATCGTTGCGTCGTTTGTCGACTGATAGGTACGAACCAGCGAGCTTTTTTTTCATTTAACGAGATGGATTACGTAGATCCATAGTCTCATAAATATGGTGAGAGGGTGGGGTTGAAGATAGGGTATTAATGAACTCGCGCCGAACAGTTGATTATATCGGCCATCCTTGCTCGGAGAGCTCTAAAAGTACAGCGATGTCAAGGGCAGAGAGAGAGAGAGAGAGAGAGAGAGAGAGAGAGAGAGAGAGAGAGAGAGAGAGAGAAGAGAAAGACAGAGGGAGATAAATATGGATTGAGAGAGGAGAGAGAGCGATATATTGAGAAAAAAGGGTGGACGAGTGAGTGAGAGAGAGAGAGATCGAGTAAGGAGAGTAAGGAGAGAGGTGGAAAGTACGTGGAAAGATAGATAAGGCAGGATACTTGTCAAACAGAGAGAGTTGGACCGGAGCAAAGAAAGAGATAGAGGATGTAAAGAGAGAGATATACAGAGAGATAGAGAGAGAAAGAAAGAGATTGAAAGAGATAGAGAGAGATGGAGAGAGATGGAGAGAGATAGAGGGAAAGAGAGAAAGAAAGAGGGAGGGAGAGAGAGAGATTGAGAGGTAGAGAGAGATAGAGGGAAACAGAAAAAGAAAGAGAGAGAGAGATATAGAGAGATAGAGGGAAAGAGAGAAAGAAAGAGAGAGAGAGAGATAGAGAGAAATGGAAAGAGATAAAAAGCTTGAGAGAGAGTGGGAAAGAGAGAGAGAGAGAGAGAGAGAGAGAGAGAGGGGGGGGGGAGAGAGAGAGAGAAAAGGAGAGAGAGGAAGAGAGAAGATAGAGAAAGAGGACACGTCAGGACATACCGAAAGGTCTCTCTTTGACGCAGAGTGGCCTTTGTGAGTCTTGCGGTTGGCATCCAGCGAATCCGATTAGAGCAAGCTCTGAGAGGACGCACGCTGCCCCCCCCTTCCCCATCGGCCGCCCCTCCACCCGTGTCCATTTAAATAACTCCGGTGTTACTTCGTTTTAAAGCTCGACGGAAAGCCTTCGATCAAGCTCATTAAAATTCGACCCCCCCCCCCCTCCAATTTCTGTTTATTAACCCAAAGACATGAACGAGTGACGATTATGTACCCGGTCTAGGATTTATTCGGGTTCTTTTTTTTTTTTTTTTTTTTAAATGCGAGGTTTAATTTTTCGCCATCAGATGCCGCTTAATGAGCCCCATGATCCTATTTTGTGAAAGCTGCTGGCTGGCTGGCTTTGAGGCATGGGCGGGTACAGGCATATTGTTCTTTCTCTCTCTCTCCTTCCATTTGAACACATGTGTTAGAAAAGGATAGCAGAGGGGGGTCATCACGTGACTTTAGCGTCTATCTCTGTCTTTTACTAACTCACATGATCAAATGGGAGGAGAGAGAGACAGATTAACTCTTATATCCACCCATTCTTTGAAGTCTGTGGACCTGTTCGCTACAGCGTAAATAACGATTCTTCTTTTTAATTCTGTTCATGAATTGACGGATGATATGAATGCATACTGTGCGTATACGACTTAAAGAGTAAAATGTCATTGAAACAACATGAATTCCGGTTAAGTACGTATTAAACAGACGTCCGGTTGAGTTAATAGGAAAATGTTTCTCTCAGTAAACCGATTGCGACCGATGAGTGCATTGTTGGTGTGATTGATGGCTAAACCGTTGATTTCGCACTAAAACCGTTTGTTGGAGCCGGTTAAAATCAGAGACAAATAGAGACGGAACACTAACTGACTGCAGCAGAGGCACTCTGAATGGAGCTGTTGCAAACTTTTGCTACAGGCTTAGTAATAGTTGATAATGGGGCACTACCCTGTAAAAATAACGATTAGCTCACTAAAAAAATCACGAAATCCACTCCTAAACGCACAAAATGCTTTTAAATGCGAGACCGTAATGGCGACCGAGGCCGCGGTTTTCTTATGGCAATTGTATGCTTCTTCTTCTTCTGGTGTGGTGTTGCGAGAACACCTCGTGTAGATGGCGCTGATTGAAGATAGGGAACCCCAATGAAAACCGCGGCCCCGGCCGCCATTACGGTCTCGCGTTTAAAAGCGTTTTGTGAGTTTAGGAGTGGATTTCGTGATTTTTTAGTGCGCTAATTGTTATTTTTATTGGGTATTACCCCATCCTCAACTATAAATAAGCCTGTAGCAAAAGTTTGCAACAGCTCCATTCATTCTCGCGGATTCAACAAAACAACAGTCAACGTCGCATGATGTTGAATGGGGAGCACCCTCCTCTTCACTTAAAATAAATAAATCAATACCGTAAATCAATTAGCCTCTCTCGTGGCCGTATTCCTCCTAAATCGTCATCCAGTTGATCCTCATCCTATTCTCATCTTCCATGTACTTTTTTCAATAATGATACTTTTCAACGCCAGCGGATCCAAGATATTGTCCTTCTCTCTCTTCTCTCCCGTTAGAATGCATGAGTTAGAAAAGTATAGAAGAGGAGGCGAAAATCACGTGATTGCCTAGCTGTCCTCTTCTAACATACACGTCCTAATGGGAGAAGGAAGAGAGAGGAGGATATAATCCTGGATCCGCCAGTGCTTTTCAAGTCGAGGAAGTTCCAATGAATAACTTGAATCAATGAACGTTCCGAAATCGGCCCTTTGCCTTTTTAGAGGTATTATACTCTTATCTTCATCGCAAGAGAAACTTACTAGGGTTCCAAATTCAAAAACAGTCTTTAAGATTTTCTTAGATTTGGCTTGTCGAGTTGAGTGAGAAAAATTGCAATTCAGAGACGCTCACCCTTAATCAAATCGGTCATTCTTTAAACATTTTGAGTTTAGCTCAAGGAGTCAAGGTCCCTAACGAGCTACGTTGAAATGTCTCCTTGACATTCGCATTGAGTACTCTATATTGTGGGTCTTTGGAGCGTCTCTAAATTGCGAATTTCGGTCTTATAATCACACTTGAAAACTCCTTGACACTTCCTTGAGAAATCGCAAGATTTCAGCTCAATATGTGTTTCGGAGCTACTAACAAATCGAATCTGAAAGACGGTTCAAGCCCAGACTGGATAGTAAAATGTAGATAGATAAGCTTGTTCATTCACCACATTGGATGTTGATTTGACAAATCAGTGTGTAAAATCAAAAAACGAAAAGTTACATCAACAAATGAGTTGGTGCTCACCGATTTTATACTTAAACGGATTGATAAATTACCTTTTTTTTTTTTTTTTTTTTTTTTTTTTTTTTTGAGTGGCTTAAGGTGGGTTTTTGAATGGGGCTGTTGCACACTTTGCTTTCAGCGATATTGTGGTCAAATCTGGTGTAAAAACCTCAAAAAATAACGATGAGAGCACTAAACATTTCCGAAATCCACTCCTAAACTGAAAAAAACCGCTTTTATTTGCGCGAGCGAAATGGTGGCTGAGAGCAATAATAATGGGAGATTCCCATCTAACAATACTGTAACTCCATCAAGAAGTGACCAATAAGCTAGAGACAACTTTCATATGACACCAGTGTCACTAGGTGTTACAGTATCATCCATCGGATGAGGATCACTTCTTTGATGACTAATTACTTTGTGAATCATCCTTGTCGACATAGAGAGAGTAACAAAATTAAGATAGGAATCTTCACTGGCGCAACCAGGATATCTTCCATCTCTCTCATTTCCCATTTGAATGTATGAGTAGGAAAAGGACAGGAGGAGGGGGTTTTATCCCCTTGTCCATCCTTGTCTAACATACGTTTCTTAATGGAGAAAAGAGAGAGATGAAGAAACTCTCGGTGCGCTACAGGGAATCTTCCATTGTTACTGCCCTTAGCCACCATTACGCTCGCTCAAGTAAAAGCGTAAATTGAGTTTAAGAGTGGATTTTGGAATTTTTTACTGCTGCCATCGTTTGTTGTTTTGTTTGTTTTTTGTTTTTTTTTTTGTTTTTTGGTTTTTTTTAAGGGCTTTACACCAGAATTTACTATTTAATCGCTCATAGCAAAAGTGTGCAACAGCCTCATTGAAAATTGAATCGGGAGGACGATTCAAGCCAGAGACAGTATATAATAGAGACCGCACACTATCTATCTTGCCCATGTTTGCGCGGGGTGGTAACCTTTTTTTTTGGGGGTCTCAACAGAACACCGAAAAACATGGTCCATACGTTGACAGATGAGAAACGTCGTTGAGATTTTTACCCAGTGAATCCGAAGCACCAAAATTGCATCAATCAACGTATGGTCCATGTTGGATGGTGCTCCTTCATTCTCCCTATGTTAATTTCTGTTGAGCTCCGAAAAAAAAAAAGTCAGCCACCGCGCGCAAGGCTAGTGGTGGTTTCTATTATATGTATGTCAGTGGCGGCTCGCCTAAGGAGGCAAGGGAGGCTGTGCCTCCCCAGACATTCAGAGGGAAGAAAAAATAACGTCGACAAGACAGTAACGAGAGACAACATATTAAAATTAGGCTATCACAATGTCCGTGACTCTAATAAAACTTGAGTCAATCTTCGCTAGGAGAGAGCGCCAGAAAAGGTAGTTATAATCGGGCGGGCGGGCAACGAGATTTCAGTTTCAGAGTCGCGAAACGACAGCAGTCAGCAGTGCCCAGTGCCAGAGTCTGTGCCTCGTCGCCTCGTCGAGAGGCACAGACTCCGAGTCGGTCGAGCAGTTGAGTCACAGTCAAGTAGTGGTGTTCGGCACACACACACACAACCAAGCAAGGACTGTGCACGCACTAACGAAGGTATCGGAGGCTGCTATCCTCCACGACTCCCGCAGCGTTGCCGAGCCAGTAGCTGGATAACCCGTCATGTCAGTCGCCGGACCAGCCGCGCCTGTTTGTTTTTGTCCGCGCCAGCCTGTCTGTTGTTGTTCGCCGCCCCCCCCCCCCCCCCGCTGGTGGGGTTCCTCCCACAATACCGCCAATGCAGCCTCCCCAATACCAAAGCCCACGAGCCGCCACTGATGTATGTATATTGTCTCTGGTGCACGCCAAAACCAAGCCAAGGAAATCCCAAGGAAAGTCTCTGAATTGCACTACAACCTTAATTTTGGCAACCATGCGTCTGTCGGCACCAAGTCAGCTTGTGCCCGAGATAAATCAGATCTCGAAGAGTCCTGCCGCCCGCGCGACGGCGAGGGATAGGGAGGAAGGTGAGAGGGGTTGACGAGGATGAGGAGGGGAGGGGAGGAGAGAAAAGAGGTGCCATGAAAAAACGGTCTCCTTTGACCCGCAATTGTGTCGGAGGACTGGAAGAGTTCGATCGCGAGTTAGCTCATCGCTGGCATCGGTGAGGTGAAGTGAGACCGAGACGCGATTATGAGGACCCATCCATCCTCCTGCGTCCAACGTTGCCAGCTCTTTCATATTTTTAATGGCACTAAAAAATCTATATTAAATCTGGCAATGTTCTTCCATTTAAAAGATTGAAACACTTGATAAATATCGAACTATCGTGTGTTTTCAGAGCTGCCGATTTGCGTCGATTTAATGGCATTTTGAAATTCACCGAAGATTCTACCGGTTGAGAAAAGATTACAGAGTTTAGTTCCGTGTATGACTGTAATGCACAAAAATACTAGCGTCTTTTATCTTTTATCTTTCGTCGATAACTTTGAAAACTTGCAGATATTTTCATTACTTAACGGCGTTTCCACCGAATGAGAAAAGATTACAGATCAGACTGTTTTCTTATATTTCAGTCATACACTGAATTGAACAATGTAATCTTTTCTCAACCGGTGGAATCATCTGTGAATTTATAAATTTTCTTTAAATCTACGCAAGTCGGCAGCTCTGTGTGTTTTAGCAGTGGTGGCTCGTGCTGTTTGGCAACCGTGTTTTTTAGCAATTTAAACGTATGCAAAAGCATCGATATTTAGGGGGGTACTATCGACGAATTAAAGGTTGTCGCGAGATTTTCACGAGCTAAGTTTCGCCTTCAAGGTTCTGGTTCGGCCACTCTTCATACTCTTCACACCGTACAGGTGAGAGGCCCGTGCGGGTGAAGCGGAAAAGCCATTTCAGATTAGTCCCACATTCACACCCATAACTGAAATTATGTGAAAATATCGCGACAATCTTTAATTCGTCGATAGTACAATGCACCTCCAAGATTGATTGTTCACATAGGTTTAAATGGAGAGAACACGTTGTTTGCCACATTGCACGAACCGCCTTTGGTGAACATTATCAAACTCGAGGTTTTGGAAGCGTTTAATGGAGCATCGTATGATCAGGAGTGGTTAAATCCACTTGATCAAACTTTTGGAAAAAACGCGCGAATTCTGAAGGTAAATTGAAATTTCTTCTACCATGTCCGAAATAACTGAAAACTTTTTGACTGTCTCAGGTTATAGTTTGGTGCAGGTCAGTCAGTAGTCACTCTCTAAATCTTCCACCCCAGCATAGAAAAGACGGACAAATGTTGGCGGATCTAGATAATTTTTCTGAAGGGGGAGCAATGGAGCATGCCCACGAATTTTTAAATTTCAAGCGTTGCAGTTAGAAGTTTTGGGCTATTTTACTTTGAAAAAACAGACAAAATCTGAGGCTTTTGGGGGACACATGCCCCCACCCCCTCGTGTATCTGCCAATTCTTGAAAAAATATATATGGAAATCTACCATTATTAGTGCCCAACACTGCGCCATTACGATCGCTCGTTCTAAAGCATTTTACGAATTTATGAGTGGATTTTGAAAATTTTCAGTGTTACGGACGTTTTTTCTTTCCTGAATGGGATTCTTGGAAATTGTTGCTGTTGGGGATTGAAACGTTGATTATTGCATTAAATACTTGTAAAAATGACGATGAGTGCACTAAAAAATCACAAATTTCACTCTCACATCAATCGGGCTTACTGGCGGAGAGACGCAGGGATCATGAGATTCCTATCTAAATTGAGACATACCTATGTGTTTCCAAACTTCAAAAAGAAAGTGGCATATTAGACAGGAATCTTCCATGATACCTGCGTTGAGTTACCATTACAAACTTGCCTTTACGCAGCAGTTACGTGAGTTTATTACTGAGTTTTAGACTTTGTCAGAGTGATTTTCGGGATTTTCGCTGCGGTTTTTACATCACATTGGACTATTAATTTTGCTCACAGCAAAAGTTTGCAAGAGCCCCATTTTTCAGGTAGATGGACCCTAACATCGCCTGTAGCAAAAGTTTGCAACAACTCCGTGAGAGGAATATAGGGAATTCCCAGCAATCCGGCAACCTTGGTCGCGTCATCACCATGGTCCGCAGTGTGAAGTCCATCGAAGGAAAGAACGCGCGCACGCAGCCGCTCTCATTATATTGTAATCGAGTTTGGTGAGCGTTGAGCGATGCTGGTCGACTAAAAGAGACAATTTGTTAATTTGTCGGGCTAGACAATGGGAGAGGGGGGACCGCCTGTCACCGAGAGCAGCAGGAAGTGTGGCCATTCACATCGGGGGTATCGCGCGCCCAAATTGGTGCGCTTGTAACACCCCCCCCCTCCTCCATTCTTCTTTACCTTTCATCTGATTCTCAGATATAGTCGATATTGTGGAACTGTATGAAAATATTCAGAGCTTTCAGTTCAGAAAGAGCGCAAGAAGCGATCCCTGTTCTCAGTTTACCGGATACTTTTATTTTTCCAGCTAAATCAATCAATTTTTCAGGCACATGCAATGGTCCATTGGCGTATCAATTCTAATGAGAAATGCTGCGAAAATAAAGATGAGACCATTTATAAAATCCAAAATTCACTCCTTGCAGAGGAAGCTAAACTCAAAGTTCAGATTGACCACCCGTGTATGTTTGCAGTACGTAAGTTTTGAACCCAAAACAAAAGAACAGACATAAAGATGAGACCATTTATAAAATCCAAAATTCACTCCTTGCAGAGAAAGCTAAACTCAAAGTTCAGATTGACCACCCGTGTATGTTTGCAGTACGTAAAGTTTTGCACCCAAAACAAAAGAACAGAACATAAAGATGAGACCATTTATAAAATCCAAAATTCACTCCTTGCAGAGAATGCTAAACTCAAAGTTCAGATTGACCACCCGTGTATGTTTGCAGTACGTAAAGTTTTGCACCCGAAACAAAAGAACAGGACATGAAATCAAGTGCCGTCTTTCTCGTTTACTACGCAATGTCGAACTTTTCTGTTGTTATCACCGTGTTCCTATAGCGACAAAATACGCACTAATGGACCTTCAAATTTACTTATTGAAAGCAAACTATCCAATCTCACCGTTCATAATTCGTAGGTTACGTTCTTTTGTTACGGGTGCGAATCCCAAGTTAGTGCATCAAGGCGGGTGGTCGCCCGAAATTTCAAGTTAAGTTTTCTCTTCGAGGACTGAGTTTTAGACTTTTTTAATGGTCTCGTAGTAATTTTCGCAGCATTTTACATTAGAATCAATTGTCCATTTGCCAACAGCAAAACCTTGTAAGAGCTCCATTAATGACATTTTTAAATTCACCGATTATGATTCCACCGGTTGGGGAAAGATTGCACACTTTAACTCAGCGTATGACTGTAATAATAATCATTGGAATTTTTCCAACGTCATTTCTCTTGTTGCATTGATGAAAATGAATGACAGTGAATTTGAGCTTTGGATTTGCATTCGAGAACGCTTAAAAAACAAAAATTGATAGTCTAAGGTAAGTTTTGTTTTTGTGTGAACGAATGAAAATGGAAAATTCGTCAAAGATTATTCCACCAGGGTCCGCCTGCGTATAGGTACGGATACTTGGTGCTCCAAATAAGATTGGTGTTCTAGATGGGGTTTTCTCGCTCACTAAGCAAATTGGAATTATTTTGTCCGTATCATAAAGTTTCTCAAGGCACAATCTGTACAAATCAATCTTCAAACGATACATGCCAAATGCAACTGTTTCACTGTTCCAGTTTGGGGGTTAACGTATGTTGTTTTGTTTCGGGATTAGATTTGACGGAAGAACGGAGATACGTGTGTGTAGGGCATGCACATACTATACGTTGATTCGTTTAAACTTTGAGCTAAGCCCCCCCCCCCCCGCTATAACTGTTTCAACAAAATCGGCTCTTCGTTTTTTTTTGTAGAATTTGTCAACTATTTTTAAATTGAAAACCTTTGTAAGAGCTCTATTGAATGGATGGGAAATACGCACTTACATAATTAGAAAAAAAACCCTTCAATTCGAAGGATATGCAAAAACGACTCCTAGGAGTTGAAAGAGTTGCTCATGGAAGCAGTGGGTATTATTCCCACGTGCTCTGGACCTTGTATCTACCATGGGCGGATACAGGAAATTGTCTTTCTCTCTCTCCCTCCATTTGAACTTATGTGTTAGAAAAGGACAGCAGAGAGGGCCATCACGTGACTTTGGCCCCCTCTTCTGTCCTTTTCTAATGCTCGTTTTCAAATGGGAGGAGAGAGAGAAAGACAATTCCCTGTATCCGCCCATGGTATCTACGAAAATCAGGGAGTACGGGCTGCAGTGGCAGTAACGGTACTATATAATCTCAGAATGACAAAAATTGGACAAAAATTGGACAAAAATCTGTGAAAAAAAATCATCAAAAACTATCGTTTTTGGATCATTTAACCTTCATAGGACCAGAGGTTAGTTAAAGACACCAATCTTCCGTTTAAATAGGGAAGGTAGTTAACTGTTCGTACTCTGGGGAGTTGGAGTTGCCTATACAACGAATTGAAGGCGAAATTGGTTCAAAAGAACGCCACTCATTCATTTATATACAGAAGGTAGTTAACTGTTCGTACTCGGGGGAGTTGGAATTGCCTATACAACGAATTGAAGGCGAAATTGGTTCAAAAGAACGCCACTCATTCATTTATATACGGAAGGTAGTGAACTGTTCGTACTCTGGGGAGTTGGAGTTGCCTATACAACCAATTGAAGGCGAAATTGGTTCAAAAGAACGCCACTCATTCATTTATATAGGGAAGGTAGTTAACTGTTCGTACTCGGAGGAGTTGGAATTGCCTATGCGATAAATTGAAGGCGCCGTATCTTGTAAGGGTTTTCATCGCTAATCGCGTTTATCTGGAATGAAGACTGAGTGAATATGAAATAGACTAGAGGAGAAAAACGAGGAGACTCGGGCTTGGTCCATAAAGGGTTAAGCTTAATTAAAAACTTTCCAGTGATATTATACTGGGTTTAAATTACTTTCCAAAAGTGTTCTCTCTGTGATTAAAATTGCTATTGAAAGTTACTTATGAGTGATAAATTGATTAGACATTAATTTACTTTCTGATTTTCCGTCACATTTTGACGATCTCAGACTATATAGTCCGTTGATGATTATACTTATTCAGCTGTATATGGCACACGGTCCGATTAATGTTAATCGAGTTCCATTTTACAGCCGATTTTTCCCTACAAACCTATTCAGACGTCAACGATATTAATACCTGAGTAATTCTGCTGTACGATTAAATTAATCAAGTCATGCGATGATCATAATATACAGCTAAACGGCCCGATCAATGTGTCCTGCGGGCCGATCATTTACTTCATCGTTAAACCGATCGTTAAGACTGTGTATGAGTGATTCTATTGGTCGAAAATTGATAAACTTGGCTGTTGCTATGGTAACCATCGTTAAGAGTCTTGTTTTATAAAGGCTATTCATGAGTAACCTTTAAAAAAC
This sequence comes from Trialeurodes vaporariorum, assembly GCA_011764245.1. Classification (NCBI taxonomy): domain Eukaryota; kingdom Metazoa; phylum Arthropoda; class Insecta; order Hemiptera; family Aleyrodidae; genus Trialeurodes; species Trialeurodes vaporariorum. The sequence continues at coordinate 7,229,325 of VMOF01000379.1, forward strand.
GGACACTATAACGATGGTTACCACAGCAATGGCTAAGTTTTACAATTTTTGACCAATAGGATTCACTCATACACAGTTTTAACGATCGATTTAACGATGAAGTAAATGATCGGCCCGCTGTTCTATTTTATAGCCGCTTTTCCTACAAACCTATTCAAAACTTTACTCTGGCAAAACCAGGAATTTAGCCTCCTCTCGCTTTTCCCAAGAATGCGGCGTATATAAATAATGCATGTTGGAAAAGGGCAGATCAGGGACAGTCACGTGATTTTCGACCCTTTCTTCTATTCTTATCTATAACACATGATTTCTAAAGAGAAAAGAGAGAGAAGGGCAATATCTTGGATCCACTCGTGGAACTATATCAACGCTATCAAAAATTATAATTGGGCTGTACCACTTAATTAAGGTGATTCCATGGCACGTGACCAAGGCGATCGATTAGTCAATCTATTAACCCTAGAAGAGGCGCGCGGGCTACAGGTGTAGCCCAGTTACTAAAATTGTTGTAACTTTTGCTTGAATGGCTCAAATTGCTTGTTTTCTTCACAAATGCAATCGCAGTAGTCTCATAATCAATATATCTGAGCTTATACTCCAGGTTTTCCATCCGATCATAATGTATTTTGTGAAAAACTCCAACAAGTCAATTCACTATTTTCTCATTTTTCTCTCTTTTAAATACACACGCAAATATTCTTGAACTCAGCCGATAGAACAAAAAAGTCCGTTTAACGAGTCTGCCAAGAAAAGTGCACAAGTAGCCGAAGAAGTTTCTTTCAGAAAATGTCTCCTGAAGCTGAGGAAACTCTTGCCGGCGAAATTTGTTGAAAAATAACAGGCCAAAGTGACAAAATACAAGATGGTAACGCCAAGAGGCGCGTGGGCTACAGGTGTAGCCCGCGTGACTTTGAGGCCGCACAGATACCGTTAAAGTCAAGAAATCAGCCTTAAAATTGGCAAAATATGTGTCTTAAAGCTTAATTTGAAGATACCATGAGCCTCAAAAGAATTTCTGAGCCGTGCAAAAAGTTACAAACTATAAAATAGGACTGGGCTACACCTGTAGCCCACGCGCCACTTCTAGGGTTAATGGTCATTTCCCGGACTCTGTGGAGTTTTTTTGTAAAACCATCAGGATTGTCAGCACCTGGAGGTGGATTTAACAAAGATATCTGACAAGTTTGAATGCTCGAATCTGGAAAATAAGGACGTAACTATGGGAATTCACACAATCGCTGTTCGATTTATCGTATCGCAAGACGGATTCCGTACCCATAGTTGCGTCCTTATTTTCCGGACTCGAGCATCCAAACTTTTTTTTTTTTTTTTTTGCTTGTTTTATGGCTTATACTCCAGTCAAGGAGCCTACAGCCAACTATAGACTAATGTCAGTGTGTGAATGTTTGTTTAATGTCAGAAGACAACAGGGGACTTGAAACATCCATGCTCAAAGCACTCAGATTTCCACTGCAATCTTTGCCGTGGACCCACTTTTAAGGAGACCGAGCGACAAGACGAGTGAGAAATCTGCTGCCACTACCGGGATTCGAACCCGGGACCTATGGATTGGCAGTCAGGTGTCCTGACCACCAAGCCACCGAGGCCGGCTGAGCATCCAAACTTGACAGATATCATTTGTTAGATCTACCTCCAGGTGCTGACAATCCAGGTTTTACAAAAAAAAAAAAAAAAAAAAAAAAAAAAAAAAAAAAAAAAAAACTCCAGCACAGAGTCCGGGAAATGCCCATTAATCGATCGACTAATCGATCGCCTTGGTCACGTGCCATGGAATCACCTTAATCGAGTCATGTGATGATCAAATACCGCCCGATTAAGGTGATTCCAGGAGAAACTTTTCCAGATTTCATCCCGATGGATAGCGCCACTAGTCGCTCTTTGGAAAAGTCGTGTTTTTGGCGTTTTAAACTGAAATCATAGATAATACGCAAAATCCAATAACGTCAGCACCTGCAAAATTTTTTAACGGATTTTTTGAGCCCAAAATGAGCAAAATTGTTTCAAAATTAAAACCGTAAATTATGAAATTCGTTTCGCCATAAGCTTAGTGAGTAAGAGTGAGCGCGAGTGATGATACGTCCATCTGCCTCACTCGCACTCATTGCGGCTTAAGGGAAGTTTCGTTTTTCATAATTTCCGGCTTTATTTTTGAGTGTTTCAGCTTGAAATTTTCAGGGTATCTTCCTGAAGTATGCTCGCAGGTGCTGACGTTTCTCAAATTTTACGTTTTCAGCGTGAATTCGTCAAATTAAGCAAAAAACTGTTGACTTTTTGAGGAGCGCGACGTGGTGTCAACAGTTGGAGCTAATCGACCCTGGAATCATCTTAAAGTATAAAGATAGACTCTCCCAGCTCAGCGTGTGTTCCTTTTTTAAGCCAAGAAGAATGAAGAGCGGAGAGAAGAGGCGTGTGCTTTCTGAGTGAGTGTGAATGGAGTCACCGCCTCAAAACTGCGCAAACCACTCCTTCACCTCCTCCTATTATTCCTCCTCCTCCCCCCTCCCCAACCCCCTCTTCTTCTACATTCTCCACTCGCGCGAGCCAAAGAGCCAAGACACACGTGAGCTCAGGGAAAGAAGCTCTTCCTGTGAGCTCGACTCGCGTGAGTCGTGAGCCTCTACGTCTCGTCTCCTGCGCTGTGCTCGCCGCTCCTCTCCAGCTTTTCCGCTCTGTTCTCTCTCCTGTGATGTCTGGTCAACCTCTATACCACCTACCTATGTATTTAGTCTACATTGTACTGTATTCTATTCCCATATCTATCTTCAGCGCCTTGACTCTTGGAAATCGACTCCTGCTTGCGTCCTCTCTCCTTTTCCTGTTCCTTCATCCTTCGTCGTCTGCGAAAAGCGCGATCCGCTA
>VMOF01000379.1:7237204-7249704 GCA_011764245.1 Trialeurodes vaporariorum
AGTGATAAAAAGTAGTTTTAAATGACTATCATCAACACATTTTTTCTCAACCGTTCTGTAGCTTGAGCGTAATTTAAAGTTTAACCCTGAAACGCAACAGAATATACAAATTATTACTCATCTATCGAATCAAAAACCATTTCCTCGCTATTTTTGATGATCTGATGGAAAAAATCATCGTCGACTTTTAGGACTGATCTTTCTTTTTAAAATTTTGTCCAATGTCTGTGATATTTTATAATAATAAAAATAAGTGACTATACATCCAAATTTGTTGAACTCGAATCCAAAAAAAACATTTGCTTTAATCTTTTCTGGCATGTTAAAAATAAATTTAAGCTTTTCTGACGTTCAATACCGAAGGACATATAAAAGAAATAAATTGGAAAAACCAAAACCTCATAAAAAAGTGTAAATTTCGTGCCGTTCGTTTGAGTCTTTGTGATTGAAGAATTAAAATTTGTATCTGAGACAGGTTCTAGATTATTTTTTTAAATTTTTTTTGTAGCTAAAACTTTAGCTTTTACACTTCCGGGCATAAAAATAATAAGAAGGATATAAAGTGATCGGAAAAGGGAATTTTGATTTTTGGAGGGAATTTGAAGGGAATTTTCGTGCCGTTCGTTTGAGTCTTCGTGATTGAAGAATTAAAATTTGTATCTGAGACAGGTTCTAGAATATTTTTTTTTTTTTTACTTTTTTTTTTTTTATCTGAAACTTTAGCTTTTATACTTCCGGGCATAGAAATAATATGAAGGATATAAAGTGATCGGAAAAGGGAATTTTGATTTTTGGAGGGAATTTGAAGGGAATTTTCGGGGCGTCGATGCATCTTCCCGTCGGTTGCATCATGACGACGGATTCTTCGGTCGGAGGCGGTGGAGGCGGAGGCGGAACGGCGTCGTCGAAAAAGCGTCGACGTCACGCGGGAGATGCCGCCGGTGGAGGCTGCGGCGCGACTCCGGAGTCGGCCGCCACCGGGGGCTGTGATGAGCTTTGGTGGACGGAAAGGATAATCTGTGACGTGCAAGCCGAACACGCCGGCGAGCTCATCAAGACCGGGAGCCCGTATTTCCTTTGTTCTTCGCTGCCGACGCATTGGCGCTCGAACAAGACGCTGCCGATGGCGTTCAAAGTTGTCGCCCTCGGAGATATCATGGACGGAACCGTCGTGACGATAAGGGCCGGCAACGATGAGAACTTCTGCGCGGAGCTAAGGAATTGCACGGCGGTCATGAAGAATCAGGTGGCCAAATTCAACGACCTCAGATTTGTCGGCCGCAGCGGTAGAGGTAAGATATTCCTATACCATTTGTTGACTAAAATTAAATAGAGTGATGTTCAATATAGCAACGTAATATGTTGTCCTTTTAAAAGACACAGGAGCCACGCCCGGAAACTGATTTAGACCTTTAAGATGATTCCAGGGTCGATTAGTTCCAACTGTGGACACCACGTCGCGCTGCTCAAAAAGTCAACAGTTTTGTACTAAATTTGACGAGTTCGCACTAAAAAACACAAATTTGATTAACGTCAGCACCTGCGAGCATACTTCAGGAAGATACTCTAAAAGTTTCAGGCTGAACATTCAAAAATAAAGCCGGAAATTATGAAAAACGAAACTTCCTGTAAGCCGCAATGAGTGTGAGTGATGCAGATAGAATTATCATCACTTGCGCTCACTCTCACTCACTAAGCTTATGGCGAAACCAATTTCATAATTTACGGCTTAAATTTTATATTAATTTGGCTCATTTTGAGGTCAAAAATCCATAAAACAATTTTGAAGGTGCTGACGTTATTGGATTTTGCATTTTATCTATGGTTTCAGTTTAAAACGCCAAAAACACGATTTTCCAAAAAGCGACTAGTGGCGCTATCCATGGGATTGAAATCTGGAAAAGTTTCGCCTGGCATCACCTTAACAAGTAGAGTCCGTATATACTATGAGAGTTGCGCCAATGTCTTCAAAATGAAGAAGAAAAAGCGGATCAATGGAGCCCCCAAGAGGCAAAATGCATATGGCGGATGGCCATTTGCCTCTGCGCTGTTGCCGCTATTTCGCTATCTCTTATAGAGGTTAGGTTCTGATTCTCGACAATAACGGTCGCGTTATTGAAAGAGATAAATGTTCTCCAGAATAACATGAACGGTTTTAGTGCGAAGTCAACGGTTAGCCAACAACCACAACAAAGCACTCATCGGTCGCAATCGGTTGTGATAAAACTCGCGTAGCGTTCCAAACTATCTCACTCACTCTCCCGTGACCCCCATGTATATCCGTCCCTTTCTAGTATTGAAATTCGTATCCAGGGCCTTGTTTGACGACATATTATTATCAAAATCGTATGAAAATGCCTCGAGAAATTCATTTCTGCCATAAAATTTCACAAAATAAGTCTCTATATACGATTTTTGAAATTAGAGTGAGATGGCAGTACATAGGGGTCACGTGAGAGCGAGAGAGACAAACCGGCTTTGTTTGGAACGCTCATCACCGACAGTCGCCATTACAAAAACCTTATATTCGAGCAGAGGAAAAATTAACAAAAACTACCGCGGTCACTGTTACTTCGAATGTGTAATGAACGCGAGTTCGCGAAAAGTACCTAAACAGACCCTCCGCCATTTGTTGCCTCTTGGAGCTTTCTTGACAGCCTCAATCTGAGAGCCAATCAGAAATGGATTCAGCAATGGCGCAACTCTCATAGTATATAAATATATAGGGACTCTATTCAAAACAAAGTATTACCGGAGTTGGAAGTAACTTTTGGGTTGAAGGCATCACGGAGAAGAATCTGGTAAACGTTTAGGATCCAGAATAGGGCTCTTGCAAACTTTTACTGTGAGCAAATGAATAGTCCAAGCTGATGGAAAGACCAGCGAAAATCACGAAAAGTACAGTAAGAAAGTCGAAAATTCAGTAATAAACTCACAAAACTGTTATTACGGCAAGATCGGGTTGTCGGTTTCAACGCAGGTATCATGGGTGATTCCTATTTATGCACGATCTGTGCGTGCAATCTGGTAACAACGGATTCTCTCCATTGAAACCTATGTAAAATAATCGATCTTCAGGAGGTGCAATTGCACCCCCAAGGTATCGATACTTTTGCATAGGTCTAAATGGAGAATTAGCACCGTTGCTAGATTGCACGAGCCGCAACTGCTATTATGTCACTCTTTCTTCGGAAATACAGAGATTTGTCTCAATTTAAACAGGAATCTCCCATGATACATTGGTACCTGCGTCTCTCAGCCATTGAGCCTGATTCTGAGATTGAATTTCTTTATTTTTTAGTGTACCTACTCATTGTCATTTTTACAGGTAGGTATATTTATCCAAGAATCAATTCCTCAATCCCATGTAGCAAAAGTTGGCAAGAGCCCCCTTAGTGGAGTAATGTACAATCTGGCAACACGGTATTTTGTCCTTTTAAAAACACAGGAGCCGTGACTGGAAGCAGCTGATTTAGACCTTTCAAAACAAGGTCCTAAAGAAGTTGAAAGAATATAGCTTTTGGACTAAAGACGTAGATAGCAAAAACCAATTTTCGAATAATCATGAATAATTAACTGAAATTATTCACATTATTCTCATATGTTATTCCTATTTGTAAATTGAAGTTTTGACACTACCAGTATATTCATTTGGCATACGATGAATGACTGCGGTAGTGTTAAAACTTCAATTTACTAATAGGAATAACATATGAGAATACTGTGAATAGTTTTAGTTAATTATTCATGATTATTCAAAAGTTACTTTTTGCCCAGCTCTAATCGGAATAGCATGAGAATAATGTGAATAGTTTTAGTTAATTATTCATGATTATTTAAAAGTTACTTTTTGCCCAACTCTAATAGGAATAGCATGAGAATAATGTGAATAGTTTTAGTTAATTATTCATGATTATTCACAAGTTACTTTTTGCCCAAATCTAATAGGAATAGCATGAGAATAATGTGAATAGTTTTAGTTAATTATTCATGATTATTCAAAATTTACTTTTTGCCAACTCTGATAGATAGATCAAACAGAAGAAAGTTTACCACTAATTGTAAGAACGGATTTACGGTTACTGAGAAGAAGAGGTATTTGTACCAATGGAAGAGTTCTTTGGAAGAACACCGACAAAGCAGTGTTGTGCATGTGTGTTTCTGAACGACGAACATTAAACAGGTTGTTATTTAAGGCAGATGTCCCAATTACCGCCCCTGTCCCAATTACCAACCCCCTTTTCATTTATTCTTTAAAATAAGCCTTCTTTAGCAGACAAATTTAAGCGTATATGGGATAAGTGTTTTTCATAGGTTGGCTGAACTGGTGAAAAAAGTTTGAAGTTGATATTTAGCAGCGTTGTGCCCTTAAAAAATCATAGAAGTTGACACAGGACACCTGCCCCCGTACTATTACCTGTTTTTGCCGATTTCTCTCAGCAGTTACTTATTAAAAATCTGTTCTCTTTACTTTCTGCTTTTTAAATTATTAATAATGTCATTATTTCCTGACAATAAACATGATGATTTGAATGAAAAGCCAGCGCAAATATGTATGGCTATAATTAGGGCACCTGATATGACAATAATTGGGACAAAGCCACTTTTGGTGTGGCGGTAATTGGGACATGGGTCATTTTTTCGTGTTTTATTAATAATTTTTTTTCTTGATTGATTACGCCAACTTTATATTTTTTTCATAAAACTAGATAGTATTTGAGAGGCCCTAGTGAAAACCGATCATAGATTTGATAAAAATTAACATTTTTACAGGCAGTTTACGGCAATTTTTTCTTAAGGGGGGGGGGCGGTAATTGGGACATCTACCTTAGTACCTATGGCAATGGGGCTCTTGCAAACTTTTGCTATAGGTAATTGAAGATTTGATTCTTGCATACAAACCTGTATAAATGACAACGTGAACACTAAAAAATCGCAAAATTCACACTCAGAATCGGGCTGAATGACGGAGGAACGCAGGTAGGTATCTAGGGTGATTCCTATCTGAATTAATACATATGGGTCTGTTGCACACTAACTTTTGCTATAAGCGATTTAATAAGGCAAATTTTCGTGACGAATATATTCGATGATATTCGACAAAACCATTACCAACCTACGCATGACATAACCATATATACCGTTTGCCCTGACCATAACTTGAAGTATGAACTTTTCCCACTCTAATATGTTTAAAGTTTTGTTCTTTTAAAATGTTATTACTTACCCAAGAAATGATTTCTGGGTCAAAATTATTTCTATAGAAATTGGAATTTTTTGAGCCGCTTTTCTTGTAGAATAGTGAAAACGCAAGATGAACTTTTTTGGAAACTGCTCGAGAACATTATTTTTTTTTTTTTCGCCTTTCAGTTCTCCATGTTTCGGCAGCTTTTGTTTCTCCTAAACTTTTTAAAAGTATACGCATGAAATAAAGTTGCGAAATTAAATGTTGGCTTTTAAATCTAAATGTGTCAATTTTTTGTTTTCAAAAACCCACGCGGATCATACGGCTTTTAAGTTTTAAGTGCCTCTTCCACCACAAATATTACAATACGCGGTGATAGCACAAAATGATCTTTGCTTTTGTTTTTCCTTTACCCTCAGTGACTTAGACAAGGAATGAAAAATATATCATAAACCTTTTAAATTTCGCGCGCAGAAAGTGAGGAAAGACGATTTTCGGTTGATCATGAACTGTCAAATCGTAATAGAATCGAGTTGATGGTCGGCTCGAAAATGTTATTAAATAATTAAAATCGTACATAATATTTATTCCATAACTATAATCGCTCACTAGCAATAAGTATTTTTCTTTCGTTTGTTCAAATCTATGACTGGTCTGGTCATCTTGAATTTGCCGCGTGAACATTATCTTCGGCGTATAATGATGGGGTGAATTAAAAGCATAGAAATAATAAATTTAAATAAATTGAATTCAAATAGAGTAAACTTGGTATCGAACAGCAACAATAAGATACAATTTTCGATTTGCTTTTTGCTTTTTCTGAATTTAAAAGGAGATAATGGGCATTTTGAGTGCTCGCGCTGTTGATTCGGCACCTCTTCATCGACCGTCTTTTTGCAAAGGGGTGTAAATTGATTGCGACGATGCGAGTACCTACTATAATTTTTCAACTTCTCTGTACATGAATACAACAAATAGATAATATATTTTGATTTCATATAATTGATCAGAAAATAATTGCTTGCATTAAATTTCGATCAATTAGTATTTGCTATAGCACCTACTACCTACTGCTCAAATTGCATCATTTATTGAAAGTATGAAAAAATCTATGAATTTGATGTTTTGTCGTACTGGACGGAAAAATGTAAAATTATTAGGTTATAGGTAAAACATTGAAATTGACTTTCCCTCAACGACAAAACTCCTAGAACAATTCTGCGTAATAGTTTTAATTCTCAAAATCAATGATGTAGGCAAATCTTTGCAATAGACTGTACTGTAGTACATATTTTCACGGAAAAAGTTTGATCAATAAGCGCCTTCAATTAAAGGTTAAGGCAAAATCAACACCGAAGAGTAGCAATATTTAACTACTCGCACAATTCAAGCGAACCTATGGAAGAATACCTACGAGTATGTATAATGAGGTATACCTAATCTAGCTCTGAAAGGGATGTCTTTTTTTACTGTACCCATGATCATTTAAAACTTAGCACGTTTTACATCGCCAAATTTTTCCATAAGAAATTGATAGTTTTTATTGAAATTATCCGAACTATTGGGTGTTAACATGTGCGCTATAGGAAAAAGAAAGTCTCCTGATTGAAATGGTTTTGAAAAATTTTTCTCTTATATTTATACACACAAAAAAAAAAAAAAAAAAAAAAAAAAAGGATTTTTCAAGATGTTCTTTGAAAAGTCATTTAACTCACTTCTCAAACACTTTAAAGCCGCAAAACTGTTCAAAATGTCCTAGATTTGAAAGAGTAAAAATGTCGACCAGGTTATACTTTCTTTTATAGGTCATAGTACAAGGTATGGCGAATGATGTAATTTTTATGATTTTTCTGACAGCTATTCTCGGCTATATTACCTTGTTCCACTCAAAAAATAAAAAAACTTCGTAAGATTTTGAGCACTGTAAACCCCGTTTTTTAGTTTATATTATGACCCATTTACTCATCAGACAATAATTGTATGATATTGTTGTGCAGAGTACCGATAATTTTCCCCTGTCAAAGGCTACAAAATGATAAAGGATAGGAAAAAAATGGTGTGAGTTATGGCCAGTTGACAACGCGTGCACTTGTTGAGTGACTCTTGTGGGCGCAGCCTCGGGGGAGGAAGGTGAAAAAAAAGTGGCAGACCGACTACCATTGCAAACGGGACGGGGCAATTCATCCCTTTGCCTTCACGCTGCATCTATCACTAGGTCTTTCGCATGAAATTCACTTCGGAACCTCTCCCATCCCCCTTTTTTTCATCACGGGATGGTAAAAAAATTCAGTGAGGGGTAGTACACGGGATAACAAGGGAGGCTTGAAGCTTTTCGTTTGTTATTTATGTTCCGAATACATCTTGCGTGACGTGTGAAAGCTTGTATAATGTTCTATTATTTTGTAACGCCTGTTAGTAATCAAAGTTGTATAGGGAGTGAAAAAAAAAATTAATAAATAATTTCAAAACAAAACAAAAGCGGTAAAAAACGGAACAAACCATGGATATTATTTCAATGATTGGTTTACATTAATTTGCATTCCTCCCTCGACACAGGCTTGCGTATGGAGAGGGTGGCACTTTTATAGTTTTTTTGTTTTTTTTTTTTTTTTTTTTTTTTTTTTTTTTTTTTTTTTTTTTTTTTTTTTTTTTTTTTTTTTTTTTTTAAGTTGCTATATGTTTAAAAACTGAAGTAAATGGAAATTTAAAATTAAATGACGAAGACAAATTGGCATGATACACGTCAACACGTGCCTCGTGAGCAACAATCGACTGTGTTTTTTTGTTTGTTTGAATCTATGAAAAAGTATCGATTATTTGTGGAGGCATCGATAACAATCGATACATTTGTACAGGTGCAAATGTGAGAAAAACGATTGTCATAAGTGCAGGCGGAAGTCATCCAAGCCAAGTTGTAAACGTAACCTGCGGAGGGTTATCTAAACTCTTTATCATACACGATTAAAAATAATTTAGTATGCGCTTAGAGCTTCGTTGACACCAACAAAGCTTCGTTATCTAGTCTTCATTTCTACAGAAGCATATAATTCCTTAGAGTTTTGTTGACTCAACATGCTGGCTGTACTTCATACTTACCTGGAAACAAAAAACAATAAACTATCGTTTTAAACGCAATGCGTTTTCTTTTTCTTTTTTCTACATATTTTTACACACCCATCAAGATAGGACCAAACAAAATGTGGGTGTGAAGTGTCCCATTGGTTCACTGTGCTCTCATTCATTTCAAACGAGAGAGTCTTTAAAAAAGAAAACTTTTTTTTTTTCATAAAGTGAAAAATTAAGCTGCTGCAAATCGTCATAGCTTTCTCGGCTCATGAATTCAGCATAACACTTCCATTTTTTACCATTAGAATCTCAGTATTATAATGAACGCACAATTTCTTCACCTTATCCAATATCCATCTCTCTCTCTCTCTCTCTCTCTCTCTCTCTCTCTCTCTCTCTCTCTCTCTCTCTCTCTCTCTCTCTCTCTCTCTCTCTCTCTCTCTCTCTCTCTCTCTCTCTCTCTCTCTCTCTCTCTCTCTCTCTCTCTCTCTCTCTCTCTCTCTCTCTCTCTCTCTCTCTCTCTCTCTCTCTCTCTCTCTCTCTCTCTCTCTTTCTTTCTCACTCTCTCTCTCTCCCCCTCTCCCATCCTTTACCCTCTCTCTTCTGTGCGATGCTTCATCGTCATGTCTGTCACTTCAATAGGTAAAGTGGATACGGAGTATGAACTTCTAGTTCCATGATGATATTCCCGAAAAATGTTGCCAGAAGTACGATTCTAGACTATATTGTATGTTCTTTTCCTTTTGATCCGAGGCAAAGTAAATAGATTTCAACCCGAGATTTGGCATCGCCGCATTCAAGTTACAAAGTTCAACGCGTACGCGCATACTTTTTCCAATGATACCCATGATTTGCTGTGAAAACTAGAAACCGTGACATCAATAACCAGACTTTCTCATGGGCGACACCGTCCGTATCCAAGTCTTCGCTCTTTTTATATATCTTATTATTTCTCCTCTCTCGCATTGGATTTTATTTTTCCCCCGCAATATTTTTATCATCGGTCGGGAGGAAAAAAAAATTGCGATGTTTATGACGAAGCGAGCGTGAAGTCCATTTTGACTAGCTGCGATTTTTCTGCTCTATTAGCCGTAGCGAGTGGCGATGATTGGAGATCTTGCAAGGTTTTGCTGTATATGTAAATGAACTATCAATTCCGATGAAAAATGCTGCGAAATTAATATATCGAGACCATTAAAAAGTTTAAAACTAACTCCTCTCAGAGAAAACTAAGATCAAAGTTCAGGGACCAAATAATGTTAGGTCCCGAGCATTGAATTGCGTGCATCTTGCGTGCGGTTTCGACCAAGCAGCGAGCTTACGCACGGTCATGTGACCGTGCGTAAGTTACGCCCGGGGTCTAACATTATTTGGTCCCAGATGAACTACCCAACCCATGTATGTATAAATGTATTCACCAGTGCACTCCGTAGGTTGTAGTGCTTGTATCCGAAGGATAGATTCCTAGCGGATCCAAGTTATTGTCCTTCTCTCTCTTCTCCCATTAGAATGCATGTGTTAGCAAAGGATATAAGAGGGGGCGAATATCACGTGACTGCCCCTAATCTGTCCTTTTCTAACACACGCGTTCTAATGGGAGAAGAGAGAGAAGAATAGATTCCGAACGGATCCAAGATATTGTCCTTCTCTCTCTTCTCCCATTAGAACGCATATGTTAGCAAAGGATATAAGAGGGGGAAAAAATCAAGTGAATGCCCCTAAATCTGTCCTTTTCTATCATACGCGTTCTAATGGGAGAAGAGAGAGAAGGATAGATTCCTAGCGGATCCAAGATATTGTCCTTCTCTCTCTTCTCCCATTAGAATGCATGTGTTAGCAAAGGATAGAAGAGGGGGCGAAAATCAAGTGAATGCCCCTAAATCTGTCCTGTTCTATCAAACGCGTTCTAATGGGAGAAGAGAGAGAAGGATAGATTCCTAGCGGATCCAAGATATTGTCCTTCTCTCTCTTCTCCCATTAGAATGCATGTGTTAGCAAAGGATAGAAGAGGGGGCGAATATCACGTGACTGCCCCTAAGCTGTCCTTTTCTAACACACGCGTTCTAATGGGAGAAGAGAGAGAAGGATAGATTCCTGGATCCGCCTACGGTGATGGGTTGGAGTCATCGTCGAGGATCGCGACTCACTCGCGAGTCTTACACAATTAAGAAGGATGCCATTCTCATTCTCTCCGAGCCGACGATGACACGCCTCTTTGGTCGCGGAGAATGTAAACAACTCCGGGACGATCCAACCTATAACGGGCCTCGGGTAAACTTTCATTCCTCGCTCGTGCTATCAATGCACACGATTGGTCCGCGCCGTAAGTATTTATATATATATACACCGGTTGCATGGTCGGATGAGAAGACATCGGCAGAGGAATCGACTCCAACTGCAAGCATCTAAGTATCTATGGAAGGAGGGGGAGGAGTGCGGAAAGGGAGGGGAGGGGGGATTGTTTGCCGCTTACATCTTCAATTGTTCATCCTCCGAGCTCCGTTCAAGTTTAAGTCAATGAACGCATCGTGGCCGCGGCTGAGATGGCGGAGTGATGGGTGACGGGGGTATCCAGTATGGGGGGGGGGAGAGAAGTGCATGATGAACTTTAAAAGCGCACCGCGGGTGACTTCTTCTCCAGTTGACTCGTCTCTATACGGTCATCTGTGTATATTATAATATGTATACGCATGCAACAGTATAATAGTGACGTCACACATCATCAAAGCTCGACTTTGTTATAATCATACACCGCGAAGCCCTCTCACTGATAACGGTTGGCAGGGCTGCGTCACTCTGCCGTTGCGTTGTGCGGATTATAACCCTTTCGATACAAAGCCCGAGTTATTTGATTTCGGATATCGATATATCTCTTAGAGATAGTAATAGCTATACACGGAAAAAAAAGATAAGTGAAAATAACCATACGGATACCTGATTTTGGAACCTGCTAGATGTTATGGTAAACTTGACCAGAAGTATGGTACATTTACTGATACTTTGAGTAAATTGAACATGCAATCAGGTAACATCACCTAGTACCTAGTCAAAACATAGTATACTTCTGGTTAACATTACCATAACTTCTAGCAGGTGCCAAAATCAGGTATCCGTATGGTTATTTTCACCGTACTTTTTTTTTCCGTGTACTATACAAATCGATAACACTTGTACTGAAAAATCAGAAAGAAAAAAAGAAAAAACAAGTTGGCAGCACTGAAGAAACTTTGGATAAAAAACGATCCAGCAAAAGACTTTATATAGTTGAGCCAACCAAATCTTTGGTTCACATAGACATAATGGTGCACATCGACATCCTGAACGATCGGTTAAATGAAAAAAGGAATCACTGAAGGGTAGAGTGGATAAAGGGGTTTTGTGAAATTTTGGACAAAATCGCGTTAGCACAGTGGAAGAAGGAGTCATGATGGTATCTGGGCTGCCGTTTTGCGTATAATCAATGCTATTTTTCAATTCACCGATGATTCCACCGGTTGAGAAAAGATTACACAGTTCAGTTCAGTGCATGCCTGTATTAAACTAAAATACTCGTATCTATAATCTTTTCTCAACCGGTGGAGTCGTCGATGACTTGAAAAAACTTGCGGATATTTTAATTAATCAACGGAGTTCCCACCGATCAAGTAAAGATTACAGATCAGAGTATTTTCGTGCATTACAGTCATACACTGAACTAAACTGTGTAATCTTTTCTCAACCGGTGGAGTCATCGGTGAACAGTAAAATAGCATTGATTATACGCAAAACGGCAGCCCTGGATGGTATCTATCTATGAATTTTCCAACTTGATTCAACAAATGTAGGATATGACCCTACTTTCAAAGCTGTTGCGGTTGATATATATGCAGCTAAAATGTCGAAAACACCCATACTTTTAACTTTAAAGTCGATTTTCTCAAAATCAAAAGAGTGTCACATAACCCCTTTATCCACTCTACCCTTCAACTGATTTGTCCGATGGGCGATCCTGCGAGGACCTGATCAGCCCCGCCGACATTGGCTCCATCAAGGGCGGATTCAGCAATATGGCAACCATGTATTCTTCCCATTTGAACGTATGAGAAAGAATCGATTCTCGAGGGGGCCATGGCCCCTTGACTAATCGATTGTTTCTCACGCATTCAAATGGGAAGTATACACAGTTGCCAGATCGCTGGATCCGCCCATGGGCTCCATCGTATTTGGTCCGCATTTAAACCCGAGCAAAAGGTTGGCCTCTATGTAGAAG
>VMOF01000379.1:7254704-7347532 GCA_011764245.1 Trialeurodes vaporariorum
TGCCAAATCTCACGGGCCGCTACTGAACGGCACATCGAAATGTTGAGAGCGCTCCCAACTTTACATTACTTGGGACGGTTCTAGAGCCTCTCCAACCCACCCTGAGTGCTATTTTGAGGTTAGTTTTGTGATTTCGCCATTTTTAAACGGTCCGATGAGGTCCGTTGGCTGGTGGCCGATGCTTGTTGAAGTACTTAGGGTGGACTTGGGGCCGAGGACCGACAGGACCGTGTGTACCGTATTAGGCCCCATAGCCCAGGGCTGCCGTTTTGCGTATAATCAATGCTATTTTTCAATTTACCGATGATTCCACCGGTTGAGAAAAGATTACACAGTTCAGTTCAGTGCATGACTGTAATAAACTAAAATACTCGCATCTGTAATCTTCTCTCAACCGGTGGAGTCGTTGATGACTTTAAAAAACTTGCAGATATTTTAATTAATCAACGGAGTCTCCACCGATTAAGGAAAGATTACAGATTAGAGTATTTTCGTGCATTACAGTCATGCAGTGAACTAAATCGTGTAATCTTTTCTCAACCGGTGGAATCATCGGTGAATAGAAAAATAGCATTGATTATACGCAAAACGGCAGCCCTGCCATAGCCGTAGCCAGGATATTGTCTTTCTCTCTATTGGCCCATTTGAACGTATGTGTTAGAAAAGGATGGATATAGGGGCTGTCACGTGACTTCAGCCCCTCTTTCTGTCCTTTTCTAACACATGCGTTTAAATGGGCTTAGAGAGAGAAAGACAATACCCTGGATACGGCTATGTTAGGCCCGGGTAACTATCCGAAAAGCGGCACCACTGCGATAAGAGAACCTTATTGCCGGACAATTTAATTTGCCACAACTACTCCTTAATCAACAAAAAATTTATTTTTTTTAACTCAAAGCCCCTAAAAAAGGAAGCTGAGCCGTTTTGTTTCGAGCTCATGTTTACGTTTGGTGTGCGCAGAAAAAAACACTTTGGTAGCGCTGACAAAACCTTTGGTAGAAAAATGACCCAGCAAAAGACTTTAGTTGAGCCAAAAAAAGGTTCTTTACGCTTAACTAAAGAGATTTTGCTGGGTGAATAAAAAATTTGGTTGACCCAACTAAAGTCTTTTGCTGGGTCATTTTTCTACCAAAGGTTTTGTCAGCGCTACCGAAGTGTTTTTTTCCGTTTTTTCTGTGTGAGAATTGGCAAGGATGTTAGGAACAGAATAAATCAACCAGCCAAGGCGGTGGCGAAGCGGCGGTCGTTTAACGGGGCCAATAAGTGGCCAAAACGGCGGCGGCCGCGTCGAATCAGAGGCCCCTGGCCCCCGTCCGTCCGTCCTGGCCTGAGACCAGTTTACATTTTGGCAAATCGCGTGAATCGCACGCAGGAATACACACTAGCGGAGCCAAGAAATCGTCCTTCTCTCTCGTTTCCCATAAGAATTCATGTGTTAGAAAAGAAAGGAAGAGGGAGCAAAAATCACGTGACTGCCCTGATTCCATCCTTTTCTAACACGCGCATTCTAAGGCAGGAGAAGAGAGAAAAGTAGAAATTCGTGGATCCGCGGTATCGTCCTTCTCTCTCTTTTTCTCATTAGAATGCATGTATTAGCAAAGGATAGAAGAGAATGCAAAAGTCACGTGACTGCCCCTAATCTGTCCTTTTCTAACACACGCATTCTAATGGGAGAAAGAGAGAGAAGTGGTGCAGGAACGAAACGCAAAACGCGCGATCAGCGGGTTTTTCGGTGCCTCCGAGTCTTTCGACAAAGTAGCTCGATTGTCGGCCGGTTTCAGTCGCTTTGGTCCGCCGTTTTACTGTTTTACGGTGTCATTAAAAATCCTTACGGTTGGCATTTATTGAAAAATCAAGTTGTTAACAATGTTGCCGCTCAAAAAGGTGGCCGAAAAGTATCATAATAAGCAGGGTTTCTGGGACGATGGCCCGTGATACTTCACGTCTGCTCTTCACTGGGAATCAACTTTCGGATAGAGCTGAGGATCTCGGTGAACGAGCGGATGTATTGTTTTCGCAGCATCCCTTGTAAACAGGCACCGGCCTCTCTATTTATCTTGTGGGTGAAGGAGGTGGATTGGCGTGCGACTTTTAAACGTGAGACCGACTCGAGCTGTTTATACAGTATGTTCCAAAAGTCCGTACCGCAAGCCCAAGTCCAAAAAAAAATACTATAAATGTTTTCATTGAGAATGTGATACCTAAGAATAATTGGGATGAGAAACGTTTGAGATTTCGATCCGTTGATATATTCAATAAACTTCCCAAATCTATAAAAATGATGTTCATGGAAGGGGATAGCTGCACATGCTCAATGAAAACAAAGTAGTATTTTAAAGTAAATCCTTTCTATAATATGAATGAGTACTTAAAACCACTTAAGTAATAGACTAGTCTTTGTACTCCTCTATATGATAAATAGCAATTGTATTTCTACTTACCTACTGTTCTTATTCTTCTGTTCAATGACTATGTCTAGTATGAAGAAAAACACGGAAAAAAGTGGGTTGTGTCCTCGGCACAAATTTGGGTTCACCGGCCACAATTTGCATCAGTTTTTTGCATGGGAGACACAATCAGAGTTTGTCGTTGACACAATCTGATTGTGTTCTATGCAAAAAAAAAAAAAAAAAAAAAAAAAAAAAAAAAAAAAAAAAAAAAAAAAAACGGATCCAAATTGTAGCCGGTGAACCCAAATGGGGCTATTGCACACTTTTGCTATAAGCTATTTAATAGTCGATTAAGGCGTAAAAACCTCGAAAAATAACGATGGCGGCACTAAAAACTTCCAAAATCCACTCCTAAACTCAAAAAACGCAGTTAATTCCGCGAGCGTAATGGTGGCCGAAGGCACTAACAATTGGAGATTCCCATCTAACAATTTTGAGACTCCATAAAGAAGTGACCAATAAGAGACGACTTTCATTTGACACCGGTGTCACTAGGTATTGTGGCACCATTCATCGGATGTGGATCATCACTCTGATGACTAATTACTCTGTGAATCATCCTTGTCAACATAGAAAGAGTGACGAAATTAAGATGGGAATCTCCCATTGTTAGTGCCTTCGGCCACCATTACGCTCGCGCAAATAACTGTGTTTATTGAGTTTAGGAGTGGATTTTGGAAGTTTTTAGTGCCTCCATCGTTATTTTTCGAGGTTTTTACGCCGTAATCGACTATTAAATCGCTTATAGCGAAAGTGTGCAATAGCCTCATTCGTGCCGAAGTCACAACCCACTTTTTCAGTGAATGTAAAATGTAATGTATTTGACCGGTACTGAGCTTTAAGCAAAGCTGTTGTATTAATATCGAATAAATAAAATAAATGAATAAAATAAAGTAGGAAAAAACTTTCTCATTGGTAGTGGTGGGTCGTGCAATGTCGCAACAACGTTTTCTCTCCATTTAGATCTGGGTAAAACAATCCAATCCAGGAAGAGCATTTGCACCCCACTTCCCAAGATATTGATATACTTTTGCATAAGTTTAAATGGCAAATAAGCATGGTTGCCAAATTGCACGAGCCGCCGGCACTGCTCATTAGATATATACACAAATAACGGGTCTGCTCGTTACAGCTTGCAAATTCTCCATCTAAATCAATTTGACACATTTATAAATACTAAACAGACCTACTAGTATTTCCGTGTTTCCATTTAATCTCGATATTTTAATTCCCTTAAAAATAATCTGATGGATAAAATTGCTTGACATTTTCAGAAACATGAGTTGACGTAGAGAAGGAAAGTGTTTCTGGAAGTTTCAAGAATTTTTTTTGTTCTATAGGTTTAATTTTATAATAATATTAAAGTCAAGTGAAAATGCCAAAGTCTAAAGTTGAGTAGGTCACTTTAGTATAAATGAGTCCAATTGACAATACTAGGTATATGGATCTAAGACTAACGAACAGATCTGATGTTCATTGAAGTAAAATACGTGCTTTATGACTTGGGCCAGGTGAGGACTTCGGGGACATCCTGTATTTCCAGTATCACTAAAATGATTTCATCCTCTCTATACCACTCTTTCACTGAATCTATTTTCCTTTATTTTTACAGAAGGTATTAAATGACTATATTTTTTAATGTGATACCTCCTAAGTCGGCTGGATTGTTTTCATTATGAAACGCCCTTTTGGTTCTCTTTCTAGCATAATTGCAATAATTTATTACAGTGGGATGTTAACAAAATTAATGTATAACTTTAGGAAGTGAGAATATTTAAAAGACACTTATAATCATACGGAGGTTTGATTTGACTCAATCTGTAGATCACTTTTTAGTAACCGAAATATTTGATACTTTTGTTTGATTAAGAAAGAGAAAAGGAAACAAGATACCCGTTGACTTGGTTGGATTATATGCATGGTAATGAGTGTAAAAACTGCGTTCACCAGAAATTTAAATAAATATCATTGTTTTGCAAATCTAAAACTTTGGTCGAGTGATACATTACTTTCAAAAATATAACTGCAACAATCCTCTGATGAGGCTCTTGCAAACTTTTGGTGTGAGCAAATGAATAATCCATACTGATGTATAAACCAGCAAAAATCACAAAAACCACACTAATAAAGTCTAAAATTCAGTAATATACTCACATAACTGCTACAATGGCAAGTTCGTAATGGCGGTTCGACCAGAGACAATATACAATAGAGACCACGCACTATCTATCTTGCCCATGTTTGCGCGCGGTGGCAACTTTTTTTTTTCGGGGTCTCAACAGAACATCGCAAACATGGTCCATACGTTGACTGATGAGAAACGTCGTTGAGATTTTTGCCTAGTGGAACAGAAACACCGAAATTGCATCAGTCAACGTATGGACCCTGTTGGATGTAGAGTCCCTTGATGGAAATATTGTATAGGGAGTACCGACACGAGCTCAAAGAGTTGTGATTGGTCGTTGGTTTTAGGCTCTCACGGAGTCGAGCAGGAGTCGACGACATCGAAGGCTCCACACGAAAGGAGTCGATTCGTAGAGGAACGTATGGGAACGGACCGGAATGCCGGAAAATCCGCCAGTCCACCACTGGTCCACTGTCGAACTTAACCTTCGAATGCGTTCACGCGGTCTACAAAATCGACTCCTGTCAAAATGCATAAAGCGTCGTGTCGGTACTCCCTATACAATATTTCCATTAAGGGACTCTAGTTGGATGGTGCATCTGCATGCTTCCTGTGTTAATTCCTGTTGAGCTCCGAAAAAAAAGCCAGCCATCGCGCGCATGGCTAGTGCGTGGTCTCTATTATACAGGGTGTTGAAAAACTGTTCCCGAATATTTCAGGGGCGGATTCTACGGGTCAAAATAAGACCTTTTTACCCTATTAACATGAGTCCGAAAATGCCCCCCTTTTGAGCTACAGCCCTCCAAAGTTTTAAAAAATTAACGGTTGTTTTGGAATAGCGACCACTATTATGAACCAAATGTCTTAAAACTTGGTGTCCTAAGGTAATTTTACGTGTAAAATCCATTAATGACCTCTAAAAATTCAGAAATTGAGTCAGACAGTACTTTTCACGCAATATTGTACCTTTAACGGCACGAATTTTATGTAACGGATTAAAATTTTGAAGAATAATTACCAAAATTAGATGCGAAAAACCCTTAAAAAGATTTTTGGTCCTCTTTGTTTCTTTCGATACGACGCGTTCTAAGCGAGATAATCGCTGCACAGTGTGGCAAGGTCAGCGCTTTTACCATAGCGGCCGGCCCGTAGAAGCAGCGGAGAGGCGGGTTGCATACTCGCTGCCGTTTTTCATGGTAAAAGCGCTGACTTTTCCACACTGTGCAGCGATTATCTCGCTTAGAACGCGTCGTATCGAAAGAAACAAAGAGGACCAAAAATCTTTTTAAGGGTTT
The DNA here is from genome assembly GCA_011764245.1 of Trialeurodes vaporariorum. Lineage (NCBI taxonomy): Eukaryota > Metazoa > Arthropoda > Insecta > Hemiptera > Aleyrodidae > Trialeurodes > Trialeurodes vaporariorum. The sequence continues at coordinate 7,260,575 of VMOF01000379.1, forward strand.
TTCGCATCTAATTTTGGTAATTATTCTTCAAAATTTTAATCCGTTACATAAAATTCGTGCCGTTAAAGGTACAATATTGCGTGAAAAGTACTGTCTGACTCAATTTCTGAATTTTTAGAGGTCATTAATGGATTTTACACGTAAAATTACCTTAGGACACCAAGTTTTAAGACATTTGGTTCATAATAGTGGTCGCTATTCCAAAACAACCGTTAATTTTTTAAAACTTTGGGGGGCTGTAGCTCAAAAGGGGGGCATTTTTGGACACATGTTCATAGGGTAAAAAGGTCTTATTTTGACCCGTAGAATCCGCCCCTGAAATATTCGGGAACAGTTTTTCAACACCCTGTATATTGTCTCATGGTTCGACGCAGGTATCATGGGTGCGATTCATGTCTATTTAGGTGTGTTACTTTCTCTCAGGAAACACTGAGATAGATCTTAAATTAGATATGAATAATCTCCCATGATACCTGCGTCTCTCCGCCATTAAGCTCGATTCTGAAGGTGAATTTCTTGATTTTTTTTTTTTACTCATCGTCATTTTTACAGGTTTTTATGCAAGACTCTACTCTTCAGTCCCCTGTGGCAAAAGTTTGCAAGAGCTCCATTCATATTAGGCATTACGTATCGTTAAAATGAGAGGCAGTTAAGATGCAAGGATAGTTTAATCTACACATATAGAGAGACTGATTGTGAGTTTATTTTATCATCGTATACCCTCATAATTTTCATCAACTTGTCAAGTTATGTTTATGAGTCATTTACTATTTTGAGATGTATACAGTTAAATACAGAGAAGGTTTGTGAAGAAGAAAAAAAACACGAATGAGTATAGCGTTGCCCCCTCTTATTTTAAATCTTGCACTGAATCAGGGGAAGAAAGAAATAGGCGAAAAGTTCAGTTGTAGGGAGCTATCGGCTGAAAGTGTGTTTAACACGTGTGGATGTACTGAAATTCAGCGTTGCCAACTCTTGCGGTAAGCTTTAGACGTAACTACCGTTCAAAAAAATTTAGATTCTGAAGACTAAAATAGGTCACATTCCTTAATATGTTTCCGAAGCCACCAAAAAAAAAAAAATGAGGTGTGAAAAGAAAGAAAAAATTTAAAAAAAAATAGTTGAGAAATTAAAAATAACCTAAAATAACAAAGATTATACCAGGAAAAAAATGTCCACAATATTTAAAATTTGAAGCGTCATCAGAACCATGTTTGCGATACATTCTGTCGGTTTCAGCAGATAATGGAGCTGTTGCAAACTTTTGCTACAGGCTCATTAATAGTTGATAATGGGGTAATACCCTGTAAAAACAACGATTAGCGCAATAAAAAATCACGAAATTCACTCGTAAACTCACAAAATGCTTTTAAACGCGAGACCGTAATGGCGGCCGGGGCCGCGGTTTTCATTGGGGTTCCCTATCTTCAATCAGCGCCATCTACACGAGTTGTTCTCGCAACACCACACAAGAAGAAGAAGAAGCATACAATTGCCATAAGAAAACCGCGGCCTCGGCCGCCATTACGGTCTCGCATTTAAAAGCATTTTGTGAGTTTAGGAGTAGATTTCGTGGATTTTTAGTGCGCTAATCGTTATTTTACAGGGTATTACCCCATATTCAATTATTAATAAGCCTGTAGCAGAAGTTTGCAACAGCTCCATTAGAGACGACTTTCATTTGACACTGGTGTCACTAATTGTAAGTGTCACGGTACCATTCATCGGGTGTGGACCACTACTCTGATGACTAATTACTCTATGAACCATCCTTGTCAGCATAGAGAGAGAGAAGAAATTAAGATAGGAATCTCCCATTATATTACTGCCCTCAGTCACCATTATGCTCGCGCAAATAAAATCGTTTATTGAGTCTAGGAGTGATCGTATTGAGTCTCATTCTTAAACGAAGAATAGCCGTCAAATATTTTCTATCATGAGTCGATTGAAATTTTTAATTTCAAAGGTGTCCTGTACCTCCCCATCCTTCTTTGTCCCGCTGGGTATTAAAATGATTGGATGATGTGTAGTATTCAATGAATAATTAATATACCTTTAAAGTTGTTTTGCACTCATTGAATTGGTTATCTACTCCAACTTATTAACAATAATTATTCAAAACTTGTAACTTTTACCTAGTATCTATTGGTTTTTTTGGATCTATTGGATTGTATTCTTTAGTAAAGGTCCAACACTGAAAAAAATGTGAATGTTTACATTGCAAACAATTGCTAAAAACCGGGAATACAATTTACTTAGCAAAAATTGCAATTATAATGACATGCTTGGTTACCAAAGAATATGTTGCTGCTTTTGCATTATTTTTTGCGTCACAGGCAATTTTTTTGATAAACTAGCAATATTTTTTGTTACATTAACACAATTTTTTACTAAATTAGCATTTTATAAGATACAATTCTTGCTTTGTAAAATGCGTATTCTTGGTTTTAGCAATTATTTTGCAATTTCAACGTAATATTTTTTTTTCTGTGAATAAGTACCATAGGCGGACCGTTTCAGCGGCTAGCCCCCCCCCCCACTTTTTTGGACGAAGGGGCTAAAAATCGGGAAAAAGTCATCACTTGAGACTTGAGAAGCAAAAAAAAGAAAGAAAAAAAAGGTCATCACTTTTTAGGCCCCCTTTTTTTTTGGTCACGGTCCGCCTACGATAAGTACATATTTGCGTAGTACTAGAGTTTAACATAAATCGGGACAGTAAACTGTTGGCAACGCTGTAAGAAAGAACCGTGGACCCATTCAATCGGATTTCACAGAAAGGATGTGTCGTCATTGACTGAATCATGACTTCATTTATAAAAATTCGCGGACCATTTAAGATTTCATGCTTTATTTTTGTTGGAGGAGATCCGCGCGACATTCCACGACAGAGTGTTAAAATTTGAAAGGGTGACAAGAAGAGGCGGAAGTGTTCCCCTGTACCACAATTTTTTTTTTTTTTTTTTTTTTTTTTTTCACCCACCCTCTGTTACTCCCTCTCCACCCTTTCCTTCATAAAAACATTAGCAAAAAATTAGAGACTAATTCAGGGCTGCCGTTTTGCGTATAATTAATGCTATTTTTCAATTCACCGATGATTTCACCGGTTGAGAAAAGATTACACAGTTCAGTGTATTACTGTAATGCACGGAAATACTCTGATCTGTAAACTTTTCTCAACCGGTGGAGTCGTCGATGACTTTAAAAAACTTGCGGATATTTTAATTAACTATAACGGAGTTTCCACCGATTGAGAAAAGATTACAGATCAGAGTGTTTTCGTGCATTACACAGTCATACACTGAACTGAACTGTGTAATCTTTTCTCAACCGGTGGAATCATTGGTGAATAGAAAAAATAGCATTGATTATACGCAAAACGGCAGTTCTGGCAGACTACAGCAGTCAACAGAGGCAGCGAAGTAAAACTACTCCTTCTGTATAAAACTCTTGACTATAGACGTGTAAATGAGGCGAGGACAGATATGTCAACTCTTCAAACCAACACGTGGAAATAGTTTGCAGCTCTGATCGCCCAATTAACTCCTCCTCGAAGACTGTACATAATACATAATACAGTAAAATACAGGGACGGATCAAGAACATCCTTCTCTCTCCTCGTCTCAGGAATATCCCTTCAATGCGCAATTTTTTATTTTTTGACGAAACATGAATTTTTCCATTCATCTAGTCACCCTAATAGTGGGAAAAATAGTAAAAAAAATCATTGTGTTAATTTTTGATCTGTATGCTCAAAAAGTGTAATTTTCCGCCATTTTTTCAACATGCTGTAACGCATATAAAAAGACGGGATTTTTTTATTGTTTTTCAATTAAAAGTTGTTTTTTTGGTAAAAAAAAAAAAAAAAAAAAAAAAAAAAAAAAAAAAAAAAAAATCTTGTAAGGAATTTTAAAATGATTACCGAAAAGTAATTGACAGTCATTATAATGGAAAAACGTTTTTTGATTCAAGTGACGATTTTGCCGTGGACCTGATTTTTCATGATTTGATGTGAGATCTCATACGTATCGCTCTCTGTTTTCGGGACTGTGAACTATTTTTCAATGCTCTTATACAGGGTGAACCAGAGCACCCGTACCAGGCATTTTTCTCGAAAACTACTGAACCAAATGATTTGAAACAAAAAAGTCTGATAGGGAATCGACCCCAAATTTTTCAGTTTTGATATTTACAAAAGCCCCCGACAGCCCCTTGGGGCGTATTTAGGGAGGTTCAAACACATTTTTCAAGTTTTCTCGAAGAAATCTCAATAAAAGTAAAAAATTAGTTTAGGATCTTAAAGAAAAGGCAATTGCCGACATTTTTGCTCCCCTCAATATTTTCCAAAAACCCACATTTTTTTGAGTTATGGGGGATTTTTGAAAATTTTTTGAATCGGCCTTTATGGCCACCCTGTTGAGAATTTTTCAAAAATTATTACAGATTCTGAAAGCACAGATCAAGACCTTTCGATTGATGTGCCATATGTTACCTTAAAGTTCAAAAATAAGGTGTTTTTTGCCAAATCAAAATTTTGGGGCTTCAATTGGCTCAAACTATGGAATCGCGCCAATTCTGCAATTGAAGCCCCAAAATTTTGATTTGGCGAAAAACACCTTATTTTTGAACTTTAAGGTAACATGTGGCACATCAATCGAAAGGTCTTGATCTGTTCTTTCAGAATCTGTAATGATTTTTGAACAAATTTTAACAGGGTGGCCAAAAAGGCCGATTAAAAAAAAATTCAAAAATCCCCCATAACTCAAAAAATTTGGGTTTTTTGGAAAATATTGAGGTGAGCAATAATGTCGGCAATTGCCTCTACTTTAAGATTATAAACTAATTTTTTTACTTTTATTGAGGTTTCTTTGAGAAAACTTAAAACATGTGTTTCAACCCCCCCCAAATACGCCCCAAGGGGCTGTCGGGGGCTTTTGAAAATATCAAAAATGAAAAATTTAGGGTCGGTTCCCTATCTGACTTTTTTGTTTCAAATCATTTGGTTCAGTAGTTTTCGAGAAAAATGCCTGGTACGGGTGCTCTGGCTCACCCTGTATGTGCAGTAAGTGACCCAACGCGCAGCAACGTCAAATTTAGATTATATACTGGCTGCTAGTGAGTAAGAAAGTAATTGTTCTTCATGAGGAACACTGCGCGATGAAGGGATATGCAATATGCATGCTCATTGCCGTAGCCAGGATATTGTCTTTCTCTCTCTTAGCCCATTTGAACGCATGTGTTAGAAAAGGACAGAAAGAGGGGCTGAAGTCACGTGACAGCCCCTATCTCCATCCTTTTTTAACACATGCATTCAAATGGGCTAAGAGAGAGAAAGACAATATCCTGGCTACGGCTATGTACAGTCGAGGACAAAATGATTGTCAGGTGACTCCTGGATGTAGGCCACCTGCACTACTCATCTCAATGAATTTAAGCATTGCAGGTGGCCCACCTATACCAAAATCCAAGGAGTCATCTGACATTCTTTTTGTCCCCGACTGTACAATGTACATGCTCCATGTTGCTGTAGCAAAAGTTAGCAAAAGAAGAATTTGCAGAAATGTGGACATTGCAAATGCAACTGATCCCTTTAACCCTTAACTGCAGATGAGCCCAAATCTGGAACAATTACTTTGAAGCTTTATCTAAAAGTAGGAGACTTGAGTTGTACTGTCGCTGCATGGTGGGTCACATGTGGAACAGATACTAAACGAGTAAGAATTGTCGATTTTGTCCTAGAGCGCGCAGCACAGGATAGAGAACGTGCAGAGTGGTTGAAAGTAGCTTACTGAAAATCTGATAGAGATTTTCCGATTTTCATTGTTATGTTTGGGAGTAACGCAGGGGTACCATATACAAAAAAAACAACTATTGAAACTTACTAACTTATTTTTTACTACTTTAATTTTTTTTTTTTTTTTTTTTTTAGCCTGAAAACTTTATTTTCAGTTGCATGGATACCTAAATGCGGGTAAGGCCATATTTGGAAAAATTAATATTCAGGCTGTTTACCATAGAAAGATAATGGAAAGAATTTTTTCACTATTTTTCCCTGTCTCAAGGATCAAAATTGTACTGAAAAAAAATTATTTTATTGAAAAAAAAATCATGCAGTAAAGGGTTAATTTATCTATTCGACCATGTAATGTACCCACCCATCTTAATCGAAATTAGTACGAACTAAACAGTTTTCGTATCTTCACTGTCGATTTCACTTTCGACGTTTCATTTTCCTTCGAACAAGCCGCCCCCCCCTCTCCCCCTTCCATCATCCTTTCATAAAACAGAAACATTGCATCATAAACTGTGAGTATGGGCACTAATCTTCGATATAGCTCATACCGCCGCACTGTGGTCTGAAGTCGTCAAAAAGTGGCCAAAAATCAGATAGTAAATTTCTTATCAATTTCTCATTTTTAAACTTTCAAGACCAATTACTACTTACAAATAACACTTCTAGCAAGTAATTTAAACCTAGAAATTTCAGTGGAAAGTTTTGTAATAGCTTAACCCTTGTGAGCCAAAGGTATTTCGATAACACAAAGGACTAAGGGGGGGGGGGGTGTTTTTGTACCCCAAGGATATCTTCATGCAGCACAGTAAGTATCAATAATTTTGAAACTTTAATGGATGGATTATGTACTTAGTACCCTAAGAGAGTAATTTATGTGAAATTTGAGTAAAGTTTTGCTATGTTGCCAAATTTACACCTCCTTCTAAAAAAAATGTCAAAATAAAAAAAATGGAAAAAATGAAATGAGGTACCATCTTATTTTTCCATTTTTGATAAATTTCCAATTTTTTTTTCAATGATCTGACTTAATATTCTTAATCTACATAAAATTTCCGTAAAACTCACTGTTATAGATGGTTCCAAACTCAAAACTGGCAGGACGATGGTGGGGGGGGGGGGGGGGGTATATTTGTACCCCAACACTTTAAATTTCTATAATATCGACAAAAATTCATAAAAATTAATGAAATTTGGTGGACGTGTTCTAAGTATCCTAACTTAAAATGTCATGAAGTCCCAAAAAATTTTGAGCAGTTTTGACAAAATGGCGTCAAAAAAACTGGCCTGGGGTACAAATCTACCTCCCCCCCCCTTAGGCTCACAAGGGTTAAAAGGTCAAATACGATTATTTTTATTGAATTGTTTTTCCACTGATTTTTGGCCACTTTTGTACGATCTCAGACCACAGTGCGCCGCTTTGAGTCGCAGCGTCATCGCGTTGACTCGTGCCGAATGTATAGATAATAATAAGAAAGAGTGGTCTTCACGAAGATGCATCATTCAGCACGCTCAATGCATCACACATCGCACACATCACATCAGAGTCATCATACATTGCGCATGCGCGCTGCTCTCGTCCAATTTTTCATCATTATCATCACTTCTGCGGGCTGACAATGTATTGTAAAACAAAGCGCATGAAAGCCGAATCCGAGCACTGCGCCGACCGCTCTGTTGCCAAATTTGGCGTTGAAAATCAAAATTATTCTATATGAACTTCAGTACTTCAGTTGTGGTCTCTAATCAGTAGTGAAGTTTTGCTGCAGAGAATTTCAACATCGGTTCATTGGGAACCATGCTTTATTGAATTTGTGTCGTGGTAATCACCCCATTTATAATCTAAGTTAACCTCTTCACGGGAAGTGGTACACATTTTTACCATTTTATGTAACACTAGTTGGAAAGCCCGTGCTTCGCACGGTTGTGTTTTCTCTTTTTAGGTGCTGTCGCGTAGCGCAAGCACCTTATGCTATCGTCGCTGTCCGTATGTATGTATGTATGTATGTGACGCTCGACGCTCTCAGTTTGTTCACGCAAAAAGTGGTAGTAAATATCAATCGATTTTCACGAAACTTTGCAGAAACGTTTGTCACTACCTTAGGATGAACTGCTAAAAATTTGGAAAGATTTGGTCCAGAAATTTGAAAGTTATCGAGGTTTTAGTTTTTACATTTCATTGTTTTTCTCCGTTTTTGTATTTTTATTTGTATCATTTTACGAAGCGTCACACTGTTATTTAGTGTTATAGATTAAAAACAGTAATTGAACAAATACATACAAAAGACCGTAAATGGTTTTGCCTTCAACCAAATCAAACTCAATTGACAATTTTTAAGAACGTACTATTATAATCGCAAAATCGTCATACTTTATTCGCTCTCTCTTTAAAAAATAATATCTCCTACATTTCAAACGAAAATTAATTATTTACGAATTAATTACAATTCATCTTACCAACGATCACTCATCCGCATTCGCATAAAATAAAAAAAAAAAAAAAAAAAAAAAAAAAAAATCTGACCTGACACAATCATAATATAATAAGAGGGTAATTTTTTCTTATATAGGTAACCGTGGCTTCCAAATTTTCATTACGTTGTGACACACAATTCTGGTCTCAACATTCCGACCAAAAGAAATATTGCAACCCATCAAATCCAATTTTTAACACTGTACTTTCCGATCTTGCTATTTGACGCTTCAAAATTCTAGGACAATTTTTTTTTTTTTTTTTCAAACAAGTCTAAAAAGATTTTTTTTTAAATCTGGCAACGATGGGGTCGGCGAAGTGATAGGTTCTCCTTCTTTATAGAGACTCCGCTTCGTCCTCCGCACCAAACTAAAGACACCATCGAAAAGAAGTGCTCCAAAGTGAATGGTCGAGAGGGAGAGGGGGGGGGGGGGTTTGGGGGAGCAGGTGAAGACAATTGATCTTTCCACGAGGTCGCGCGGCGCGCGAAAGAAACTGTATCACGCCGCGGCGAAGGATCTTGGATCTTCTTCTCTTGATTTTTTTTTTTTTTTTTTTTTTTTTTTTTTTACGGCCGAGCCGCGAGCGCACTTTTCGTCGTAACTGTCCGTCAACGGACATTATTGCTAATTGATTCCCTGTTTAAGTGTCAGCGAAGATATGAATTGTCACCGCCCCGCCGCGCCGCACGCCGATCGTACGTGCTACCCCCCCCCCCCCCCACCTTCCCACAAACTCTCCCTCTTTTTTTTCATCCTGAAGTTAGTTCTTATACTTATGCCTTCTCCGTAATGAACTGAACGCACAAACATCTGTGTTTAATTAAAATTACACTCGGCGAATCTACGCTTTCGCGATTGTCAGATTTCAGTTTTTGTTTTTGTTTTTGTTTTTTTTTTCGTTTTTTTTTTGTTTTTTTGTTTTATTTTTTTTATTTTTTATTTTTTTTTTTTGTTTTTTTGTTTTTTGTTTGGACTCATCCATAAATCCACAAGGGAAAAGAAATATGATTTAGAGACAGAAAAAAAAATAACAGACAAAGCTGTACTGCCTCGCTGTTTTTGGATCCTATGTCTCAAAGTATGGCAAACTATACCAGACATTTTACTTACGTCATCAGCCAACCGGCAAGAATATAGCCAAACGTCTGACAGCGTTTATCATACTTTGAAGGATGGTCCAAAATCAGGCAGGCAGTAAAGGTGAATTTTACTCCCACCCAAAAACACCCAAGAAGATGAAACATTGACCAAGTTTTGACTTTTTGAAGTTCAGCAATCTATGCATAGTAATACTGTTATGGAAAAAAAAACAAAAACAAAAACAACAACAACAACAACAACACGAGAAAAACGGGTTTAAAGTTTCAGCAATGTACGTATCGATTTGAAATGCAATGATGGAATAATACCCAAGAACTATAATAATAGATAACATTTTTGGCTGAACAGCTCATTTATTATTGTTTTATAATTATTTACAGCCATTTTTATTGTTTTACATAATAGATAACTATAACTATAATACTATAACTACTATAATACTATAACTATAACTATAATTCTGATTAGATAGATATGCTGAATCTGATTTTTGCATCCGTTTTGATTTAAAATGAAAAAAAAAAGAAAGAAAAATGCAATGTTCGATCTAGCTCACGACAAAATAAAATCCTGAAAAATCTTTTCGGTGAAGAGAAGGACCCTTTTCTCTTGGCGCGTCAGACATACTCATGTTTATATTTATTTATTCGGCCCCAGTTGCCCCTAACGCACTTGTGCGGGGTTTTTTAGTATGACATCGTTATTTACAAATGTATACACAAAAAAGGGAAATTTTTGATCAATTTGAAGTTTTTCAATTTGTTTCAGGGAAAAGTTTTAGTATCACAATAACCGTTGGCTCATGCCCACCTCAAATTGCAACTTACGTCAAAGCCATCAAAGTCACCGTCGATGGACCCAGGGAGCCACGATCGAAAACCCGTAAGTAAAACTTGTCAAAACTAACTAGAATTTTTTTTTTTTTTTTTTTTTTTTCCTTTGTTCCTCCGTTTGCACGTTTAGCCGAACTAAATTGCGAGAAAAAACAGAAAAAAGAAAACACTTTGTTTTATTATTTAGAAGTAGGTACTTTAATTCGATCACAAAGTAACAATCAAAGCGAAAACCCCTGTATAAGTTTTTAGCATGACAACAATTTGGAGAGCAGTGCGAGTGACGTAGCGTTCAATTTGACAACTTTGTACTTTCTACGTTTAAACTCATTAAAATTATCGAACTATTAGGTGTTCGGTGAACACTCTTGAATTCGACCTGTTACATGGGTTTAAGTAGACGAAACACAACGTTGCCCAAAAATCCCACAAATCACAAGAAACTTGTTGATAAGCCAACTCCCACAGAATATTGAGAATGGAGCTCTTGCACAGTTTTTCTGTAGGCAAATGGAGTATAAATTCCAATGTAAAATGCTGCGAAAATAACTATGAGACTATATTAAAAAAGTCTAAAACTTACTCCTCGCAGAGAAAACTTGACTTGAAATTTCGGGTGACCACCCTTGCATGTATGCACCAACCTCAGATTCGGACCCCAAACAAAAGATAATAACCTACGAATTTGAACAATGAGATTAATGAATTTGCTTTCAAAAAGTAAATTTGAAGGAATTAAAGGTCCATTTATACACATTTTGTCACTATAGGTCATAGGAGCACGGTGATAACTACAGAAAAGTTCTACGTAACGTAATAAACAAGGTAGACGGCACTTAATTTCATGTCCTGTTCTTTTGTTTGGGGTCCGAATCCAAGGTTGGTGCATACATGCAAGGAAGGGTGGTCACCCGAAATTTCAAGGTAAGTTTTCTCTGCGAGGAGTGAGTTTTAGATTTTTCTAATGGTCTCATCGTTATGTTCTCAGCATTTTACATCAGAAACCTGCAGCAAAACCTTACTTTTACAGCAAAACCTTACATCTACAGCAAAACCTTGCAAAAGCTCCATTTTCAAAAGAGAATCTATATGCGCCTGGAAATTTGTGCCATACAGCTATAAAAATTAGTAATGAATTTGTAACATCGATCCCCGTTAATGAAGCCTTTGGACCATTATTCCTATGAGGCCGAACCTCTTTCAATGGGGATGTTGCAAGGTCGGGGGATTTTGAATTTAATGAATGATACTTATGCAAAATTTCGTGAGAAGAACGATGGTGAGCTTCAAAGTTCCAAAAATCGTCGAGAAAGTCACGAAAAAGTGCTCCAAAGTTTCGCGATGAAATAAACGATTTTCATTGGTCGAGTGTCGGTGACGTCACAGTTCGGATCGTCGCCGCAGCAGTGCTGTTCTCCTATTCAATCGTGTGTATCAGCGCTAAGTAAACAGGCAAAATAAAATTGTTTTTTCCCAACTTTTCATTCTTATTCCTCTTCTTTTTTAATTTCACGCCAATTTTAGACGTGGTGGTTCTTTGTTTTGTGCCCGATTGCTCTCATTTCCTCCAATTTCAATGTAGAATGTCAACAAAGCACCGACTCCCATAAGCGTGGATCAGGAGAAGACAGAGTAGACTTTAGGTGAAGCATTTGAAGATAGTGAATTTATTACGAGAGCTTGTAGTTCGTGTTGTGTTATATTAAGCTTTTCCGGATACGTGGATTCCATTTACAGAGAAGAATGTGGGAGATACGGAGTTTTAAACACTAAAAACTCCAATCGAAAAACTGTCTTTGATATCGGCCGATGTAAAGTGTTTGAGGTTAAGTTTGTTTACGAATGGAGACTCGCTACTTACTTATTGCAGTTGAATATCGATGTTCCATTGTTCCCGTGTGTGTTAATCAGAATAATTTTGCCTTAAATCGTTGTAATTTTATTCATTTTGTGTTCTTTTTACTTCATACCGTGAATGTGACGACTCCAAGAGTTCCTCTTTTAGTATGTACTTTGTACATCTACTTACATCATCGCAGGCATCTTCCTTAATGTCAGTTAGGGGCACTATTAACTCAGTTCTATGCACTCAATGCGTTGTATTTAGATTATCAAATCTGTGCTTATCGAGATTTGATTATTGCTAAAAATATTGCGTTGGGCTATTTGATTCTGTATCTCCGCAAAGTTTTTGTTCAGTGGTACATGCAGTTATTTTGGGCTAATGTTCGCGTGTTAACATTTAGTGCGTATTCTTCTGATATCATATTTAGTGACGGTGAGTTACTGCAATTTTTTGCCTATTATTTTCCCTTTTGTAATAATTGTATACTAGTCTTTCTCAAAAGTGTCTCATTGCTATAGCTTGTCCATCGTATGTAGAGATGAATGTAAAGCCTGGTAAGCCACCAAGCAAACAGCAGTCACCAACGATTAGTTGTGAGTGTGTGCTTGTGTGTGTGTGAGTGTGTGTGTGTAAGAGAGAGAGAGAGTGAGTGTGAGTGTGTGAGTGTGTGTATGAAACGGTTAGTTGCTGCTGGCTCAAGACTAATCAGCGTTTAACATTTGTCTCGACATATGATGGACGAGCTATAACTGATTAGTGGTAATACCTACCTAAGTACATTGTGATCTGTCAAAAGCACCATTTACACCTTGGTTTTTGCTCCGTAACATGAAAGATTTCCAGTCTTTAACTTGAGTTGTTGGTAGTTCAAACGTCGATTTTCAAACATACTGACTTTTCCTGAGTTTTTTTTAGTCACCCGTAATCCCATACGAAACGAAATAAATGCACGGCTGAGCAGATGTTATGGGGATTGTTATGGTATTATTACCTAGCTTAGTTTGTGCGGATGAGTATGAACTTGTCAAATCCAGGTAGAAAGATAGAGAGAGAGAGAGAGAGGGAGAGAGAGAGAGAGAGAGAGAGAGAGAGAGAGAGAGAGGGAGAGAGACAAGACCAGAACAAGTTATTCACACAATGAGAGGATCTGAGAAGCCTCCGCGACCCAAAATAAAATACTTATTTATTTATGCATTTTGTATAGTTAATTGGTCTGCAAGTATATAAACTTTGCAAGTGTATCTTTCCTTTGAGTCTTAAGTTATCATGGCAGAAATTTCACTGACTATATGAGAGTTACTTCACAGACAAGACTTCTACTTAGACTTTTAATTTCCGCCAAACTCAAAATAAATGGTAACGAAGCCAATGTTTATGAATTAAAAGTTACATAAATCAATACCTAATAGTAGTAGCGTAGCTGATAATTTCCTTAATTAGAATTTTCATTTATCAATTTAGTACTAATCATAGACTGGATTTTTTTTTTTTTAATTTGGAAAAATGTATTTATCATCTTAATTCTTAGCGTAAAGATGAAACTAACTTAGCTTAGGAGTTATACATCCATGAAAAATGATAAACTGCATTTTCTAATCAATAAAAAGTGTCAATGATGATAGTTATAGGAAAAATTAAAATATTTTTACTCTCCGAGACTCGAGTTTTTAGCTTATTCGTCAATAGGTAGAATTTTCCGGTATAAGTGTTGACGAGGATGCCTTTTAGAGTCAATGCATAATTGATGAAAAATATTTTTACTACACTTAATGACACATTTTAATGCAAAATTTGAAAGCTTTAAGATAGGTTTATCAAAAATTGCAAGCAAAAGAAGTTCTTATTTTTCCTCTTTTTCCCCCTTTATAAAAATTATCCCTTATTTTTGAGCATTTGATTTTCAAGCTTAGAATATAGAATCGTTGAAGATTATGAATCTACATGATTTTGTTGAAAGTATTTATAGAAGTAGAATATTGTAAAAAAAAATAATTACCTTTGCAGACAGAAAAATAACTATAGTAGTAAGTATCATTCATGAATTTGATTTGGAGAAATCAGACCTTTCTTATCCTTTACCAGTATGCTAAGAGGAATGTCTTTAGTAACAATGATGCTGAGTGGTAAAACTTGTTTTACTTCTTCATTAGGATGTCTTTACCCAACTTTATGAGAATTTCCCAAAGTATTTATCATGGGATTTTCTCATGAAGAAGTGGACAAACTCAGAGCAACTGAAAAATATACTATGAAGAGTTCTTATTTAATGAAGTTAAGTAAATACTTCTCACTACTATGTAGGTAAAAATTGAGAAAGTAGTATGATGGCGCAGAGATTTCCCTGAACTTTTGTTGCGAATGTTGGCCTCTCATGACCCAGACAATCATGATGTATACAAAATAATTGCCTCTTATGATGCATAATTAATAATATCCTAAAGAGCACCTTTTCATGACATTTCAATATACATGGTCCATTCAAAAGGAAACCGGACTGGCGTCACTGCTGGCAAACCAATGATTGTATCAGCATTATCTTGAGCTCGTTATAAAGTTAAAATCGTTACAAATTCGCTGGTTTTCACAAAATTAAAATATCTTTATTAGTTTTTGAGTTACGGCGGTTTAAAGAGAAGATGTCAGTTGCGGCTTGCGATCGCAACACGCAACTGACATCGTCTCTTCTAAACCACCGTAACTCAGAAACTAATAAAGATATTTTAATTTTGTGAAAATCAGCGAATTTGTCACGATTTTAACTTTAAAATGATCTCAAGATCATATCGATACAATTATCGGTTCGCCCGCAGTGACGCCAGTAAGGTCCCTTCTTGAATAAACTGATCACAACAGCAGAACACCGTGTATTTACCATGTAAGCAAACGCCACAGACCGGAGCTCCGGGTCGCGCTGCTCGTCGATCCGAACTGTGACGTAGCAGCAGGGTTCCCGCCGTTAGGGCGCCGTTTCAAACCTTATCAATTTTCCGCGATTTCAAACCAATTTTTCTCCGCGATCCCGCGACTTAAAAAAAAAAGAAAAAACATGGGGTCCTTAATTTTTCATCTAGTTTCAGAAAATGAATTAAAAAAAAAGTGTGCAACATGCCCATTACTCAACACGCGATGTCTGGAATACATCAGCCAAATGACGTTCATTCGTTTCGAAAATTTAACTTTCCCCCTCACGCCTTAACTCGCCGTCCAGTCGATTCAGACTTCAACTATTTAAAAAAAAAAAAAAAAAAAAAAAAAAAAAAAAAAAAAAAAAAAAAAAAAAAAAAAAAACAAGAACAACAAAAACAAAACAAAGAACCACTTATTTTATGAGCACCGGTCCGGCCCACACATTGGACTATGACTGTCTTTGCTCTTGGGCGGATATAGGAATTTGTCTTTCTCACTCTCCAACCATTTGAACACATGTATTAAAAAAGGATAGCAGAAGGATAGCATCACGTGCCTTTTGACCCTAGCTCCGTCCTTTTCTAACGCACGTGTTCAAATAGGAGAAGAGAGAGAAAGGCAAATTCCTGTATCCGCCCACGGCTCCTGCTCTCATTCAAAAAAACGCACAATAGCGTTAATACGTGTGAATATGCAAAGGTATAAGCAGCGTATCTCGCTTCTAGCCATGCTCGTTTAAGTTTAGTCCAGTTTCCTTGTTTCCTTGTTTCCAAAGGGGCCAACGGAGTATCAATGGTTTGATAATTTGTGGTTTTACCCCTTTTCATTGTTACACCAGAACTCACCCTTCCGCTAACTTTTTACTCCGTAATAACGGTAATTATTCCATTTTTTTTTTTTATTTTTTTTCTTGTTTTTTTTTTTTCTCTTCCTACTGAAATATCGGTAATTGACTTGCGGTGACCGCAGATACTTTCTGTTACGTTACGCGGCAGCAATACGCAACGTAAGCTCTGAGTCCCTCCCCCCTTCTTCCCCCTCGTACCCTCACCCCCCCCCCCCTATCCAACCATTATTTTCATAATGTTCGGTGCTGATCAAACTCTTCACTCGAGTTGCGACGTTTTTTCGTTCATTAACGGCCGACTGATTTTGTCACCGTTCCTTGAATGAAACAAACTCTTGCAAGGTTTTACTTTTATGCACACGGAAAAAAACTACGGTGAAAATAACCAAATAACCATACGGATACCTGATTTTGGCACCTGCTAGATGTTATGGTAATGTTAACTAGAAGTATACTATGTTTTGACTAGGTATACTAGGTGATCTTACCTGATTGCACTTCGAATTTACTCAAAGTATCAGTAAATGTACCATACTTCTGTTCAAGTTTACCATAACATCTAGCAGGTGTCAAAATCAGGTAGGTAGAGGTAGTTTCAGAAGTGTAGGCGCACCTAGACCGGAAATCTTTGGAATTTGTCAACATTATTTCTGATATTTACTCGATAAAAATGAATGAAACTGAATTTGAGGGTTCTCTTTTCAATGAGGAACACTTTAAAAGCCTAATAGTAAAGTTAGAGGCAAGTTCGGTTTTGATCTGAAGGAATACATTAAAGTTGAAGATTCGCCAAAGATTATGGTTTAAGTGCGCCTAAACTTCTGAAACGAGCTCTATCCGTATGGTTATTTTCACTAATCATTTTTTTTCCGTGCACTAAAAAAAAAAAAAAAATCCCAAAATCCTAGTGATTTTACCAGAAGCACAACGATATATGAGCCACGGAAAGTCTGGTACTTTGATCAGAAAATCCCGGTGTTAACACCAGAATATAGTCATACAATTCTCAAAATTCTCAAGAACTATATGGTAGAAACACCAGAATTCTGGTATTTGTGCCATCCCTTACATTGGTTAACAAATCGTTATACTTCTGGTAATCTGTTTTTTTTTTTTTTTTTTTTTTTTTTTTAAGTAGATCAAAATATTGCATCATCAAATCACTCCAAAATTATGCACAAAAATTATTGATATAAAATAGCAGAATCAATTTGTGAAAAAAACTGATCGAATCGGACCAGAAGCTAATTCGGATTTTAACCCAAAAATGGATTCGTTGAGGGGGAAGGGGAGGTTCTACCAACGTCCAACATCAAAATCTTCTCGCTCGGTAATTGTAGGCTCGGAGCTGTTTATTAGAGTTGCAAATTGCTCAAATCGGACAGTTAATTACTCCCCAAATAACAGCGAATTTCCTAATTCTCCGAATTATATTAATAGAAATACTGGATTATCAAATTGTGCATGAAATTCTGCGAGGAACACGAGACGACCCAATAAATAAAGTATTCACAATTATTCACAATTTAATGTCGGCAGAATTTATCCATATGCTTATACCACCGATGTAATTCTATTCATGTTACATGTACGATCAAATGCAAAAGTTTTGACAGTCAAGAATATTCGAAATAAAGTTATGATAATTACTGTAGGTATTCTTACCGGTCAAAACTTTCGGTTTACTACAACGAGTACTTATACAGGGTGTGTGAAAAAAAAAGGATCAGGGGCGAATATTTCAGAAAACGTTTCGATTTTTGAAAAACGCTCAGACACATGTTCGCTTACTTGAAGGGGAACATCTTGTAGGCGGGTTTTCGCCTTGGGCGCCGCCAGGGGGGCCTGGGCCGGGGGCACCCCCCCCCCCAAATACTAAAACTAAAACTAGCCCTCATCTCCGCGCGTCCTTTTCTAACGCACATATTCAAATGAGTGGAGAGGGAGAGACAAATAGACCTGTTTAGTGATGACGTCACGATCAAAATTGGTTCCAAACAAACAGGGGCGCCATTTCAGATTTTCCTTGGGGGGGGGGGGGGGGGGGGCAAGAAAATTTGGATGACCTTTTTTTTTTTTTGGCCGTGCATCTTGAAAAAATCTCTCTGACTTGAATGGGGGGCTCCATAAATTTGGATGACCTCTTCTTTTTTTTTTTTTTGCCGCGCATCTTCAAAAAATCTCTCTGACATGATTTTTTGGGCACATTGAAAATCCTTGGGGGGGCAATTGCCCCCCCTGCCCTCCCCCAAATGGCGCCCCTGCAAACAAATGTTCTATCTCGCTCACTCTCGTGCGGATTTACCCATAAGAAATCAAATCCAAATTTTCGAACTCAAATTCATGCTGGTTAACCACCAGTCTTCTCAAATTTTATTGCACCATTAGATTCCACGTACCTTAAAGTATCTTTTCACTCTAACACAATTCCTAAAAGATCACAAACGAATTTACAATCACAGTTATACCGAAAGATGTTCTATGTTTTGTCCTTGTCTTCCTCACGGTCTCTTATGGGAGTATCACCGCCATGACACTCAATCATCCTAGCCTATCTTCGTATCGAAGCTTGTTCGAGGTATAACACATGGTGTGACGGTGCTGATGAGCCTATATCCTAGAATTTTGTGCCCATAAGAAACTGTGAGTGTGACAAGGACAAAACATGGGACTTTCTTCGATATAACTGTGATTGTACATTAGTGCGCGATGTTTCAAAAATTTTGTTGTAGCGTGCTCATATTTTAAGGTACGTGGAATCCAATGGTGTGATAAAATCTGAGAGAACTTGTAGTTTACTAGCACAAATTTGTATTTGAACCTTTGGATCGTGTTTTTTATGAGAAAACCCTCGAGAGCGAGTGAGATGGAGCATTTGTTTGGAACCAATTTTTTTACGCGACGTCACACTAAACAGGTTTATTCTTACAACAGATCTAAACAGATCCACTCTTAGAATGCAGCACATTATTCAATACTTCTATTTTTCTGTCTCACTGAAAAAATCAGCGGGGAACAAGGAACCGAATATAAGACGAAAACTAAACTCCCAACTCGAATTCAAATGAAAGTCCCGTTCTCGAGCCAGAAGTCCTGGAATTCAGAGCGCATCACAGTGACTCCATAGTTATACAAATCATTTCGCACGTATCCATCAAAATAATAACGGCGTGTACCCGATAATTTCTTTTATCTGCACATTGCATCGCCGAGCGCGTGTCCCCCTGTTCAAAATTAATTGAGGTGCGGTTTCGCCGCCTCATCTCCCCCCTCCCCCTCCCCCTCCCCCTCCCCCCTCCCCCTCCCACTCCTCCCCCCCTCCCCCTCCTCATAGCCCCCTCACCATTCAAATTGCTCTCCACCACACCTCTGATCCACTGCCACCCTCCCACTCTCTCGTGTTTAATTGTTGTTTATTCCGGGGCGAGAGGGGGTGAGTGGGGGGGGGGGGGGGGAGGGGAGGGGCGAGTCATTTGAGCGTTATTAATTCAATACTCCAATTAAAGCTCATATTTTATTTTTGTTTCCGCGTTTTCAATTCGTTTTCGACTCTGTGTCTGTTTTGCGTCGATTTCAACCTTTGTTTTTGTTACGATTTCTAAATCGTTTTCAACAAAAGGGTCCTTGGATCGGTGCGCCCACCCCTCTCTTTCTCGACACGGTTTTTTGACTGAAACGCTGATTTTTAGGGAGGGGGTCGTTTTATACCCTAGCTTTTTCGATGCTAGTTTTTCGTTCGAGGCGTTTGTCTGCGGTGCCGTCTGTTGCCAGCTCAGTCGAGAGTTTCCTCTGCGAGAACTGAATTTGCATAAACACACGGGGAAAAAAAGACTGCAAAGCTGATTT
Organism: Trialeurodes vaporariorum; assembly: GCA_011764245.1. Lineage (NCBI taxonomy): Eukaryota > Metazoa > Arthropoda > Insecta > Hemiptera > Aleyrodidae > Trialeurodes > Trialeurodes vaporariorum. The sequence continues at coordinate 7,280,218 of VMOF01000379.1, forward strand.
TGGCATCTGGTAGAAAGTATGGTAAATTTCAGCGTAAATGCAACGCATTTAAGGGTAAATTAAGTTTAACTAATACCACTAATGGTACATTTTATTATACACGGAGAAATATTCCTGCTTGAAATTGCGGAACGTATTATTAATAATGGGGTAAAAAAAAATTCCTATTAAAATAATAAGAACTCTTATTGATTCAACGATTCTTTCTTGTGATTCTTATGAATCATCAGAACGTTCAGTTGGACCAATGATAATTCTCGTTAAATCAATGATAATTCTTATTATTTTAAAAGGGAATTTCTTTCTACTCCAATTCTTAATACGTTACGTAAATTCAATCGGAAATTTTTCTCCGTGTAATCTAGTGAAATTGACCATATACCTACTTTCTGGCAGACTCCAAAATCAGTTGGTCAGATGGTAAAGGTTACTAGTCTCCCCCCCTTCAATAATAGCATTATCTAGATTAACGGGAATCCAGGCAAAGTTATACCTCAAGCGCTGTGTACATACTGTACAATCAGAGCCATTAGTCCTGCGTCGACGATTCGACGCAACACGCACTACACGTAGCCCGAACCTCGCTCGGTCTTGAGAGAATAAAAGTAAAGAAAGATAAGAGAGCGTTTATTTTATGTGTAGTGCGGGTTGCGTCGAATCGTCGACGCAGGACTTATGGCTCTGCTTGTACTATGATCTTCAAAAGAAATCCTCTCATCTAAATGGTCCTTGATTCTGTCCATTATTTTTCAAAGAGTTGTATATTTATATATTTTTTTATTATTTTTTTTTTTTTATTTATTTATAAATTTTTTAAAGCATCCTTTCAAGTGGCAATGCTGCTAGACTCTAAAATACCTGAAAACTGCAAAAATGTTTAAAATTGGTCAAGGAATGGAAGAATGAACAAATTGTCCTTCTCTTTCATTTCCCATTAGATTACATGTGTTAGCAAAGGATAGAATAGGGGGCGAAAATCACGTGACTGCCCCTAATCTGTCCTTTTCTATCATACGCGTTTCTAATGGGAGAAGAGAGAGAAGGATAGATTCCTGGATCCGCCAGTGCACCCTGTGTACACGATAAAACATAGTGAACCAAATGCATACAAACCTTCCTAGAACTGTTCAGCGTTCATCAATTATAAAACACATAAATATCCCGATAATTTCTAAACTTTTAATTAAAGGCCGCTGTGATTTCACAACGCCGTTTTTTTCAACGCATTGCTCAATTACTTTGTATCCGCCTCTTGTTTCAAAATTCATGCACATCATTTTTCGGGAAAAATAATTAATGATAGATGAATTTGCCCCCGTGATGGTTCTGTTGTGCCTGCTCATGTAAAAACGCTTTGTGAAACACATTTTACGAGTTCATGACGCGATGGAAACATCGTTTTGATAATCACACACTTTTAATACCTGAAAGATTGCGGCGGCGGCTCGTGCAATGTGGCAACAATGGATTTCCTCCATTTAAAACTGTGTAAAATAATCGATTACTTGGTGAGGCGCAGCGCCTCACCTAGTATCGATCTTTTTGCATACGTTTAAATGGCAAAAGTGCACGGTTGCCAGATTGCACGAGCCGCCACTGAGTAATCTAGGGAGACTTCCAGGGGTGGATTTACCATTAGGGCCTTGGATCTAAAAGGGGCCTCAACTCCCAAAGGGCACAAAAAGAGAAGAAAAGGAAAAGAAGCAGAGGAAGAAGAGAAAAGAAAGAAACGTTAAAGGGGAAGGAAAAAAAGCGAGAATACGATGATTCGCATTTGGAGTTTTCCTCAGTTATTCTTTTTACATTTTCGGTGGAGCATTGCCCACTTCAACCTACCTTCTCTCTGGGAGGAAACCCCCCCCCCCCAGACACCCTACCTTTCTTATAGATACATGGGGTCTCAAATTCAAGATTTTGTAGGGCCTTGAGTGGCGTAAATCCGCCCCTGCCACTATCGATTCAGCTTGGAAAATGAAGTTGATCGCCCTCAAGGGTTTTCATATCTTTTGAAACTGTGGCCGCTTCACTAGCAACTCATGGCTATGCAACATGGGCAAAAAGGCGATGTCGCCAAAACCCGGCTTGTGACCCCTCTATCGATTCAGCTTGGAAAATGGAGTCGATCGCCCTCAAGTGTTTTCATATCTTTAGTAACTGTGGCCGCTTCACTAGCAACTCATGGCCATGCAACATGGGCAAAAAGGCGATGTCACCAAAACCCGGCTTGTGACCCCTCTATCGATTCAGCTTGGAAAATGGAGTCGATCGCCCTCAAGTGTTTTCATATCTTTAGTAACTGTGGCCGCTTCACTAGCAAGTCATGTCTATGCATCACGGGCAAAAAGGTGACGTACATAATGCGCCTGCAAGAATGGGAGGATACCACCTGTTGGCTTCACAAAACAACGTAAATATCCTCCTATATTATATTTGTAAGAATAAAGCTAAGTTCCGGGAGAACCGTTGCACCATTCGGGAGGGGCCTGGTACCTATCGGTCGGGCTCGGCTCCAATGCTTTGGGAAAATTATAAGTTTTTCCGTGCGGGCCCCGCGTCCCTTTTTAAAATGCTAAAAACTTTTCTCTCAAAAAGTTGTGCGAGTGCGAAAAGGATGCGAATCAGTTCGTTTTGCAAGGGTGGGAGAGAGATGCGAGATTTTGTCGTCCTTCTTTAAATGCATACGTGCGGAAGAGCATACGATTTTGTACGCGTGTGAGCGAGAAACGTGATGATCTGTCAATTTTTTTTTTAAAATTTGATCGAGCGATTTGACGTTACCGTGGCGATTGTGATCATATGTTTTTTGCGCGGAAGGACACATTCGGGTATAGAAGCATTTTAATAGCGACTTCAATGAAGTCACTTCATATGATATCGATGTATAGCTTCGACTTTTTATCACATGATTTTACGTAGATGTAAACAATGGGACAGTCACAGTGCTGCTAGATGTGTTGTAAAATATTCAGGCACTTGAGACTTAATGTAAAATGTGTATATTTTATGTCAAATCTATGGCAGCACTGTACAGTCATCGATTGATGGCTCAACGAGGTTGCTGTATACTGTATAACTTCCCGAAGTACAGCTTCGATACTTATCATATGTATTAAACGCATAGATTTATAGAATAGTACAATCAACTAGAGATGACTTTTTTGAGATCGGTGCGTTGAATTGATTATCTTGATTGTAACCCAGCAAATTTGGGCTAGGTTTCGAGAATTTTTAAAGAAACCAAACTATTAGTGATGATGAGTAGAGACGGTGGTTATTCTTTTCTTATCAATAATATGCTCTCGAATATTAGTGAGTAATGAAAATAATTGGTTTCCTGTTGAAAATGTGTTGTTTACTTTGAATGTACAAGTGATTCATCTTAGAATACTACCAACGGACCCAGAATATTGTTACACATTCGTCTATTTCAAAGTTGGCGATTTGAGCTGTTTTCGTATTAGTTCGCATCTCGGTGAGGTTATGATGTTTTTAAAAAGTCTGTTTTTTCCAACTTAAAAAAAAAAATCGTTAGATTTCTTGGGTATTTTTGTAGTTTTTAATGATTCATTTGATTGTATACACCTGTTATTTTTTAATCCGTGCAGTCAAAGTGCGTCATATTAAATGAAGGTTTTTTTTTTTTTTTTTTTTTTTTTTTTTTTTTTTTTCGAAATAGACTGATTTAGTGATGACTTGGTGATGAGCGTTTCAAACAAAGACAAACTGTCTCTCTTGGTCTCACGTAACCCCCATGTAGGTACTGCTATCTCACTCTCATTTTAAAAAACTTATGGAGAGACATCTTTTGAGCATTTTTTTTTTGCCGGATAAATGAATTCCTCGAGGCATTTTTATGAGATTCATTTGATAATAATAAGTCGTAAAACAAGAGCCTGTCCACAAATTTGGAACTAGAAAGAGATGAGTATACATAGGGGTCACGAAAGAGTGAGTGAGATAGTTTGGAACGTCATGCGAGTTTTGTCACAACCGATTGCGACCGATGAGTGCATCGTTATAATTGTTGGCTAACCGTTGTATTCACACTAAAAATCTACACAGTTTAAATGCCCTTAGATAGTGAGATAGTTTGGAACGCCTCGCCGCGAGTTTTATCACAAACGATTGAAACTGATGAGTGCATTGTTGCAATTTTTGGATAACCGCTGACTTCACTCTAAAAATCTATAGTGAAAATGAGAAGCCCCTAGATACCGGAGCTGTGTCTAATGGACCCGTAGTACGCTAAAACCGGCTGTGTTCACGCAAGTCATTTTGGGGGAAACATAATAAGAGCACAGGACCAAATTTTTCACGTCTTCCACGAGAATTTTTCAGTTTCATCGGGGGGTGGGGGACTATGTATGCCCCTCCAAATGATGCCTCTGTTTTCTAAACCTTTGGTGTACATAAGAAGATACCAATTTAGAATTTCAGGAATAATGGCCTAAGTTTTTAGATTTTGTTTTTCGGAGCAAGATTAAGTGGATGCATAGCAAACGGGGTTAGTAGGGGGTGGTTGAATGGGTTGAGGGAAGAAGGAGGGGAAGAGAGGGTTTCGTGAACATTATTGAAAAATTATTCAACAACGTTGAAGTATTCTGTTTCTAAAACCAGGAAGCTAAGATACTGGCGAGTGAATGGAGTAAAAAGGACAAAACCTGCTAAAACCCATGTATTTTATAAATATGCAGGGTGTGTAACAAAAAAGGATGAGGGGCGAATATTTCGGATACAGCTTCGATTTTCTAAAAACGCTCAAACACGTGTTCGCTTATTAGGAGAGGGCATCTTTTGGAGGGGGGTTCACCTTCGGAGCCCCCCATGGGAGGGGGGCCGGGGGCGGGGGGCGCCACCTCCCCTCCCCCAAAAGATGTCCTCATCCAAATGAGCGAACACTTGCTTGAGCGTTTTTCGAAAATCGAAGCCATTTCCGAAATATTCGCCCCTGATCCTTTTTTGTTGCACACTCTGTGGTCCAATGGACCTGGCTTATTAGTCATTAGACTAAAAAAGAGATTCGGGTATCTGAGGCTTAATATTTCATAGTCATTTGAGGCAAAAACGCTCCAGCTTTTAAATACAAACCAAAAGATGAAATCATAAATTCACATGCACATATTTCCGTATATAATATGGCGAGACACAGTTAAAGGTTACATGGAATACGAAAACTGACAAACTAAACAAGATGCAAACAGAACACCCTCCAATTACTAGCAAGGAAGAAAAAAGAACATAAGGAAATCATACGCAACCAACCGAAAACGGAACCCACAGGAAGAAAATGAAGAAAACAAAAAAAACAAAAACAAAAAAAAAAATGAAAAAATAAAAAACCCATTATAGATTTTCAGAAAACCCTTAGTAAAGGCATGAATAAATAAAGATTAAAGAAAACAAAAAGAACCTTTTTTTAAATAACGATCCTAAGGGGTAGGCAAAAGTGCTCGAGTCTAAAAATAAGACAAGGAGATGATATCGAAACGCAAACTCTTAACTCGAAACAAAAATCACTCTTGGCCGCGAGGCGGCCACCGGCCTCTAGTATTAATATATTTATAAGAGTTTTGAATGAGTCTATGCGTATCTCTGCAGGATAATATCTTTGATGTACTCTTTCGCTGAAAGTCAGATGTGTATCCAGGATTTTTATTCCCTCTCTCTCTTTGCCCAAACGTACAGACATAGTCGTAGGCAGGATCTTATTCTATTTCTCTCTCTCTCTCTCTCTCTCTCTCTCTCTCTCTCTCTCTCTCTCTCTCTCTCTATCTCTATCTCTATCTCTCCCTCTCTCTCTCTCTCTCTCCTCTCTCTCTCTCTCTCTCTCTCTCTCTCTCTCTCTCTCTCTCTCTCTCTCTCTCTCTCTTTGCACTTATGACTGCATGTGTTAGAAAAAAAATTGAGAGAGAGGCTGTCACGTGATTTCAGGCTCTGTTTCTATCCTTTTCTAATGCATACAGTCAAATGGGAAAGGAGAGAGATAGATATACATTCCTGGCTACGGCTATGCGAATAGAAATTTGGCAACAATGTTTGCCCTCCATTTGAATCTGTGTTTAACAATCGATTGTTGATTAAGCCCTGTTTCGCTATCTAATCGATTGTTTTACATAGAATCAAATGGAGGAAAATCATTGTTGCCAAATTGCACGAGCCGCCACTGAAAGAGCCATCGCGTGACTTCAGCCCCAACATCCGTCCTTTTCAAACGGGGTAAAGAAAAAGGAAAAGAAGACGAAATTCCAAGAACTGCCTCGGGCTGAAAGCTGCAATTCTGGGTCGTCTTGAAAACGACGAACCCGTAGCATCGGTTCATTGCAACACCCAAGCCTGAGGGGCCCACAATTCAATTTATTTCGAGCACGCGCATTCCACACGTACACGAAATCTGATGAGCCCCCCTCCCCCCCCACCCCCATGATCATTGTCCGGGCTGAATTTCCTTCTTCCTTTAATGACCCAAAACTGAGCTTGGGACTTCCGAATGGCGAACGGTATAATCAGACAGATCCGAGTATTACACGGGTTTTTGATACGATGCGTCCAGACAGAGACGGACCTATGAGTTTGTTTGTCTCTTTCTTCCCTAATTTGAACGCACGCGTCGGATAAGGACAGAAATAGGGGCAAAAGTCACTTGGTATAGCCCGACCCACCATCCTTTTCTAACGCACCTGTTTAAATGGGTGAAGAGAGAGAAGGACAAATTCTTGGGCACGCCTCTTCTTTCAGACTCTGTAATCCACGCACCCGCGCCTGTAGTAAGCCATTTCGTGTCTGCGATGTTGCCGGAGTTGCTGATATTAACGGGTCTGTTGTGAATGTCTGAGAATGGTCCTAAGACAAGTTCACGGAAAAAAAAGATCAGTGAAAATAACCATACGGATACCTGATTTTGGCACCTGCTAGATGTTATGGTAAACTTGACCAGAAGTATGGTACATTTACCGATGCTTTAAGTAAATTCGACATGCAATCAGGTAACATCACCTAGTACCTAGTCAAAAAATAGTATACTTCTGGTTAACATTACCATAACATGTAGCAGGTGCCAAAATCAGGTATCCGTATGGTTATTTTCACCGTAGTTTTTTTCCGTGTTCACTGTTTTTTTTTTTTTTTTTTTTTTTTTTTTTTTTTTAATGTAAGTAATGGGGCTCTTGCATTGAAGAGTTGCTTCTTGCATAAAAACCTGTAAAAATTACGATACGTACACTGAAAATTCACGAAACTCACTCTCAGAATCGTGCATAATGGCGGCTCAACGCAAATATCATGGGAGAGATTCCTATCTAATTTGAGACATATCTCTGTGTTTTCGTAGAGAAAGTGACTTGGACAGGAATCTCCCATGATACTGCGGCGCTGCGTTGAAGCGCCAGTACGATCATGCCGTTTGAGCAGTTTTGTGAGTTTATTACTGAATTTTTTACTTTTTCAGTGTGATTTTCGTTACTTTCTCTGGGTTTTACATCAGATTACACTATTCATTTTCTTACAGCAAAAGTTTGCAAGAGCCCCATTACTGGATTGTTCCTCCGTATTTGGATCAGTGGCGTCGCGTGCAATTTGGCAACAATGTATTCTATCCATTTAAACTCATATAAAAGATCGAATTCAGGGGGTTCACAGTGCATAATGAAAATTCGATATATCTAATGAGTTTAAATGGAGCAGTTGCATTGTTGCCAGATGGCACGCGACGCCACTGATTTGGATCATATTATGAGAACATGCTACACTAACTCTTTAAGGGTCACATGGTGCGTTGACTCTTCAAGTACCAGGCCCGTATATGTTTGTTTATTTTAATACATTTTCACTCAGTTTCATTTCATTACACTGACAAAAGGAGATAGCTGAATAATTACTGTGGAACGCTTACAAAATAATGGATCGCTGAGCGCCTTCAGTTAATGATGTAGGCAAAAACATTTACTGCAGAGTAGGAATTACCCAGCTAATTTAAACATGAGCTCTTGACGATCTGGCACACTAACAATAAGTCGGCATTGAAAAGGTCAGTGGTCATCTGTTCCGTATTCGGTTCAAATTATGACAACTGGGTGCGTTAACCCTTTGAGTACCACGCCCGTCGCCCGTACATGCTTGTTTATTTTAATAAATTTTCACTCAGTTTCACTTCATTACATTGACAAAAAAGAGATAGCTGACTAATTGTGGACGCTTACAGAATGATAGATCGCTGAGCGCCTTCAGTTAATGATGTAGGCAAAAACATGTACTGCAGAGTAGGAATATTTATCTACCCAACTAATTTAAACATGAGCGCTCAACGATCTGGCATACTGAGTCGGTATTGAATAGGTCAGTGGTCATCTGTTCCGTATTCGGTTCAAATTATGACAACTGGGTGCGTTAACCCTGTGAGTACCACGCCCGTACATGTTTGTTTATTTTAATAAATTTTCACTCAGTTTCCTTTCATTACATTGACAAAAAGAGATAGCTGAATAATTGTGGACGCTTACAAAATAATAGATCGCTGAGCGCCTTCAGTTAATGGTGTAGGCAAAAACATGTACTGTGGAGTAGGTATATTTATCTACTCAGCTGATATGAATGAGAACTGAGCAATGAACATGCGATGGTTTGACTTACTAATTCGGTGTTGATATTGAAAGCGTTTGTGGAGCTCTGATTACTTTTTACAAGTCTGTTCGCGCTGAAGAAAGCACTGAACTAAATGTGATGAATATAGAGATATGTCGCAATTTAGGTAGGAATCTCTTATGGTACTTGCGTTGAACCGCCACTAAGCCCGATTCTGAGACTGAATTTTGTGATTTTTACGGATTTTTATGCAAGAATCAACTCTTCAATCCCCTATAGCAAAAGTTTGCAAGAGCCCCATTGCCAGAATTCTATTGTAAAGACCAGAATTATTTTAGTCGAATCGACCAGAAATCAAGAACCGAAAGTAAATGTGGCAACGCGGGGTTTTTTTTTTGGATCCGCGGATCAATTATTTAGATCTCGTTTAGGGGATTCTCCGATCCTTTGGTAGTTTGGTCCTCTGGGCCGGCCGGCCGGCACAGCTGAAGAAAGCGAAAGGTATACAGAATACTACCGAGGCTAGAGCCCAATACAAAAGGTAAATTATATACTCAGTTTTGAAAACGAAACTTGGCTCCACACGCCCCGAGAAGATTGATTTGGCTCGAACCACTTCTTATACCTACTCTGTTTCATTCCCGGTTTTGTTTTTTGTTGTTCTGATGGTGAATTCGAATAATACTAGAGCCCTGGGTAGTGTGTATAGGTAAATCATTTGTGTTTGAGAACATGAAAAATAAAGGAGGAACTATAGTATCAGTAGGTACTACACGGGTTACTTGACACAAATATGACAATTTAACATGATTTAATTGAAGAGTTCATAGATCCCATCTTAAAACATGTGACAACGTACGATTTGAAAAAACCCATCAGGGGGAAAATTTCATTTTTTTTTTTTTTTTTTTTTTTTTTTTTTTTTTAATTCAAGTAATAGTCGACATGTGATGCGATCCCAAAAAAAGGACCTTAAACTCACAGCGAGGAAAAAATTAGTACTGTTTTGTTTTTTGTTTTTTGTTTTTTTTTTTTTTTTTTTTTTTTTTTTTTTATTTATTTATTTATTTTTTGTTTCGTTCGATTTCTTATTTCATAACTTGAAAAATACAAATAAGGAATAAAGACTAGCATTATTTGCAGACTTAAGACTAGTGGAGCACCGTAAAGGGGGGGCTTTGGGGGCTCTAACCTCCCCCCTTTTTTTAAAAAAAATGGTAAAAAACGTCGTAACACCTGAAGCTACCCCCCCCCACTTTTAAATGGAAAAAGAAGAAAGCAGAGAAGAAAAAAAAAAAAAAAAAAAAAAAACACCACTTTTATTAAAGGCCCCCTCCCCCCCACTTTTTAACCCACGGACCGCCACTGCAAAAAAAAAAAAAAAAAAAAAAAAAAAAAAAAAAAAAAAAAAACTGGGAGAGGGAGACAGACAACAATCGGATATTTTTTTTTTTTTTCTCTCAAATCAGAATTCAATACGATTCAATCGAAGTGAATATAATCATCGCAAGAGGGATCTTGATTGCTTCCAGGCCAATCCCGAAATAATTAAGACCTTGTTTAAGAGTCGAGGGCACAGGCCGTCAAAGTTGCGGGGGTTGGGAGCAAAGGTGGGGGCGAAGGGAGGGAGGACATTCGCCTCGGGGCGCCTGAGGGGGGTGGTCGAAACACGCGCGAAGCAAGTACACTATTGGGAAGCGGGAGGAGGGAACGGGAGAGGCAGGGCTACGGTTCACAGCGGAGATTGAGGTGGCCGAGTTGGGGGAGGCGGGCGCCGGAGGGAGGGGGAAAGGGGGGGGAGGTCCGAAGCTGAATGGACGACATGTGTTAATGACTGGTCAAGTAATTAATCGTTGTGTCGGACTTCGGGACGCGGGGACATTATTGGCCCCCGCGTTGTCATCCCGCGTCCCGCGCGAGATCCCTCGGGGGGAGGAAGTTAGTTTTCCACGACGCGCCGCGGATCGTCGCGAATGCCGCCCGCCATGCACTTAAATAACACTTTCTGCGTTTTCGTTCATCGCGCTGCGTTGCGTAGCATCCCGTTGCCGTCGCACTATGGTATAAAAATCGTCAAAAAGTGACCAAAACTCAGAGACTAAATTTTTCATGAATTTATCATTTGTTAAGCTTTCAAGACCAATTTTAATCACGGAGAAAAATTTTATCAAGCCATTCTAACCTAGAAATGTCTCTGGAAAGTTTTAGATTGATTTTGAAAGGTCGAAAATGATCATGTTTTTATTACTTTTTATCACTGATTTTTTGGCCACTTTTTGACGATTTCGGACCACAAAGCGTCGCCTCCACGCTGCTGCTGGACGTTCCAGCCTTTTGTCCTCTGTCCCGAAATGAACGGGAATTGACAGAGCGACAAAACTTCATAATTATACTTACGATTTAACTCTGTGTCTCCTACTCTCCCACCTCAGCCTCTCTGCATCTTTTTGCTCCCCCTCTCCTCTCTCTCTCTCTCTCTCTCTCTCTCTCTCTCTCTCTCTCTCTCTCTCTCTCTCTCTCTCTCTCTCTCTCTCTCTCTCTCTCTCTCTCTCTCTCTCTCTCTTACTCTCTGCCATCCTTTCTTCCTCTTATACTCTTTCTGTTTCTCTCTCTCTCTTTCTGTAGACTGGTGAAATAAGTTGGACATTTTTGTTTGCTGTCAGTCTCTTATACTCTCGAGTCCCTGTATGTAGAGAGTTAAGACAAGAGGGTAGTCAACTTCTGATTGGTTGATGAGTTATAGGCTCTACGGATGCCGCCATTGGATGCGATTTTGCACTTTTGTTTACAATTGCAGTGGTTAACCAACGGTATTTTGCGGATAAATAGTTAATTTTCGACGAATCTGTTAATTTTAGTCATGAATCGCCTCAAAATGTCTATAAATCCCAAAAGAATCTTTCAAAGCGTAAATAGATGTCGATCCACAAAAGCAGTAAAAGATTACATCGTTAGAGACTCGGCGGCACTGTAATCTTTGAAGTGGACGAAAGCACAACAACAGCCCTCAGAATGTATAAACAAATGTGCAAAATCGCATCCAATGGCGGCGCCCATGGTTCCACTTGTCTTAACTCGCCTCTACATATGTATAGGGACTCTATTATACTCCACGTTCTCTCTACCCACTCCCTCGTCACTTCCTCTTTCTCAGTGACGTAGATAAGGATTCCAGAGCCCCCCCCACCCCCTGCCAAATATTTTATTCGGTCCCATTTTATACGACCCCGAAAGGGCAAAATATGAGGCTTTGCAGGGGTGTTTTATCACGGGTTATTAAACGCCCCTTCAAAGCCTAATATTTTGTCAAACTGTCGGTGCTTACTTGCACCGCCAAACTAGATTCAACATTGTTGAAATTTGGCTTACGAAATTAAGTAGAAAATTACGCAGTTGCTCCAGGAACATCCCTTCCGATTAATGCCTTCAGAAGGGGGGGGGGACTTTTTAAGCCCTTAAAGTCGATTTCTGATCAAGTGACTTGTGACGCTATCTACTAGGCTAGAATCTCACCTCAAACAGGTGAGAAAAGCATATCATGGAAATTAATGATAGACGAGGGAATCATCAATATCAAAACAAAGGATATGCGCGGCTTATTTTGTTAAGTATGTAGGTATCAATTCATTTTCCATTTGCAACCGTGATTAATACATGAAAGGCTTTGTGAGCGTGTGTGGGTGTGAGAGGTGGGGGGGGATGTTGTGTCCTTGCCTCTCGTTGGTGGCACAGTGGCCGAGTACGCGAGCCGCGGGGTCGCGACTATCTCTCTCTCTCTCTCTTCTCTCTCTCTTGCTCTCTCTCTCTCACTTTCTCTATTTCTCTCTCTCTCTCCCTCTCTTTCTCTCGCTCGTAGCACTGTCAACGCGACGCGCACCGTGGTCGTGTGAACGGAAGTAGGATTAGATTTCTTAATTTTCTGCTCCCGGGTCCCGATTCCGAGAGTGAGCAAGAGAGAGAGAGAGAGAGAGAGAGAGAGAGAGAGAGAGAGAGAGAGAGAGAGAGAGACTCAAAGTCAAAATGGGAGGGAGTTGGAGTGGGAGAGAAAGAGAGAAAGAGAAACAGAGAGGAAGAGGGACAGAGAGAGAAAGATAGAGGACCCAAGAGTGCTCATCGCATTGTCGCCGCAGCGCTGCCTTATCCAACTTTCGGTGAGTGTGAGAAAATCGAGTCTCGAGCACTAGGGCAGGGTTCGATGGGAGATTCGGAGCGGGAGGAGGATAGGCCAGGGGATTTTTTTTTTTTTTTTTTTTATCGAACACCGTTTCCAGTATTATCGCAGAAATTTGGTGAGAAAAAGTTATTTTTCCCGTAGTAATTTTTATTTATTAAATGTTCATTTGATTTTTTATTTTTTTTTTTTTTTTATCGCGGTATTCACAAGTTCACCGCAAACGCGACGCTGTATGGTTGATACGATGCACGACTGCATGCATTATGTAGTGGAACTTGCCATTTGACCAGTGGCGTCGCGTGTCATCTGGCAACAATGCAACTGCTCCATTTAAACTCATTAAATATATCAAATTTTTCTTGTGCACTGTGCACCCCCTGAATTCGATATTTTACATGAGTTTAAATGGATAGAATACATTATTGCCAAATTGCACGCGACGCCACTGCATTTGACTCAGCTCTTGTTCTTGCCTAGTATGCTGTTTTTTTCAATCAAAGTTTGTTTCATTGGAGAGGCGAACCGTACAATTTGGCAACAATGTTTTTCTTCCTTTTGATTCTATGAATAACAATCGATCCGATAGTGCAGCAACGCTTCGACATCATTCGATTGTTTTAAATTGAATCAAATGGAGGAAAAACATTGTTGCGGAATTGCACGAGCCGCCACTGACTTATTGTTTGGCAAAGTTGTCGAAAAAAAAAAAAAAAAAAAAAAAAAAAAAAAAAGGTTTTGCGAAAAAAAACTCAGTGACATTAATATAAGGAGAGTTTGGGTCGAAAAATGTGGCTTTTATAGTGAAATCCTTCAGAATGCGAAGGGGGGGGGGGACTTTCGAAGAATAGGATTCGTTATTCTAACAACTGTAATTTTTAAACACACAAACAAACAAAAATTGAGAACACATAATAGGAATGCAGAGATTAGAAGAAAAAAAAAGAAAAAGAACAACCAATCGAAGAAAGTGAAAAAGTCCGATACCTTTCTAAAGGTTCAAAAACTCTCTCGACCTAACAACAGTAACATCATACCTCGAAAAATGCAATGAGGCAGGTAAAAGGGTTTACATTTTCGTGGTTTTGAGTTAGCAAATGAAAGTACTCAGTGAGCTGAAAACAAGGATAGGTACTACACAGAGAAAAATGCTTCGGTTGTTAGAACTGAAGATTCGACTTATTTTGATCACCGAAATTTTCGGTTGAATAAACCAAAATATTCGGTCGTAAGTACCGAAGAAATCGGTAAGTATAACCCAAATTCCGCCCCTACCCAATACTCAGTATTACTAATGAAGCATTCGGTATCAGGACAGTGGCGGCTCGTGCAATGTGGCAACAATGGATTTTCTCCATTTAAACTTATGCAAAACTATCGATCTACAGGAGGTGCAACTGCACCCCCAGATTTCGATACTTTTGCATAGTTTTAAATGGCAAATAAGCATGGTTGCCAAATTGCACGAGCCGCCACTATATCAGGACCAAACATTGCGGTTCCTCTAACCGAAAACTTTGGTGATCAAATTTTACCGAAGTATTTTTCTCTTTGTTGTGGGGACAAAGGTACCCGGCCTGAGTATGCAACACGCAACACACCTAATACACGTGTGGAATGGGAAGCTGTGTATTGCTTATTGCATACCCTGGCTAGGTATCTTTGTCTCCGCTCGTACCTTTCGTTTCTAACTATATAGGTGCCCCAGTTCTAGAGATGGGATCTTGGCCCAAAATACATTGTTTCAAATTTGGATTCCGCGTTGTATCGTCACAACGCACATAATGTTTTGCAACATTTATACGAGTGTATTTCCGGAACCGGGCCTGCTCTTAAGGAAAAACCAAAACCCACGTTTGTTCTCAGTTCATCAAATGCGTCTTCCATTTCCTTGACAAAAAACATAAAATTTCAGACCCTTGCAGCTGCCCCATTTTAAGAAAAACGTGTTCAAAGGTTTTATTCATATTTTGCAGCCACGGTGCTTATAAATCCGACCAAAGTCAATTTTTTGTTCTATTTTTCATCTTCCTTTATCACGGAAAAAAATTTATATTCGGGGCTACCAAAATTACTTCCACGTAATGGTTAAATGTAATTCCTGTATCCTCAACTAGATTTCTGTTAATATTCAAAATGCATTCTTTCCTTGAAACCAGAAATAGCTTCTTAGAGATACCTGAAATAACATTTAAGTGATAGTTAAATATAATGGGCCTGTTACGTACTTTTGCTTCATCAATATAACTCATTGTTTCTAACGTAAAATTCGGCGAAAATAACGATGCGCACATTAAAAACTTTCAAAATCTACTCATTAACTCAGAAAATACCTTCCATTTCAAACAAACCGCGCTACACTAGACACTATATCACCGACTTATAACTACATAGATGGAACCATCTCGTTTATGTAAACATGAACAGAACTTACAAACATTGGAACGATTCGTTTCGATGCGTACATTTCTTACATTATTTTGTAATCTTTGATAAACTGAAAAGACCAGACAGCAAATGCAGCTTATATATCACGTATTAAAAAAAAAAGTCCATAATTTTGTAGTTACGATGTTGTTTACTTATGCACGGTGGTTCCGTTTATGTAGTACAAATAGTATACCGGTGCAAATAGTGTCTATAGTGTAGCGCGGGCTGTTTGAAATTGAAGTGATTTCGTGAGTTAATGAGTTGATTTTGAACGTTTTTAATGTGCGCATCGTTATTTTCGCCTAAGTTTACATAAGAATCAAGGTTCTATGTTGTTGTAGCAAAATTATACAACAGACCCATTCTGGTAGCCCCAAATATAAGTTTTTCTATGTGTAATTGCACGCCACTGTTTCATAAAACAAGAATGAGAAATTCTGATGATTTCTTTTGTTTTAGGGCAAGTGCATCAATTCCGGGCGATGGCGCTAGGGCAAAGACCGTTCTTAGACTCCCCATTCACAAACCATCTACGGGAATTGGAAAGCTATCGACGGACCAAAAATGAAAAATCAAACGCAGGTCGCGACAGCCAACAATTCCTACAAAGCACAAAGCCAAACCAGCCCGTCGCAAGGTATGTCACTGTTTAGTTTCTCAATGACTGAAAAGAAATAGGACCGTGTGTGCTGGGAGGTGATCACTGATCATGGAGGATCGGATCGTTTTGGTATCGTTTGCATTAAATCAAATGGGCTTGCTTCTGCGCAACTCGATCGCGCAGGTGATCCCCTCCTCACCTCTTCCTACTTCAAACGATTGAGATTACGACAGCCCCCGACTCATCGCTTCCTTTCGTCCGTTTCAATCGTTACGAGGGGCCCAAAACGATTCGATCAGTTCAACTACCCGTAAGGTTACATGTAAACGATAACGATAGCGATACCAAAACGATCCGATTCCTCCGTGATCACCTCCTCTGGTGTTTGAGCCATAAGACAAAAAACAAAAACAAAAAACAAAACAAAACAAAACCAAAAAAACAATTAAACAATTGCAAGGGTTTAATCTAGAATATTCCATTCTCAAAAAAAGTCAAAGTTCCACATTGATAAGGCTGCCACTTTAATGTGCGGGCATGTGCGGGTTCGAAGGGATAATTTTCGCAGTGCAAACATCAAAACAAGATAATTCTGGGGAAGGCTTCATTTTCCATTGTATTTCCGTTTATCTTTCCACTTTCAGTGAAAAAAAAAAAAAAAAATACTTTTTAGGTTTCAGAAACAGACAGCGTGGTTTAAAGTAATGTTCGAGTTTTTTTCCAAAATTTTTAAAAAATAATTAAAATTTCAAAAATCTTACGATCTATTTGTATGCGCCTTATATCACGGAAAAAAAACTACGGTGAAATTAACCATACGATAGCTGATTTTGGCACCTGCTAGATGTTATGGCAATGTTAACCAAAAGTATACTATGTTTTGACTAGGTACTAGGTGATGTTACCTGATTGCATGTCGAATTTACTCAAAGTATCGGTAAATGTACCATACTTCTGGTCAAGTTTACCATAACATCTAGCAGGTGCCAAAATCAGCTATCGTATGGTTAATTTCACTAATCTTTTTTTTCCGTGTAGGTAAAATTGAAAAAGATTAGGAATCATCTTATTAAATCGGACAATAATGTCGGCGCTCGAAACTTTGTTTTCGTTGTATCGAACATGGAATCCATCGAATCTTCGTAAAAATCATAAAAAAACTATCCTTCAGTCTCTGCCTGTTGCACATTATACTCCGTCACCGATTCGAAGAGTGCGGAGCTGTGTAAGGATTGTAAGGTGTAGTCAGTACGGGAGTATCGCAAAGAATCTGGCAACGTTGTTTTTAGTCCATTTAAACGCATGAAAAAGACAGAGCAATTGAAGATGCATACAATGCACTCCTTCGAATCGATATTTTACACGGGTTTAAACGGACTAACAACAACGTTGCCAGATCGCAGATGACACGGACGCGCGAGCCCGAACGGAAAAAAAACGGAACGACAGCCAGCACCTAGCTCCGAACACCCAAAGGGAAGACCCGGTTCCGATGGGGAGGCGAGAGACCCCCCCCTTTACATACCGTTCCCTGTGGCACCTCCTCCCCCCCCTCCATCACCTCCAACGTCTCGGCTCCGTCTGCTTGAATAAAGGATGCAATCAAGAGAAAGATGTAAGAGATACCGGAATATGCGGTTTTCAGTGTCGAATTTCACAGATTTACTCCTCTTGCGCTCTTGAAGGCTCGAAGGGAAAAGGGTGTGAGGGAGGGGGAGGGGGAGGGGGAGGGGGGGAGGCCTCCACCGCTCCTGCTCTGGGGCTCACCTCCAACTTGATTAAACTTTGGAGTTCGGTTCGAGCTACGCTACTCAGACCCTTCCTCCATACCCATCTCCGCCCTTGTTCATATCTACTGTAAATTTATTTAACTCTAGTTATATACAGTGTTTTTTTTTTTTTTTTTTTTTTTTTTTTTTTTTTTTTTTTTTAATTTTTTTGTTATTTTTATTTTTCCCTCTCCCTTGAAATGAAAGTATTATGTTGCTGTCGATATATTATTATCTAGACTTCCTTAGCGATGATGGTGAGGTGAGGTGAGGACCCATCCCTATATAGCGAATGATGGTCACCTGATCGGCGCCTGACGTGATGTGACACCCTTTACTAGTGATTTGTGTGCAACGTGCGACCGTGCGTGCAGCCTTCAGGCTCGAGGCTTTTCTTCGTATATGTATAGGGAGCTAGAGAGAACAGGGCTGCCGTTCTGCGTATAATCAATGCTATTTTTCTATTCGCCGATGATTCCACCGGTTGATAAAAGATTGCACAGTTCAGTTCAGTGTACGACTGTAATGAACTAAAATAAGCGCATCTGTAATCTTTTTTCAATCGGTTGAGTCGTCGATGACTTCAAAAACTTGCGGATATTTTAATTGAGTAACGGAGTTTCCACCGATTGAGGAAAGATTACAGATCAGAGTATTTTCGTGTATTACAGTCATACACAGAACTGAGCTGTGTAATCTTTTCTCAACCGGTGGAATCATCGGTGAATAGAAAAATAGCATTGATTATACGCAAAACGGCAGCCCTGAGAGAGAATGCAGGGCGAAGATTGTTATAATAAAGGTAGTTTCAGAAGTGCAGGCGCACCTAGACCGACAATCTTTGGAATTCGTTAACATTATTTCTGATATTACTCTCGATGAAAATGAATGGAATTTAAATGGAGTGTTCACTTTTCAATGAGGAACACTTTAAACACAAAAGAATAAAGTCAGGGGCAAATTCGGTATTGATTTGAAGGAATAAAAGTTGAAAAAGCGTCAAAGATCATGGTTGTGGTGCGCCTACACTTCTGAAACGAGCTCTAGAACTATTATAGCAGCTGTGGCAATCCTCCGGTTGAGCCATCAATAGATTTGAATTTTGGTGGTAGGTTCTCAAGTAAAACAAAATACGAAGGAAATTACAACAAGCGAAATGAAGATGTTGCAAATAAAACTTTACTGAGAAAAAAATTTAGGAAATTTAGCAGTCTATTTGTTAAAAATGGTACGTACAAACGTATTTTTTGATTTAACTAACCATTTGATTGATTTTACAATCGAATTTGTGAAATCAACATAATCTAAAAAGGTAAATCAACAATCCCAAAGGGTAAATAAATAGTCCGATTTGTTAAATCAACAATCTGGATTGATGATCTAACCAACGAGATTGTGAAATCATCAAAATGGTTAGTTAAATCAACAAATGTATTTTTACTCACCATTTTTTACAAATCGACTGTTAAATTACCTAAATTTTTTTCTCAGAGTTTTACTACAGCGTTATATGGAAAGTCAGTGACTAAGTAATTAGCAAAGTATAACTGACCACCTAAATTCTTCTCTCTCTAATATTTTTCAAATACATATGCCATTTGTGGACATCGAACTATCTAGGTCTCAAATCTATGGAAAACTGCACCAGACGATTTTGGTAGCATAAGAAAAGAAGGACAATATTTAAAGGACCCTATTTAATTTTCATAATTCCATTCAGCCATATTAGTTCTTCTTCTTTTGTCACAATGGAGTTCTTGCAAACTTTTGCTACATATGTATTGAAAAGTTGATTCTTGCATAAAAATCCGTAAAAATGACGATGAGTACACTGAAAAACCACGAAATTCACTCTCAGAATCAGGCTTTATGGCGGAGAGACGCAGGTATCATGGGAGATTCCTGTCTAAATTGAGACATATATCTGTGTGTTTCCGTAGAGAAAGTGACATAAAAGACAGGAATTCCCATGGTACCTGCTTTGAGCTGCCATGACAAACTTGCCGTTATAGCAGTTATGTTATGTGAGTTTATTACTGAATTTTATAGACTTTCTTCGTGTGATTTTTGTCCGCTGGTCTTTATATCAGAATATGGACTATTTATTTGCTTATAGCAAAAGTTTGCAAGAGTTTCATATCGAACATTGAAGCGAATACGCATCAACTGAATCGACTTGAATGTGGCATCAGCTCCCAAACGCATCAATGAGGACCCGTATATTGCCCGTAGAACTTTGGGTGTGCTCTTTCGTAGGACTCCAAATCCAATCCTTTAGTTGACGTCCAATGAAGAGCGCAACTCTAATTTGTTCCGAGACACCGCCTCTCAATGACCTGCGTCAGAGGCTGAAGTTCAGGCGACTTGAGTTCAAGGTAACGGACTTGGAGTGGAAACAGTGGAAAAGGAGAAGATGAATGTGGGCCGACAGTGGCGCATCTGATAACTCTTTTCTCTCTCTCTTAGACCGTTTAAAAAGGTGTGTTGGAAGAGGATGGAGGTCGAGGCTAAAGTCACGTGATGACCCCTCTTTCAGACCTTTTCTAACACATTGATTCTTATGGACGAGAGAGAGAGAGAGAGAGAGAGAGAGAGAGAGAGAGAGGGGAGAGAGAGAGAGAGAGAGAGGAAAGAGATAGAGAGAGAGAGAGAGCAAAGAGAAGTTCCACTGGGATGAAAATGGAAGATCACACAGACATAGGTACGCACATGTTACACCTTTAGACATTATACAGCCAATTATATACTAACACTGACATACAGAATAAAACCGAGGAAAAACAAAGTGTTGAAAAACAGAAGATTGAATTTTTCATCAGAATGTAGTTACCGACTCTCATCGCAAACAAAAATGTGGAGGGTATTTACGAAATATAGTCTTCAATAGCGGGACCCGAACCCAGGACTGCGTCGGCGTCGTCTGGTATAACTTGTATCAGTCTGCAGCTTTGGGTATGCCTACAGTGTGTTTCAGAAAATCCAATGTCTCTTAACAGAAATTCTGGCCAGAATTTACTTTGGGTTTTGAAACAACTTCTATCTCTAGCAATTTCAAGTGGATTTTGTGTAATTGAAAAGTTTTAGCCTTTTAGATCAGAAATTCGGCTCAGGAATATCATGGTTTTTTCTTGGCGATTATCCAATTAGTCACCCTGTCCTTCTGCGGAACTTTTTTGTCAGTGATATTCCATTTTTTTTTTCTTTTTTTTTTTTTCTTTATAACAAGACAGACTCTCCAAAGTTTGTATTTTGTCTAAGCTTTTTCATACGTTCCATTTACTTATGAGCTAATTAACATATCTCTGGAGTTTCGCAAGGAAGAAAAAAAAATATTGGAATCAGAGTAAGTAACTCGTAATTGGGATCCACGCGTGACACCGATTGGTTATCCACTTTGCAAATGAGCTCAGTGCTGCCAAATTTTGCAGTAAATTCAAACATTTTACCTCGAGTTTAATTAAAATGCGTGCACTTAGTATAAGCAAACTGGCAGCCTAGAATGATTGAATGAGTTCGTCAAGTTAAAATATGGTTTTTTTGTGGGAGGGGTGTCAGGACTTTATAAGGACCCTGTACAGACGAATCGGTACACGCTAAGTCGCTAAACACGAGTAGCTAGGATACACCAGAATAATCATAGGGTTTCCGCGACTCGATTCCAGTTTTATAGAGTGAGCATGGTGGAGTGAGCCTCCCGATTGTAGACGTTAATTTATACCCGCGGACGCAACACTGTTAAAATTACCCCCCCCCGACCCCCTCACACTCCCCCACCCCCCACCACCACCGTTTTTCCTTCTCATTCACCTCACAGTGGGACGCAGGGGGCGGGGCCTCGTAAATCAAGAACCACTGGAGGGGGATAAAGAAGATGTACGCCTTATAATAACTTGACAGCATTACATAAAAATTGCTGACTCTTGGTACACATTTAAAAGTTTGACATAGGAATCAAGTGTTCAATTAGTCAATGAGCTAGCTCAGTAGCGCAACGCATCTCTCTCTTTTCTCCATTAAGATGCGTATGTTAGACAAGGGGATAAAACCCTCTCTTTCTGTCCTTTTCCTACTTATATGTACATTCAAATGGAAAATGAGAGAGATGGAAGAGATCCAGTTGCGCGACGAGAGTTTCTTCATCTCTCTCTTTTCTCTATTAAGATACCTATGTTAGACAAGGATGGACAACGGGATAAAACCCTCTATTTCTGTCTTTTTCCTACTTATACATTCATATGGAAAATGAGAGAGATGGAAGAGATCCAGTAGCGCGACGAGAGTTTCTTCATCCCTCTCTTTTCTCTGGTAAGATACGTATGTTAGACAAGGATGGACAATGGGATAAGCCCCCCTCTTTCTGTCCTAAATGGGAAATGAGAGAGATGGAAGAGATCCTGACTGCGCCAGTGCAACGAGAGTTTCTTCATCATATCTCTCTTTTCTCCATTAAGAAGATTGGTGGATCCATTTTGGGCTCTTGCAAACTTTTGCTGTGAGCAAATGAATATTTCAATCTGATGTAATAAAAACCAGCGAAAATCGCTAAAATCACTCTAAAAATAAGTCTAAAATTCAGTAACAAACTCACATAAGGTAGATGTCCCAATTACCGCCCCCCCCTTTTCATTTATGCTTTAAAATAAGCCTACTTTAGCAGAAAAATTTAAGCGTATGTGGGATAAGTGTTTTTCATAGGTTGGCTGAACTGGTGAAAAAAGTTTGAAGTTGATATTTAGCAGCGTTGTGCCCTTAAAAAATCATAGAAGTTGACACAGGACACCTGCCCCCGTATTACCTGTTTTTGCCGATTTCTCTCAGCAGTTACTTATTAAAAATCTGTTCTCTTTACTTTCTGCTTTTTAAATTATTATAATGTCATTATTTCCTGACAATAAACATGATGATTTGAATGAAAAGCCAGCGCAAATATGTATGGCTATAATTAGGGCACCTGATATGACAATAATTGGGACAAAGCCACTTTTGGTGTGGCGGTAATTGGGACATGGGTCATTTTTCCGAGTTTTATTAATAATTTGTTTTCCTGATTGATTACGCCAACTTTATATTTTTTTCATAAAACTAGATAGTATTTGAGAGGCCCTAGTGGAAACCGATCATAGATTTGATAAAAATTAACATTTTTACAGGCATTTTACGGCAATTTTTTCTTAAGGGGGGCGGTAATTGGGACATCTACCTTAACTGCGCTATAACGGCAAGATTGTAATGGCGGTTCAACGCAGGTATCGTGCGAGATTCCTGTCTAATTCTTCACTCTCTTTACGGAAACACCGAGATTTGTCTCAATTTAGAAAGGAATCTCCGATGATACCTGCGTCTCTCCGCCAGTAAGACCCAAGGCCCAATTCTGAGAGTGAATTTCGTGATTTTTTTAGTATGTATTCATCGACTTTTTTACAGGTTTTATGCAAGAATCAATTCTTCAATCCCCTGTAGCAAAAGTTTGCAAGAGCCCAGTTCCCGTCTAAATGCTGAGGACACAGACCTTCTCTTTAGAAATCATCCAAAGGGGGAAAAAATCGAATCAGCAACTGAGACAGTTGCTGATTACAGTTGCTGATTCGCTGAGTCCAACGTTTATCGATGTATCGTCTAACTGGAACGGACTTTCGTGTCTTTTATCGTCTCCTTTGGGTTATATCATAGCAATGACAGTGTCTGAGTCGGAAGCACTGATTATTACCGTTAGAGTTTTTAGGCAGTCAAACGCTTTGATGATTTCATCCCCCCCCCTCTCTCTCTCTCTCTCTTCTTCCATCTCTCTCCGTTTTGGTGCGACTAACTTGAAATCGGAATTTCACGCCAAATTAATGCAGAAAGATTCTTGATCCTGGATGCGCGCCGGGCAATTGAAGCTAGGTGTCCGTTGACTCATCACGCCGCACACAGAACTGGGTAGGCAACAAGTATCACTCTTTAAGTTTAAGAAACTGGGGCCAATAAATGTTCGGCACCAAAGCGACGCCGACGCGACGGTCCTGCTCCCAGATGATTCATGAGCACGTACGGGTCGTTCTACAGTAAAGTGGACATGATATGCAAACATTTAAATTTAAAAATTTGCGCCTGGCAGTCCTGTTTTGCATTAAAATGCAACCAGAGACGAAAATATTATCTAAATCTAATAAGGTCAAACGTGTTGATGTTACAGCAAGTTTAATTATTTTCAATGACCAAATCACACGCGTCCCACCCGTTACAAAACCTAGCTGTCCCACCCGTTACGCTAATTTTTAATTTTTTTAAAGAACAATAATTTAGTAAATGGAAAAAACTTTATGTGGGATCAAAGCGTATACCCTCACCTTTAACATATATTTTTTCCAACTTTTTATCTCTTCAAAACTCAAAGAGTTTCAACTTTTTCGGAAGTGATTCAAAAACCTTGTCCATTTTCTGTCTCACCCGTTACACCCTTATTTTGCTCTTTTCTCATCTTTGGATAGACTTTTTTAAATTTTGAAAATCCTATCACTATCTAGAAGTTAAAACCTTTCTGTTGGTGAGATAGATGTTTCATTTAAATGATTAAAAATTTGAACAAAATTACTTCAAAGTTGTCCAAATGTCCCACCTGTTACAAAATAATGACCGCGTACGGCCAATTAAAACCAAACGAAAACGCTCACAATCCAAAGTCTATCGGGGACCGTCTGTATCGAGCGTGCATTTATTGGTCCCTGAAATTTAAGCAGAAAGAGCCCCCTTGAATTCAAAGATGCGTTCATCAGAAATCTCTATTCGATCACAAATATAGGTGGGTGTCTTAAAAAGAACGCACCTGTTGTTTTATGGACACTGTTCTGCGTTCGTGTGGGCGAAAAGAAGGTTTCCGGAAAAAAATGTCCAAATAAATATGTCCAAAGCCTCAAAGCCCAAGAAAATTTAGTTCAGCTACAAAAATGACCAAGTGTAAAAAAGTCCCTCACACCTTTTTTCCAAAGTAAGAACAAGTCCTTTAAAATTTTTGTCCGCAGCCCTATATTAAGTCTGACACAATTTTCGTCCAACACAAAAGAAAGCCCAATATTCTTTTATTCCTTTTTTTTATCACTTTTGGTATTTTTTATTTTTGTTTTTGAATGGCCCAGAAACTCCTCTCAAAAGGACGTAGGTGTCGTATACTCTATAGACTTGAAGCAGCTTTGGGCAAAATATTATTGTGGATATTACATACTTTGGACTAAAAATTACATTGGGCGTTAAGTTATTGGAACGTAAAATGATACTGAACATATTGTAACTTCGACATAAACTTACGTTGGACTTAAAATGCTTTGAACGTTCGTTTTCACGGTGAAACTTCTTTTCATTGTGGAATTTTTTCTTTCTTGGATTTTATTTCCTTGGACAGTTATGGCTACCGAAATTATAAATTCCTGGAACCGCCTCTATTTTGATCAACCCACTGTGCGTCAACATTCAGGGGTCGGAAATCGTCCTATGATACAGACCACTGGCGCAACCAGGATCTCTTCCATCTCTCTCATTTTCCATTTGAATGTATAAGTAGGAAAAGGACAGAAAGAGGGGGTTTTATCCCTTGTCCATCCTTGTCTAACATACGTTTCTTAATGGAGAAAAGAGAGAGAAGACGAAACTCTCGTTGCACTGGCGCAACCAGGATCTCTTCCATCTCTCTCATTTCCCATTTGAATGTATAAGTAGGAAAAGGACAGAAAGAGGGGGTTTTATCTCCTTGTCCATCCTTGTCGAACATACGTTTCTTAATGGAGAAAAGAGAGAGATGACGAAACTCTCGGTGCGCTACTGATACAGACAACAACTTGCCGCCGGTTTTCGGCGTCAGGTCAATTGAATTAAAACCATTAGTTACAAAAAGAGCTCATTCAAAATAAATTGGGCTTGCTCTTTTACAGAAATTAGCAAAAGCAGTCGAGTACTATGGCTTCAATTGAGCCATATTCTTTGCAGAAAGGACGCAAGAAAGAGAGAATGCACTCGTCCCCAAAAATGTGATTTTGTAAAATGTCAGTTTGTGAGATTATAACCCTTTCAGACCTGGTGTACATTTCAATGTACATTTGAATAACATGTTCGTAGAATCTTAGGGAGAAAATGAAAATATAATTTGAAGATTGTTATGTATGAGATAATTGTGTCCGGATTCAGTGGCGTAGCGTGCAATTTGGCAACGTTGTGCCGCGTCCGTTTAAACCCGTGTAAAAGGTCGAATGTGAAGGTGTTCACTGAACACCCGATAGTTCGATCTTTTTCATGGGTTTAAATAGCCGAACTGCAACGTTGCCAAATTTCACGCTACACCACTGTCCAGATCAGCTGTGATGATTTAAAATCCGTCCCTGAACAAAAAGTATTTTCAAGTTTGAAAGGTTTAACAAGTTAGGTCGGTTAATGGTTAGTCTCATATTCTTAAGCTTGGTTTCCAATGAGACGCAAGGCCTTGCGCACTGTAGCGTTGCGTTCCTTGCGTTTGGTAGGTTTGCGACGGAGGACGAAAAGTCGTTCCCAATGAACGCAAGCATCGACTAGAGTCCCTATATGTAGAGAGTTAAGACAAGAGAAATCATGGGCGCCGCCATTGGATGCGATTTTGCACATTTGTTTACATTCTGAGGCCGTTGTAGGGCCGTTGTTGTGTTTTGCTCCACAGCAAAGATTACAGTTCCGCTAAGTTTGAAACGATGTAATCTTTCTCTGCTTTTGTTGATCGACATGTATTAACACTATTAACGCTTTTTAATGATTCTTTTGAGATTTATGGACATTCTTGTGGTGCATTATGATTAAAATTAACAGGTTCGTCGCAAATTAACTATTTTATCTGTAAAAGACCGTTGGTACACAAAACAAAAGTGCAAAATCGCATCCAATGGCGGCGTCCGTAGAGCCTAAAATTCATCGACCAATCAGAAGTTGACTACCCTCTTGTCTTAACTCTCTACATATAGGGACTCTAGCATCGACCAATCAGCATCAAGGATTTCAAAGGGCGCGCGTCGAACACTCAAAATGGAGTCGGTTTGTTTACATTTTAATTTTCGACTGCGCTAGTGAGGTTAGGTTAGTTTCGACAGACAACTGCGCGTTTTCTCGCTTTTACTTGGCATGTTTTTTGTTTTTTTTGTTTTTTTTTTTTTTTTTTTTTCGTGTTGCCTCAAAAGTTATTATTCGGTAAAATTATAGCTAGCTTCACAAATCACAAAGGCGAATTCCGCCGAATGCATTATTTCTTCTTCTTCACTTGTTGCATTTGTTGAGTCGGGACTCATCATACGTTCACCCGACAAGCAACGGCCAGCGTTCAACTTCGTAGCGTTGTGTCGTTCCGTAGTTTTGCGTCTCATTGAAGACAAACCTGGCTTTACGACGAATACACAAAGCGCCATTGGCGGATCCAGTAATCTCTCCTTCTCACACTGTTTCCATTAGAACGCGTGCGTTAGAAAAGGATAGATTAGGGGCTGTCACGTTATTTTCGCCCCCCTTTTCTATCCTTTGCTAAACACATGCATCCAAATGGCCAGGGAGAGAGAAGGACGATATTTTTCAGTGTAGTTATGTTTGAAAACGACGCAAAGTTACAAGAAACTTCACGGAGAAAAAGTTATGTCGATGAAGCACATAAAGTATGTCGAATTTGCAGCTGCTGGGGCGAGTATGACTTCTGAAGATATAGAGTATGTCTTATAAGCACATACGTATGTCGTTCAAAAACATAGAGTATGTCGTTTAAGCACATAAAATATGCTGTTAGAAGACATACTCAGCCCAGCAGCTGCAAATTCGACAGACTTTATGTGCTTCATCGACATACCTTTTTCTCCGTGTTGCTTCAAAAAGTTGCAGAGATTTGAAATACATTAGAGAAGTGTGTGGCTGTAGCACCTGGGCCAACGCATTTTTTTCGATCTTTACGCCTTAACGACATAGTGTATCCGGCTGTTATGAACGTAAAACCAGGTTTTCTCATCATAAGATACCGCATTCTCACCCCTGTCGCGAGATTTTCCATGTATTTTGACCCGCTGATTTTAAATTCGGCCATTTACGTAAAATCTAGGACAGTTTAATGAAAACTGCTAGCATTTTTGAAATCAGTGTCTCAAAATACATAAGATAGCGATGATGAAGTGAAATTGTAGGCGTCGAATTATTCTAAAACACTATAAAAATTGGTAAAATTAACACCGATGGATGGTGAATGTCGCGGACACATTATGTCGTTTTTGATGCTTACTTCATTTTTTCTTGCTTCTTTTTTCATCATTTCATGCATGCACTGGCTATGCCAGTCGAATTATAATGATTTTGATTCGCCTGTTCTTTCCTGCACACTGACATAATAGCAATAATATTCGGTTTCATGTAAGTACGAAACCTCATATAGTCCTCATACCTATACCTACTTATTTTTGATTCATGAAATTGAGGTTGGAAATGAATGAAGTTTGTATAATGATAGTATTGGAATAGCGCAGGCCGGTGAGCGTCCCGTGGCATCTTCGTCTGAGTAACTAACAGGGTGCAGAGCAGTGTTGCCAGATCGAGGGTAAAAAGCCGTGTCTTCCCCATTTAAATCAATGTAAAATGTACGGCTTTTTCACCCCAATCTGGCAACACTGGTGCAGAGGAAACCTATATCGCACGTAGGATACCGATACCGGGCTATTTCAATTTCTGAATGAAGGCGAGGTTGCCAAAACTCTCGAAAAATAAAAATATATAGTGTTGTTTACACATACGCTAACAGATTGCTCGTAACATCGGTGGATACAGGAATTTGTATGTCTCTCTCCCCTTCCATTGAAATACGTGCGTTAGAAAAGGACGGAGATAGGGGAGAAAGTCACGTGATGGCCTCCTTTCCTACTTGTTTCTAACACTTTGTGTTCAAATGGCTAGAGAGAGAGAGAGAGATAGACGAATTCCTGTATCCGCTCATGGCTCGTAAATTATGCGTATTGGAATGAACTAGGCAGCCGTTTGATTAATTTAAATCGACTGATCTCTATAAATTAATTATTTATCGATGTGAAAAATATGATTCAAACAGAAGCAGTGGTTCAATGTAACTTTCCATAACTTTCAAATGGAACTTTTGAACGAAAACAGGAAAACTCATGACGCCTTCAACCCAGTAGCGCACCGAGAGTTTCTTCATCTCTCTCTTTTCTCCATTAAGAAACGTATGTTAGACAAGGATGGACAAAGGGATAAAACCCCCTCCTTCTGTCCTTTTCCTACTTATACATTCAAATGGGAAATGAGAGAGATGGGAGATATCCTGGTTGCGCCAGTGCTTCAGCCAAATATTGATTCTATACTTAGTTCAGAAATACTTTTGGCGTCGTTTCCCGGATTTGCAAGACTTACTATGTGGAATTTGCCTTAGATTTTGGCAGTGGCATGGCGTCGCGTGCCACCTGACAACAATGCAACTGCTCCATTTAAACTCATTAAATATGTCGAATTTTCCTTGTGCATTGTGCACCCCCTGAAATCGATCTTTTACTTAAGTTTAAATGGATAGAATACATTGTTGCCAAATTGCACGCTTCGCCACGGATTTTGGTGTATACTCTGTTCACGATAAGAAGGCGGGTGAGAATTCAGGTAGTAATGTACTATTTAGCAACAGTGATGCTTTACCGGCTACTCCAAAGTCCAACCCTTCGCAGTGGCCGTTGTTCTTCCGACTTCTCTCTTGGCACGGAGGATTTCCAAGAACTGACAGACTCAAACATTTACACACGTCCAGTAAAATTTGCGAACGGTCAAAAATACGAAAAAACGGGCGAAATTTTCGTCCTAAAGGGCCAAAACTCGGCAAAAATAGTCGACTTTGAATATATTGATGACGCTCATAAATTCGATGGTAGACGAAATATCCTGAATTTAATTCGGACGGAAAAATACGAATTTCTGAGAGGCATCAATGCTCAAAGTCGACTAGTTTGCCGAGTTTTGGTCCTTTAGGGCAAAAATTTCGTCCGTTTTTTAAGTAGATTTAATGAATCTACTTATTGCGGAGGGTGCGATGTTGGATTTTTCGGGAAATTTTATCAAATGAGCACGTTTCATGGTCCCCTGAGTGAGAAAATACCACTCGTTGAAAATTGTATATATATATATATATATATATATATATATATATATATATATATATATATATATATATATATATATATATATATATATATATATATATATATATATATATATATATATATATATATCTTTATATGTATGTTTCAGCCAGTTTTACCGTTTTTATGTCCCACGATCCTGTTCGTAATTTTTGGTTTTTGTTCTTGAAATTTTTCTCAACTATTCGTTGGGTTTATTTCTTGGATGAGTTCGAAGATGGTGTAAATCCGACAGTTAGTTTTCGCGTTATGGGCCGTGTTTGAGTCGTAAAATGTGTTTTTGAGGTTTATTTTTAGGAGTGTTTGTTTTGAGTATTTTTTTTGGGAAAATTTATGTTAGCCGTTTTGTTACGCAGCTTTTTTACTCGAGTCATTTTTTCGTTTTTTGTGTTGTAAGCGAGTTATAGCGATGTGTTTTTCGGGTTTTTTGGCAGTGTTTTTATATGAAGAAATTGTTTTTTTGTTTCAAAAATTTTAGTATATATCGTTAAGGATGTTTTTAGTTCATATGCTCTTTGCCTTGAATTTTCCTTGTGTTTTACGTGTTTTACGAGCTATTTAGTTTCTTATGGGATTTTACAAGTGAAAGACAAGGATGGCGTATTGGTATAATTGCTCTTTCTTTGTTTTACACGTACACTGTTGCTTAGGTACGTTATTTATTTATTTTCTTGTTTTATCAGCTGCTCCTATTCAGATTTATTTCTCACTAGCAGGCTGTCCGGCTTCGCTCGGCTCCAACCGCATAGAGGTGGATCTGTCAACCTTATGCCACAGCCCTTTATTTTGTTGAAGAAGGTATCATTTTTTTTAACAATGACAATCAATACAATTTTCAGGGACCAAATAATGTTCGGTCCCGAGCGTAACTTGCGTCAGCTCTCTGATTGGTCAAAACCGCACGCAAGATGCACGCAATTCAATGCTCGGGACCGAACATTATGTGGTCCCTGAACGTTAAGAGTCGAATGTTTTCCGCAAATTTAAAGAAGAATCTGTTTAGTGAATCAACACCAACCAAGTTAGCGATCTATGATAACTTCCGAGACATTTAAACGCTTTATTTTTGTAGGAATCGTAGTATCATCTTAAGGCGTAGGCGTGAATATTTCATTGTGATTGGTCGTTAGGTTGCAGTCTCCATAAGAGCTAATGTGACATTGGTTCATACCCCCGCGCGGGGAAGTCCCATCAGCCCATGCTATGACTGGCTCCACTTTTCCCCCGTGCAAAGAGATAGCAGAGGCGTTCGCAACAGACATTTTAAGTTCTCTGTGGACACCGAGTACGGGTCATCCTGTCGAACGATGCGCACGCGCATTAGAACTCAAAAGCAACACAACTGACTACCACACTCACAATCAGTCGCACAAAAAGCTTTTTCAGTCACGCTGCACAAAAACTGCATTTTTCTTCTGTGTCCCGCTTAGCGTCTCGCTGGGCAACAGCTAAATTTTGCTGCATGTGATTTTAGTTGAAGGAGGGGTATGAGCGCACCCAGGATTTCAGTAGGGGGGGCATGCTGTCATTTCATATGGAGGGTCTGGGGGGCACCCCCGGCTGATGGGGGGTCCAGGAGTCCTCCTCCAGAAAATTTTGAAAATTTAGACTTCGAGAAAAATGAGATTTTCCGCGACTGTGCTGAAAAAATTACAGAAATATCTTAATCCCCAATCATGCTGATAGAAAGACGGAGTCTTCAGGAAATCTGGATATCAGAGAAAGATAGAGCGAAATTAACAATTGCGGATATTTCTGTCGGGAAAGATGTGTTCCTCCAAGGAAAACGATATTATGAAAAATCATGACATGATAAACTTTTTTTAAACTCATTTCCTCTCCTTTATTTTTTTCTCTCTTCCTCTCTTCCCATTTTTTCCTTGCCTTTCCTCATTTTGTTCTTGCTATATGGGGAAAGGGGGGGGGGCTCCGGCCCCTCTGGGTGTGCCCATGAGGAGGGGGAGGAAAATGAGAGAGAGAGTTCAAGCCGACAGGAGTGAGAGAGAAGATAGAGAAAAAGTTAAAGTGATAGAAAAATAGAAGAAGGTCATGGATTGAGAATGGTTGAAGAGATATAAAGATGGTAAGGGGGGGGGGGTGCAGAAAAGTTTTGCCAACGCGTGGGCGAAATTTGAAAACCGATGATCACGGAGGGTGGAAAAAGGGGTTTGAGGGTGGTGGGAGAGTTGAGGGTGGTGGGAGAGTTGAGGGTAGAGGGGGGGTTTTAAAGAGGAAAAGAGAAGGGCCTATTCCAATTTGTAGTCTTAAATTTTGATTGTACCAATTAAAATTGCACCCAAGTCTAATTTTTGTTTATGCTAACCACGGACTGTTGGTTTTTTCTGGGCTGAATGTATCTCTAATGCTCTACTCTAAGCATCTGAATGCATCATGGGGGGGATTAATCATGAGAACTTTGAAGGAGTCCATTGAGAGGACAACAATGAGATTTAGCATATCTTTGGAATAGTTAGGTAAAGTATATCAGAGAAGCGAACGACCCTCACCTCCGAAAAAATGAGCTCCTAAAACACATGAAAGAAGGGAGGGGCGTCAATTAATAGAGCCGCGTATCGAATTGCTTGGACTGAGTTGGACCATATCGGTTGTTAGTGTCAGTTGTATCCAAAGACATTACAGAGGAAACTAACCTCTCTGCTATCTCATATCATGGGAGAAAAGTGAAGCCAGTCAGCGGTCATGGCACGGGCTGATGGGCACGACACTTCCCCGGTTAGTTGCAAATCACGTATGTTGCACAGTATGGAATATACATTTTAATCGAAAATTGGGACCAATTTAAGGAGCGTCGGTTCTTGAAAAATCGAAGTTAACGATCGGTCGGTTATTGTTTACTTTAGCGTCCATAACCTCTTTGCCGTACTTTCTATCGTAATATCTCGCGGATACATTCACCGAAACTTTCGTTTACGTTCGTCGCAATTTTAACTTTGACATGAACTGAATATCATATCTTAGTACTTTTAAAACTTAAAGTAATTAGCATTCTTTTGAACCAGTTTTACGTCTCGGCTCCATAAGCCGCAATATTATTTAGGTTCATACCCCCGAGCGGGGAAGCCCAGCCCATGAAAGTAAGCGGCTTCAATTCTCGCCGCTAGGGGCCAGTCTTCTTCTACAGGGTGTGTACAAAAAAAGAAGCCAGGCTGCATACGTCAGAAATATCAGGGAAAAAATTAGGGGCTGAAAATTGGCAACCGTGTACATTTTAGTTGAATTGTGTATTTTTTGTGGAAACTACTTGCTTTGTAGAGTATTTTAAATTCGTAGTTTTTTTTACTCGGACCTGTTTTGGAGGAGTTATGATTTTTTGAAAATTGGCCGTAAGCGTTTTTGAGGTTCGATATTTCGAAGACAAAAATCGATAATGACTTAAGGAATTTTGCGCTCTTCCCAAATCTGCAATAAAAAAATATATTACAGCCCAATTTATGGGGTCGGCGCCCCCGTTGCCACCCCTGGAAGACGCCGAATATAAAAACCCTCCTAAAAATGTCCCTCTTTAAATAAGCAAACACGTGGTTGAGCTTTTTTCAAAATACGAAGACGTTCGCGAGTTGTTCGACTTTTACGCCTTAACGACATATTGTGTACGGCTGTTATGAACGTAGAGCCAGGTTTTCTCATCATAAGATACCTCTTTCTCACCCCTCCCGCTAGATCTACCATGTATTTTGACCCGCTGATTTCAAATTCGGCCTTGGTTTTTACTCAAAACTCATACTTTTTCCAGAACATCGAATTTTTTGCTAAGAAGGCGTAATTTCGAATTAACGTAAAATATAGGATAGTTTCATGAAAACTGATAGCACTTTTGAAATCAGCATCTTAAAATACATGAGATAGCGATGGTGAGGTGAAATGGTAGGCGTAGAATTATTCTAAAACACTAAATATGAGTAAAATTAACACTGATGGATGGTGAATGTCGCGGACACATTATGTCGTTTTAGATGCTTAATTGAGTTATTCAGCCTGGATTCTCTTTTATTCACCCTGTATAATGTCTTTGGTCGACTTTCGTTTGTGGCCCGCGATACAATATCCAACATAACGAAGATTCGGAGCGTAGACAAATAGTGCCCGAAAATCAAATCGTCTCTCACATAGTCCACGTAGAAATACCAGAGGATCAGACAACACGGCGACGGTTGCCATTCTTCTCCGGTAACCTCACCGAACAAACAATATTCATCGACACAGGAGGCAGATCCGACACGACCCGGCAACGCGGTTTCATCCGAGGCGAACTCGCCGTAGCGTTGCCACGGGCGACGATTAACGTTACCCCGAGACTCGAGCTCTCCACAGTCATTCCGGGGTCCTCACCGGGACCGTTTCGCGCCCCTCCCGACCGGAGGGTCCATCCTCCTGATAGAGACCCCCACCCTAAGTGTGGGCCTACCCGCCGCGCGATCACACGCGCAATCCCGGGCCCGCGGGCCCAACCCTGCGGTCAGAAAATTGGAAAAACCGCAAACCGAAAAACGCCCCTCCCGGGTTCCCCAGGGCGATTCCTCGAAAACGAAAAGATGACCCACCCATTTCAGATCCTCGGCGATCACGCGGAAGGGGCGGCGAGGTCCTAGGGCGCTAGGCCTCGCTCCTGACCCTGTCCACAAAATTTTCGGTCCGAAGCCACTTTTCCGGTCGCCCCTCCCTCCCCGGGCGCCAGAACGGACCGAGAGACCACTCAGAAAACGCGGGACGACGGGGCGGATCGAAGGGACCGAGTGCGGAACCGACAGGCCGAACGGGGCGGCGACCAGCGCGGAAAAACGGTTTTCGGAAAACCGCCCCTCCCGAGAACGGGAGGGCCGCAAGAGGGTCGGTCTCGGGGGCAGAGGGAGCGCGACGGAGCGGCGGACACGTGGGTCGGGGCGAAGGACCGCGGAACTCAACGGATAGCGGGAACGGGGCCGAAGAACGGGAGCGCCGGGGGACCGAACGACAACTTTATTATATAGATTACCGTTACAAAGATTACACATTTTTCAATCTTTGTACTATAATCTTTTTCTCATGGTCATTTTTATTTAAATGTTGAACAGCTGATAAAAAAAAAAGAAAATTGAATAATTCAAAGAAAATCATAACATAACCTATTTATTGAAATTTGTGAAAAACTTATATAACCTAGCTTTTATTTCTCACTTGCATTGTAAAGATTACACATTTCTCTGTTGGTAATATAATCTTTTTCACAATCATATTTGGATTTTGAGCAGCTGATAAAATAAAAAAGAAAAATTCAGAGAAAAATTCAGCGAAAATTATAACCTATATTTAAATTTGTGAAAAAATGATTTAACCAAGCATGGAATCTACTTCGTCTTACCGGCCTGCCGGGAGGCATTTTTGTAATTATGACCGTTCGAAATTTTTACTAGACTTGTGTAAATGTTTGAGTCCGTCGGTTCTTGGAAATCCACTGTGCCAAGAGAGAGGTCGGGAGAACAAGGGCCACTGCAAAGGGTTGGAGTAGCCAGCATAGCCGCACTGTTGCTAAATAGTGCATTACTACCTGAATATGCTCACCCGCCTTCTTATCGTGAACACAGTATAGGTAGGCAACTTGCGATGCTGAAATTTACTGAGATGAGTGCTGCGAGTAACCTGTGCCTCCAAGAATCGGCTAACATGTTTTTTTTCTCCCCAACTTTATACTGTAATGAAATAAACTTGTCTCGCCTCTTGAAAAGTCTTTCGGGGCTTTCGAACTTTGTATATTAAGCCACTGTCGGTTTCCGCTGATATACAAAACTTCGATCGGTTATCTGAAGTCGGACTCGCTAACTTTTAGCAGTAATTTTATAAAACAAATTACCCGCGCTAAAAGAATACCTCTAAAAATGGCCAGAATTCTAAATAATATTTCCCGAATAGAAATTCTGGCAGTTTTCAGGAGAATTCTGGTCTTTATAAGTAGAATTCCAAAGGCCAATTATAAAGAAAATTATAAATTATATTACAAATAATTATAAAGAATTATAAAGGCCAAAACCATTATTTATTACTTTATTTATGCGAGTTTAATTAAAATACTTTTCACTAGATTATTCTGGTCAAAAATGGCAGAATTTTTAACTAAAATGGCCAGAGTTTCATTCAGAACGAATAGAAATCTTCTATAACATGCACCAGAATTTCTTTTTGGGAACTTTCCATGAGAACTCTGGCCATTTTTATCGGGGAGCATTTTTCTCCGTGACTTTCATCTTTGGATAATCTGGCACCAATGGCTCATACTGAGCAAATGCGCGCCAAGAAATGTGTGTTTCTCTCTCTCTCTCTCTCTCTCTCTCTCTCTCTCTCTCTCTCTCTCTCTCTCTCCCCTCTCTCTCTCCTTTTCTCTCTCTCCTTCTCTCTCTCTCTCCTCTCTCTCTCTCTCTCTCTCTTTTCTTCTCTCTCTCTCTCTCTCTCCTCTCTTCTCTCTCTCTCTCTCTCTCTCTCTCTCTCCTCTCTCTCTCTCTCTCTCTCTCTCTCTCTCTCTCTCTCTCTCTCTCTCTCTCTCTCTCTCTCTCTCTCTTCACCCATTTCAACGAATGTGTCAGGAAAAGAAAGGGGGGATTAGCTACCTCAAGCCTCTCACCCAAACTCTACCTTCATGCACTTCGCGTTTTACATATGCATTCAAAAAGGCGAAGAGTGAGAAAGACAAAATTCCTTGACACGCCTCTGGCTGGAAGGGTCCGTCGGAAATCGGAACCGATGGTAGTCAAATGCAATTATACTTCGAATGAATACGAGATAGACTCGATTCGATAGATCGAACTCGAAAGTGCATAAGTAGATAGAAAAGGGGAAGGAGAAGGGGGGAGAGATCAGACGAGCGTCCCATCAGTCGGAGAGAAAACGGGGGACGCAAAAATGGTGTGATGATTGCAGTGTGTTTATGGTTGATTTCATACGAAAGGAGTAAGTCCGAGTTCGAGTCCATATTTTGTCAGTAACTTTTTTTTTTTTTTTTTTTTCAGTGAGTGAATATATATATGTCGTATACTCCGGTGCATGTTACCGTAAACAGAAGGAAATCTGATTAACATTAAAAAAAAAAAAAAAAAAAAAAAAAAAAAAAAAAAAAAAAAGTGGAAAAAAGGGAGGTGAGAGAACGTCTGAAGGGTGGAGGGGTGGAAGGGGGAGGGGGAGGGGGGAAGTTGGGGTGGAGGGAAGCGCACCGTATATTTATGAGTTGTGGTCAACATTTTCGACCTGGTTATCGCGCGAGGTTCGAAAAACCACAGAACAATTTTCGGGTTCGTTCACTCATGGATTCATTCATGCCTGGCTACTACGTGCTCGCTGCTTACTGCTCCCCGCGGAACGGACGCGATGTGGACGAAATGCGCAGCCAGTAGCAACTGAGCAACTGCTGCAGCAGCGCGCTCTTTCGGGCAATTGCGGCTCTTCACACTTTCAAACCTGGAGTCCATTCCAATGGACATTGAAATAACATGTAATCTTATGGAAAACATATAAATACAGTATGAACATCAATGGGGCTGCTGCTTACTTTTACTGAAAGCGATTTAATAGTCGATTCTGGTGTAAAAACCTCCGAAACTAACGATGGTAGCCCTAAAAACTTCCAAAATTCACTCCTGAACTCAATAAACGCTTTTATTTGGGAGGGTGTAATGGTGGCTGAGGGCAGTAACAATGGGAGATTCCTATCTTAGTTTCGTCACTCTTTCTATGCTGACAAGGATGATTCACAGAGTAATTAGTCATCAGAGTAGAGATCCACATCCGATGAATGGTGCGGTGACATCTAGTGACACCGTTGTCGAGTGAAAGTTGTCTCTTATTGGTCACTTTTTGATGGAGTTACGTTATTGTTAGATGGGAATCTCGCATTATTACTGCTCTCAGCCTGCATTACGCCCGCGCAAATATAAGCGTTCATTGGGGTAAGGAGTAGATTTCGAAAGTTTCCAGTGCTGCCATCGTTATTTTTGAAGGTTTTTACACTGGAATCGACTATTAAATTGCTTATAGCAAAAGTGTGCGACAGCCCCATTTAGACGAGAAAACTTCACTGAGATCAATCATGTTGGTCAAAAATCCATTTCCGAAAAAAAATAATGTCAGGTCTGAAAGGGTTAATGACTGTCTATAGCGCGCGAATCCTGTAAAAATCGTCGAAAAGTATTGATGCTGCGATATCCAAAGACTTCTGGAATCAAAATTGACGGAGTGATTTCCATGGACTTTTCAAAATTCATCTGTGAAGATATTGCTGGTTTCAACGAAAAATGAATTTTGAATATTACCAGAAATCTAGTTAAGGATACGCGAATGAACATTTAATTACTATACGTAGAAGTAATTATGGTTTCCCCAAATATAAATTTTTCTCTATGGCAATGGTGAATCCACTGGTGTCGGTTCCCAGATGATATTTCCTCAGTCTTTATATGTCCAAAATTGTTTTGTCCAGTTATATTTCCGTCCATATCATTTGTCCAAACGTTCTAATGTCCAATGAACTACAATGCCCGCGAATGAAAAGTCCATATCCAAAAAAATGTCCAAAGGCTCATGATTAATGGACAGAAGTATTCCAGTTCAATTATTGTTTTCTTGTCTTCTATGTATAGAAAGCTTAAGATAAATCTTCCTGCAAAATCCATCAGATGATTTGAAAAAAGTACCTACCTGTTGATTAACCTACTTGCGTTGATCGATCGAGCTCGCTGACAAAAAGGAAAGAAAAAAAAAATATACGATACATTTGCTCACTGATTGCTTGCAAAATTCATTTGCCCCTTAAACTTTCCAAATTTTTGGACTTCATTTTATGGACTTATAATCTCTGAACATTTTAATATTGGTCTTCTCTTTTTTTGGACGTTTCCTCTTTTGGACCTAATTTTTCGAACTGAAATGTTTTGGACATTAATTTGTGGACTTAAAAGTTTTGGACGTAAAAATTTGGACGTATCATCTGTGTATCCTGATGCGCGGGGCGATCATTTACTTTATCGCTAAACCGATCGTTATGACTGTCTTTGAGTGATGCTATTGGTCGAAAATTGTAAATATTGGCCGTTGCTATATGGTAACCATCGTTATGAGTCTCGTTATATAAAGGCTATTCATGAGTAACCTTTAAATAGCGGGCATACTTTAATGATGGTCACCATAGCAACGGCCGGTGAAGTTTTAAAATTTTCAACCAATAGAATCGCGCTCATGGACATTCTTAACGATCGGTTTAACGATGACGTATAAATAATCGGCCTCCAGGTGTCTAAAATATTACAAAATTATTATAAACATACAGAGAAAAAAAGAAAAAACGGAAAAAAAAGATTAGAGTATTTTCTTACAAAATACTATCTGAACCGTTCAATCTTTTCAACCACCGGTGAATTCACCGTTGAATCTAGGAATTATCACTCCAAACAGCAAACCGGAAATTCCTCTACAGTTGAGGCGATTTCCGGAAAGCGGGTCCATTAAGCAAAGGGTGCGCTCTTCAGGCAAAAGTCTCAATTTGATCACAATGCTTAATTATTTCTTAGATGCAACACACCCAAATGGCTCTTTTATTAGAGAAAATTTGCAATTCGTCGTCCATCTGACGTCCAACAAAACAAACCGGACAAATCGTGGGACAAAAAAGAGACAAACAACATACAGAAGCGGCTCGTGCAATTTGGCAACAATGTCATACCTTCATTTGAATGTATGAAAAACAATCGATTCGAAAGTGAAGCAGCGCTTCACTAGCAATCGATTGTTAAACATACATTCAAATGGAGCGAAGACATTGTTGCCAGATGGCACAAGCCGCCACTGACGAACAATTAAACCGCGAGTCCTTTGTGAAAATGTCCGTAAGAGATTTCTCCATCATGACTGCCTCCTAGGAGCGTGGCGTGCACTTTGGCAACGTCGCAGTTCGTCTATTTAAACCCATTAAAAAGATCGAACTATTGGGTGTTCGGTGAACATCCTCGCATTCGACTTTTTACATGGGTTTAAATGGACACACTACACTACAACGTTGCCAAATTGCATGCTCGTCCGAAAAAAACCGTATATTAATATAGCTCATTGTTCACAACATACTTTCATTTTGATCGCATTGTCGATCAAAAAAATTGAACAAGAGAAAAGAAATAGTAAAATAAACTTTAGTTAAATTGAACTAGGAAAAAAAATAATAAAATTATCTTTTGATATTATAGTTAAATTGTTTAGCTTCATTTACAGTAAATTTTAGGGTTTTACTTTATTTGCCCTTTTATTCATCCATCTTTACTCATTTTACCGGCATTGTTCTGAACTTGTAGAAGTACGGAGACAAAATGAACAAATGCGGAAAACTAATTTGTTAGAAGAAAAACAAGAGAAAAAAATACCGTTTTTCTTGCTCCTCCGGCACAACAAAACTTTGTGTCTCTTAAATCAGAAAACAAAAAAAACAAAATAATAAAACTATCTTTTGATTCTACAGTTAGGTGCCTAAATTGTTTAGCATCATTTACTATAATTTTTGGGTTTTACTTTATTTGCCCTTTTATTTATTCATCTTTACTCATTTTGCCGGCACTTTTCTAAACTTGTAGAAGTATGGAGACAAAATGAACAAATGCAAAAAACTAATTTGTCAGAAAAAAGACGGGTTTTCTTGCTCCTCCGCCACAACAAAACTTTGTGTCTCTAAAATCAGAAAACAAAAAAAAAAATAATAAAATTATCTTTTGATTCTACAGTTAAATTGTTTAGCTTCATTTACTGTAATTTTTGGGTTTTACTTTATTTGCCCTTTTATTCATTCATCTTTACTCATTTTACCGGCACTGTTCTGAACTTGTAGAAGTACGGAGACAAAATGAACAAATGCGGAAAACTAATTTGTTAGAAATAAAAAGAAAAAAATTCCGTTTTTCTTGCTCCTCCGGCACAACAAAACTTTGTGTCTCTAAAATCAGAAAACAAACAAAAAAAAAAAATAATAAAACTATCTTTTGATTCCACAGTTAATTTGTTTAGCTTCATTTACTGTAATTTTTGGGTTTTACTTTATTTGCCCTTTTATTTATTCATCTTCACTCATTTTACCGGCACTTTTCTAAACTTGTAGAAGTACGGAGACAAAATGAACAAATGCGAAAAACTAATTTGTTAGAAAAAAAAACTGTTTTTCTTGCTCCTCCGCCACAACAAAACTTTGTGTCTCTAAAATCAGAAAACAAATTGAGACAGGCGATGATCACTATATAACATCTTAACCTCCAATAATTTTCCCCAAATTAAACCGGCGTGAGCTCACCTCACTTGTCACATGATTTGCCTTTTAACACTTCCTAACCCTATTTGTTCTCTTCAGGTTTCATTTTGACTAATCACCTTCCCATGAACCAAGAGAGAGCAACAATGAAGACATCAACCGATTATACGAGGGTCTCCTCTAGCATGGTTGCAAAGTTGATTCGAAAAAATCCTCACATTTCACATTGATTTCAATAAACAATGTAAAGATTTGGCAACTATGGTCTCTAGGAGGAGTAAATCAGACGGG
Source organism: Trialeurodes vaporariorum (assembly GCA_011764245.1). Lineage (NCBI taxonomy): Eukaryota > Metazoa > Arthropoda > Insecta > Hemiptera > Aleyrodidae > Trialeurodes > Trialeurodes vaporariorum. The sequence continues at coordinate 7,321,475 of VMOF01000379.1, forward strand.
ACATAAATCAGCGGAGCGTGCGTCTAAATTATTCCGCTCTCGTGGATGGATACAAATGTGATTTGTCTGACTGATTTGTCTAACTGATTTGTCTCTCTCTCGAGAGAGGGAGAGAGTGTTGAAAGCAAAGGCGTTCCTTAAAATATGATTCTGACCCCCGGAGGCACAAAAATACTCGTCTGTCTTTTTCCACTTCGGTTAATCGGTGCCCCTCCACCCACCCTCTCGATATGCGTGTGTATTCCTGTGTATGTGCTTGCTCGGTCAGACTACGGGAGATCAGGAATCAGGGATCAACGAAAGGGAGGGTGGTGTAAAAATGTGGCAGGCGGCGGATAGGCAACCAATAAATCAAGGTGCCAAACGCAGGGCTCAGGTCTATAGGTACCTATAGTCTGCACGCCAACGCGTTCTGCGTTTTTACTATGCTCTGAAAGCTGTCTGGTTATAAAAGGTCATAAGCGACAATTTTTCGAAGTTTTAAAAGTAGTTGGAAAGATATTCTTTAAATCGTTCTTGATGGAATCTATGTTTGAGACGTTATGTAACACCATTTAATGTTCTTTAAATGCATTGAAAAATAAAAAGCGATAGTCGGAATACCAGATTCTAGTCATGTTACCCGAAGCACAAAGATATGTGACCGACAGCAAGTCTAGTACTTTTACCAGAAAATTCTGATGTTAATACTATAATATGGTCACTCGAACTAAAGAATTTTCTAAAAATTTGCATGAACTATGTGGTACAAACACTCGAATCCTGGTAATTGTACACGTACTATCCTTCTACTGTCGATTGTCTACAAGTAATTTTCGACTTTCTTTCGATAAATCGATTCCCCCTTTAAGTTTACATATAAAGGATAGAGCGGATTCTTATTGGATTTAATTGAACCTCCAAAAAATCAACACTTTAGCATGGATGTACATAGGAATAAAGCTGTAGCCGATTGTCTACAGGTAAGAAGCCGCCATCCAACCGCTTAAGAACGTAGATAAATGGCAAAAACCTGACTGAGAAGAAGAATGAGGAAAAAGTTGCCTACATGTAACTTAAAACTCACAGTGTTGCCAGATAACAGTAGCGCAACAAAAAAAAAACTATTTCTATAACTCTTATCTCTCATTAGAACGTTTTTGAAAAAATGTAAGGCAAGGGTTAAGTTCGACCCCCTCTTTCTTTCTTTTTTCATGCTGATAAATGCAGAGGGAAAATGAGAGAGATAGAGACAAGTTTGGCTGCGTCTTAAATTCTTTATCTCTCTCTCTTTTCATCATTGAAACACCTGTGTCACACAATGATAGACAAGGGAAAACCCCCCTAATTCTATCCTTTTTCTACTGATACATTCAAAGAGAAAATGAGAGATGGAAGAGATCCAGTTGCGTCTCTAATTCTCTATCTCTCTCTCTTTTCTTCATTGAAACACCTGTGTCACACAATGATAGACAAGGGAAAACCCCCCTAATTCTATCCTTTTTCTACTGATACATTCAAAGAGAAAATGAGAGATGAAAGAGATCCAGTTGCGTCTCTAATTCTCTATCTCTCTCTCTTTTCTTCATTGAAACACCTGTGTCACACAATGATAGACAAGGGAAAACCCCCCTAATTCTATCCTTTTTCTACTGATACATTCAAAGAGAAAATGAGAGATGAAAGAGATCCAGCTGCGTCTCTAATTCTCTATCTCTCTCTTTTTTCTCCATTGAAACACCCGTGTCAGACAAGGATAGACAAGGAAACAAAACCTCCAATTTCTATGATTTTTCTGCTGATACATGCAAAGCAGTGGCGTAGCGTGCAATTTGGCAACGTTGCAGTCTGTCCATTTAAACTCATGAAAAATATCGAACTATTGGGTGTTCGGTGAACACATTCGCATTTGACCTTTTACATGGATTTAAATGGACACATAATACAACGTTGCCAAATTGCCAAATTCAAAGGGAAAATGAGAGAGATGAAAAAGATCTTTGATCATGCCAGCCATTCTTTTTTTTTTTTAGGGTTTACATGGAAATTTTTATACTCCACATTATACTGATTGCTGATTTGCCTTTTTTTTTACTCATCTGGCAACACTGGTGTTCATATAGTGAGTCGAGCTCGCTGATTCCATAAGTTGCAGGGAGGGAGTAGGGGAGGGGAAATGAGAAGAATATAAGAAGGGAGGGGAGTATATATAGGTATAGGTATCGATCACTGCGCAATGATTGCAAATACGCAGCAAAACGGTGATCCGATCTGTTTTTATACGCGGATAGATTTTTATATTCCTTCTCCCCTTTATGTAATCGAGAAATCGATCGCTCTCGATCGACCGATCGAAGGATGTCTCGCTCGAATGGAACTGAGCGTCGAGCGAAACGAACTTTGAGCACGAAGAGCGGGGGTAGAGGGGAAGATAGATAGAGAGAGGTGAGATAGAGAGAGAGAGAGAGAGAGAGAGAGAGAGAGAAGAGAGAGAGAGAGAGAGAAATAGAGAGAGAAACGTCGAAAGGCCATTTGCGTTGAAAACACGTACGAGCTCCGATTGCACGCGAATACATACGTTATGTTCCGCTTAAATTGGTCTCTCCTTATGCTCGATACGTTGTTTAACGTATGTATTTTACGAAAATGTATTCATAGATCCTTATTTTTCTCTCACTATCTCCCAGTTCAGCAATTTATTCATATATTTGTTCTTCTTCTCTATCTCCTATATCTTCCCCCCCCCCACTGATGTATCTATTTTGTAGACATGTGCAACCGACCAAAATATCTATTGAAATGCAAAATTTGCCGGAAATTTCGATCGATTGAAATTGGGAATTTTTCACTCATTTTGATTCTATATTATTAAAAATACGATAAAAATTCGTTCGGGTTTAGGTTTAGGTCCTTGTAGGTTAATTTTTGGTGTTGGTTGTAGGTTAAGTGGTGGAATCGGCCTTGAGCTCAAACTTTGCCCATGGCTCATACTTCCCTTGTTTTTTTTTATTATTTTTTTATACTTTCTTTGTTATTATTAATTTTTTATTAAATAAAAGCGTATCATCTCTCTCTCTCTCTCTCTCTCTCTCTCTCTCTCTCTCTCTCTCTCTCTCTCTCTCTCTCTCTCTCTCCTCTCTCTCTCTCTCTTTTTCTCTCTCTCTCTCTCTCTCTCTCTCTCTCTCTCTCTCTCTCTCTCTCTCTCCTCTCTCTCTCTCTCTCACTTCTCAAATAATAAAATACAGATTTGTCGTTTTCCTTCAGAAAGTGAGAAAAGCAATATTAGAGCTCGTTTCAGAAGTGTAGGCGGACCTAGACCGATAATCTTTGGAATTTGTCAACATTATTTCTGATATTACTCGATGAAAATGAATAAAAATGAAATTGAGTGTTCACTTTGCAATGAGGAAAACTTTAAACACAAAAGAATAAAGTCAGGGGCAAATTCGGTATTGGTTTGAAGGAATAAAACTTGAAAATTCGCCAAAGATTATGGTTTTGGTCCGCCTACACTTCTGAATGAAGCTCTATCTTGGGAGACTCCTATCTAATATGCCACTTTCTCTTTGGAAACACAGAGGTATGTCTCAATTTATATAGGAATCTCCCATGATACCTGAGTCGAACCGCCATTAAGCTCGATTCTGAGAGTGAATTTCGTGATTTTTTAGAGTACTCATCGTCATTTTAACAGGTTTTCATGCAAGAATCAACTCCTCAATCCCGTGTAGCAAAAGTTTGCAAGAGCCCCATTGTAAAAATCCCTTCTGAAAACAACCGACGTTTCATCTGACACAATAAGCGAATTTTTGAGTTTAAATAGTACATTCACTTTTTTGAACAGAATCGTTATTGCCAACCTTGAATAACGAGAACAGCAGGTAACGCCAAATTCGAAGGAAACTCAACGGTGTTTTTAGGTGATTTCGGGGCATCGATGGCATCAATTCGATTTTGAGTTCACCTCCGGATTTGCATTCAAAATTGAATAAATATCATCGATACCTCCACTAACTTGATAAACTGAAAAATTTATAACCTGAGAGAAAGTGAAAGTTCTGTCATATGGGATTAGGTTGGCATTGTTAATCATAATCGATAGCGGAAAATTCGCTTAATGTATTGAGATTAAATGATTGGAACCCAATAAAACACAGAAGACAGTGTCGCCATTTTGCTTTTATTTAATTGACTCAACGATTCATCAGCGATTCAACCGATTCAAGCAAAGATTATACTTGTACGAAGACCCATTCACCAGAATTTCTTGCGATCTCTATAAGTATAATTTCTGGTGATTTCAGATGGAATTTCTGGCATTGGAAAATGTTTGCCTTCTTGACCAGAATTTCATAATTTCTTTTCGGAGACCATTATATCATTCGGACTGCTTCGCTCAGAAAAAAACAGTAAATTGAAGAGAATAAACACTTTGGTAGCGCTGACAGAACCTTTGGTTGAAAAATGCCTCAGCATTCAGCAAGAGACTTTAATTGAGCCAACCGAACCTTTGGCTCACCCAGAAGAATTTCTACATGGTTAGGCGCGCGCATACAAACCCTTTGGCTAGCTCTATTAAAGGCTTTTGCTATGGGTCATTTTTCCACCAGAGATTTTGTCAGCGCTACCAAAGCGTTCTTTTTTCTTCTTCTTCTTTTTTTCTTCTTTTTCTTCTTCTTTTTTTTCCTTTTCTTCCGTGATGCGGTTTTTTGAGAGATCTTGTTCTTGAGATTGAGAATCCCCCCCCCCCAGTATTGGCTCCAGCTGTGGGTTCAGAATAGACCACGACAAAACAGGAATTTTAGGACTTTCCTTCAATATTTTTCGATTCGAACTAATGGGGTAGTTGCAAGGGCCTGAAATGTTGTGTTTTTTATGAAGAAAATGAAAGTACTTGATGAGCTGAGAACAAAGATCCCTTTGGTTTCTAATTAAGTCCCATTGTTCCGGAGATAAGATTTAGGCCCAAAATACATTGTTTTAGATGGGAATTCCGCGTAGTGACGTCACTACACACACGAATTTTTGCAACTTTGCACGTGTGTATCTCCAAAACCAAGACACTTAGGAAAAAACCAAAGGTACCGTCGTTCTCAGATTATCAAGTACTATCATTTTCTAAATAAAAAACACAACATTTCAGACCCTTGCAACTGCCCCATTAACTTTTTTCTTCCCCCGAGCTCTGAATGTCTCCTTTCCCCCCTCGGAATCATTAGACATTTTAATGGTGGAGAGGGGGGGGGGGTATTTTTAGCCGCTTTGCGCGCGCCCAGCGTTCTTCAGTTCGTTCCAGTAGGAAAGCGCTGTAGCGCGGCGCTGCATCAATTAAGAGCGCGTCGTCGCTTTGCGTCCGCATCGGAGAGGAAAAAAGGACAATAATTGAGACGAATGAAGACGAATAAAGAGACGCGAATGCTGGCTGTTGACTGGTGACTGTTGACTGGTGAGTCGGTGTCTCGGTTCGACGAGTTTGCGGCACCTGTCGCCGCTTGAGTTGACTTGAGTCGAGCCGAGATGTATAAGCTCGCCGCGCCACCTCTATTTACAATGTTGCCGAAACAAAACTTTGCACGGACAAAGTAAAAAATAAAAATAATAAAAAAAAATAAAAAAGATTACCGGAAGCACAACGGTGTGTCGACCGAGGAACTTCCGTAATCTTTGGCGACTTTTCAATTTTCCATTCCTTCAAAACTAAACAAAACTTACTGTCTTCGACTTTGGAATTTTAATTTGAACGTGTTCCTCAATGAAAAGCCAACGCTCAAATTCATATTCATTCATTTTCATTTTAAAACGGGAGAAATAATGTTGAAAAATTCCAAAGATTATCGGTCTAAGAGTGCCTACATTCCTAAAACCACCTCTAGTATCGTATCGTAGTTTTTGAAAATTTAGACGAAATTCTGGTAGAGCTTGTTTCATCACGGAAAAAAAACTATGGTGAAAATAACCATACGGATACTTGATTTTGGCACCTGCTAGATGTTATGGTAATGTTAACCAGAAGTATATTATGTTTTGACTAGGTACTAGGTGATGTTACCTGATTGCATGTCGAATTTACTCAAAGTATCGGTAAATGTACCATACTTCTGGTCAAGTTTACCATAACATCTAGCAGGTGCCAAAATCAGGTATCCGTATGGTTATTTTCACTAATCTTTTTTTTCCGTGATAGAAGTGTAAGCAAACCACAATCGATAATCTTTAGAATTTCATAAACGTCATTTCTCATATTACATGATACACAGTGGAATCGATTGAAAATGGATTTGAGCTTTGGATTTTCATTGAAGAACGCTTTATACAAAACAGACCAAGTTGCAGGTGAAATGATTTGTTTTCAATGGCAACCTTTACATTTTTCCCATTTGAAACCATACGAATTTGATGGTCATCGTCGATTCATCGATATAGTTAGAAAGTATTCATCGATATAGTTAGAAAGTATTCATGGATTTAGGTAGAATGAATGTAAAGTTTGCCAGACGATACACTTCGCTACTGTTTGTTTTCATTTGAAGGAATAAAAATTGAAAAGTCCGCCGAAGATTATTGGCGAGTTCCGCCTACACTTCTGAAAGAGCTTCACTAGAGCTTACATCACTTGAGGCCCTACGCAATTTTGAATCTGAGGCCTCCGAGAAAAAGGGTAGGATGTCTGGGGGTCTGAGGGCATCCACAAAAAAGGAGAGGGGTTTGGGGGCTCTCCCCCGATTTTTTTTTTTTTTTTTTAAGAAGGCATTGAAATTCAGTATAACCCTTGTGAGCCTAAGGTATTTCGGTAACACAAAGGACTAAGGGGGGTATTTTTGTACCCCAAGGATATTTTCATGCAGCACAGTCAGTATCAATAATTTTGAAACTTTAATGGATGGATTATGTACTTAGTACCCTAAGAGAGTAATTTATGTGAAATTTGAGTAAATTTTTGCTATGTTACCAAATTTACACCTACTTTTAAAAAAAATGTCAAAATAAAAAAAATGGAAAAAATGAAATGAGGTACCATATTATTTTTCCATTTTTGATAAATTTCCAATTTTTTTTCAATGATCTGACTTAATATTCTTAATCTACATAAAATTTCCGTAAAATTCACTGTAATAGATGGTTCCAAACTTAAAACTGGCAGGACGAAGGGGGGGGGGGTATATTTGTACCCCAACACTTTAAATTTCTATAATATCGACAAAAATTCATAAAAATTAATGAAATTTGGTTGACGTGTTCTAAGTATCCTAACTTAAAATGCCATGAAGTCCCAAAAAATTTTGAGCAGTTTTGACAAAATGGCGTCAAAAAAACTGGCCTGGGGTACAAATCTACCCCCCCCCTTAGGCTCACAAGGGATAAAACTGTTTTTCCAGCAAAGTTGTTACTTTATCTGTTTGCCTTTTTTTACTCTCCTACATCTCTATTTTTCTCTTGTTTTCTCATGTTTCCTCTCATTTTCTCTTTTTACTCTCTTTTTCTATCTTTTTCTCTCTATTTCTGTCTCTTTATTTCTCTTTTTCTCACTTTTTCTCTCTTTTTCAATATTTCTCTCTCTGTTTTTGTCTTTTAAGTATCTTCTTCCTCCCTTCGTCCTCCCTTTCGTCAATCTTAGGTCTGAGGTCATACGGCAGTTGCGTATTTTGCGTAATGGTAAATCCACCCCCTGAATGGCATTCATAACCCTATTTCTTTGCTTTGAACTTAATCCGTTTTTTTTTTTTTTTTTTTTTTTTTTTTTTTTTTTTTTTTTTTTTTTTTTTTACCTACTTCCCCGTTATACACCAACGAAAAAATGTCACTCATCAAGTAATCAGTTCGACGCACTTGGCCACGGGAAAACCGATGGATGAGCGAGCAGAAAGTTTCGGACTTTGATTCACGATCACCGAGCGGTGATAAAAGGCACCGTGGTGGAGGGGCGGGGGGAGGGGAGGGGGAATACGAAAGTCCAGCAGACCCGTGGAAGAGGGGCAGGAGAGAGGGTCCTTGAGGGGGGGGGGGGGGATTTGTTTTATGGGGAGGGCCGCCGCGCCGCGCCGCACTGTGAATCGACGTGTGTATTCTAGCTGGACAAAACTCAAGTCAAGAAAGCCACTTTTGGGCTTGATTTTCTTGTTAACGGATGTCTGGATAAGCCCTAATCAATGCCCGTTTTGGGTCAAAAACCCGACTATGGTGCCCAAGATATAGGTTCAAAGTTCATTTTTCAGGTAAAAAATCTGTTTTTCTGTTGATTGATCTCGTCTGACTTATTAATTCGCCGTACCACTGTGCGTCAAAAATTTTGATTGGTAAAAAATTTTTTTTCTCTCTTCCATCATTATGAAAAGATTTCTTGCATTGAACTTGAATTTTAAGACCTTAAATGTATTAAAAAAAAATTTAAAATTCTCTCAAAATTTTTGGGCCCAAATTTTTTTGCTTTTCTAACTTTGATAGAGTTTTACTTTTGTGTACCCACGTGTACCCGCTCTCGTTTTGGCCTTAAAAGTTAGCAAATTTAATTAGTTTAACATATGTTTCGCCCAAACAATGTCAACAATGCGTCAGTAAAAATTGTCGCTTTTTCTGAGGGAGGTTTAAACCCAAAAATAGAGGAATTGCAGGAATTCCCGACTTTTACCTAGCAGTACCACTGTGCGTCGAGAGTTTGGTCCAAGAATTTTTGTTGGCTCTCTTTCACCATTGTAGAAAGACGTTCTTGCATCAAAATCGAATTGTAGATCGAAATAAGATATAGGTTCAAAGTTCATTTTGCAGGTAAAAAATCTTGTTTTTCTGTTGATTGATCTCGTCTGACTTATTAATTCGCCGTACCACTGTGCGTCAATAATTTTGATTGGTAAAATTTTTTTTGCTCTCTTCCATCATTATGAAAAAGATTTCTTGCATTGAACTTGAATTTTAAGACCTTAAATGTATTAAAAAAAATTAACATTCTCTCAAATTTTGGCCAATTTTTATGCTTTTCTAACTTTGATAGAGTTTTACTTTAGTGTACCCACGTGTACCCGCTCTCGTTTTGGCCTTAAAAGTTAGCAAATTTAATGTAGTTTAACATATGTTTCGCCCAAACAATGCTCAACAATGCGTCAGTAAAAATTGTCGCTTTTTCTGAGGGAGGTTTAAACCCAAAAATAGAGGAATTGCAGGAATTCCCGACATTTTACCTAGCAGTACCACTGTGCGTCGAGAGTTTGGTCCAAGAATTTTTGTTGGCTCTCTTTCACCATTGTAGAAAGACGTTCTTGCATCAAAATCGAATTGTAGATCCTTTAATGTATCCTAAAAAATTCCCTTAAATTTTAGCCAATTTTCACATTTTTCAACTTTGATAGAGTTCTAATTTTCTCTACCCACGCGTGTACCCGCTCTCAACTTGGCCTTAAAATATTGCGAATTTAATGCAGTTTAACATATCTTTTGTTCAAACGCTCCACAACGCTCCATCGTTAAGAATTTTTGATTTTTCCGAGGGAGGTTTGAACCAGGAAATTGAAGAATCGAAGAAACCTATAAAAAACTAGAGTCCCTTGATGGAAATATTGTATAGGGAGTACCGACACGAGCTCAACGAGTTGTGATTGGTCGTTGGTTTTAGGCTCTCACGGAGTCGAGCAGGAGTCGACGACATTGAAGGCTCCACACGAAAGGAGTCGTTTTGTAGAGGAACGTATGGGAACGGCCCGGGAAATGCCGGCAAACCCGCCAGTCCACCACTGGTCCACTGTCGAATTTAAACCTTCGAATGCGTTCACGCGGTCGACAAAATCGACTCCTGTAAAAATGCATAAAGTGTCGTGTCGGTACCCCCATAAAATATTTCCATCAAGGGATCTAAAAAAAACGAGGGAAAAATAGCAGAGCGAGCTAAGATTCAAACCCCGAGAACCCTAGTCGTATTTGAACGCGTTTAACGACACTCTGGCCGTTTTTAATCGACGGGGTTTTTTTTTATCCCCCCCCCCCTGGTTTTCTTGCCTGGATTTTTCTTGCTAATTGAGATGAAGAGTTGGGGTTTTAGACCATTCTTCATCACTTCAGATAAATTTTTTCTTTTTTGGAGTCAATCCCCCCCCCCCCCTCTGGGAGGTCCTCAGGGAAGCTATCTAAAAAATTTCATACAGAAACCCCCAATCTTGTGATACATTGTTTGAAGGGGTAAAATTCTAACCCCCAGAGAGGCTATCTAAAAAATGTCAAACAAAACCCCTATCTTGTGATACCTCTTTTTAAAAGGCATAAAATTCAAAACTTTTGGCGCAAACCGAGGTCGATATCGTTTTCTTCTTCGATATATCGATAGTCAAAGTTCGATTTCGACCCATTTTAAAAAAAATCAAAATTTCCCCATTTCTAAAGTGGGAATTTTAAAAAAACTAGGAGTAAAAAAACTCTAAAAGCAAGTCCTTTCCAGAAAAAAATACGGTTTTGACATTGTTTAGTAAAAATTTGGGTTTTTAGAGCCCCCCAAATTAGTTAAAAAATGTCCCTTTTAGGGTGGCTATCTCAAAATTCCGAGCCTCGACCCCCATCAAATGATACACCGATCGAAAAGACATAACAAATGAGCATTTTGGCGCAATCGGGGGTTCGATATCGTTTTTTTTTTTTTCGAGATATCGAATTTTGAAGATGCGTGAAAATTGCACTTTTAATATTCGATATCTCGAAAACGAAAAACGATATCGATCCCCGAATTGCTCCAAAATGCTCAGTTTGTTATTTCTTTTTGATCGATATATCACAAGATGGGGGTTTTTCGACCCATTTTTTTTTTTTTAAATTGTGGCCCCCCCTTCCCCCCTTACAACCCTTTGAAGGATTTTTTTTTTTTTATTCTTTTTAGTGGATCGATAGAGCATACAATGAAGGTAATATCCTGAAAGTTTCGTTACTTTATCTGCATTCGTTCAAAAGTTATGGGTTTTGTCTAGCTAGCTCACGCGTTCGATTCACAGTGCGCCGCGCTGGAGAGTAAAACAGTCGGAACTCTTGACAGGAAACCGGTGGTGCTGGTGACACCTCTGATAATTAACATCGCGCCAAGTGTGTGTGTTTTAATAGTAAAGCGGGGAATAGCCCCCGTAGCCATTGCAATCGCGCGCCCCTCCCCCTCCCCCTCCCTCGTGTCCACCGCCCTCCGCCTCCGTGTACAGTGTGTTACGAAAAAGTCAGTCCACAACGATGTATCGATTGATCTGTCTTATCGATCCATTAATCGATTTTCATGGAGTTCGATCAAACCTAGTTCCGCCAAAAAAAAAAAAAAAATTGTTACAATGGTTTAAATCTTGGACAGTGATTTTTTTTTTTTTTTTTCAATTTAAATCTATGTACTATGGCTTCCAAAAGAAAGTATTCTGATAGAAATTTTCATTTTTTTATTTCTCGACGAATTTGCGAATTTTTACGGGTTTTAGGAATTTCAGAGTCTCACACTATTATACCGCTTGTGACATTATGCTTCAAAAATTTAAAACGATGGAAAATAAAAAAGAAAAATTCATCGAGAACAATTTCGATTAAAAAAAAATTCTTTTGAAAGTCATAGTGCAACAAACTATTGTGGGCAAAACGCTGTTTTACGAGCGAATCGATTGTTTTACGTAGAATCAAATGGAGGAAAAACATAGCTGCCAATTTGCGAGAACAGTCTCTGACCGTCTTAATGCATACAACAGTGAAATATCAGTAGGTGGAGTTGACACACCACCGCTTCGCCTGAAACTATGGCAATTTTAAAAAATTTTAGGGGGAAAAAAAAGAAAGAAAGAATTGTGAAATTTTTTTATGCTACTGGTTTTTTTTAAAAATAATTTTAATAGGGTTCGGGGAAAGAGGCTGTCACAGTAGTTGTCCAAGGGGTGGCAATATTCAGGATTTTTTTCGGGGGTGGCTGCAGGTCTTTTTCCCACTACTTATTTTCCCCCTCTTTTTCCTTCCTTTTCCTTTCATTCTACCTTTTTCTGAAATTACCTAACTTTTTCTGGGGGGGGACTACCAGTTACGGCCGTGGCCCTAGCATCCCTCGAAAATCTCACAAAATCTCCATAAAGATCAGTGGCGTAGCGTGCAATTTGGCAACATTGAATCAAGTCAGTTTAAGCCCACGCAAAAGATCGAATTCGAAGGTGCACACCGAACACCCAGTTGTTCGATCTTTTTAATGGATTTGAATGGACACCATTCAACGTTGCCAAATTGCACGCTACGCCACTGATAAAGATCCATTTGTTTCAAAAATGGTAAACCTCGCGTTCAGGACTTATGACACGCTCTGTATAAGCCCTAGTCTCAGCCTCGGCAGTGGTGTGTACGTGTGCATGGCCCGGTCACCAAGCGGCGAGATGTCAGGCGCAACTTAATGCTAAACTCCCGCAAATGACCAACTTGTATCCCGCCCCTCCCCCTCCCCTCCGCCAGATACACACACACACACACACACACACACACACACAAACACACTGCTTCGCTCATGACCAAAGCCATACATTCAATCGTTATTAATAGGCAATGTTTTAACGGGCTACCTGTTTCTGTTTCTATGCCCCCCCCTCAGAAGTACACCCGCGCCCCTCCCCTCCAATGCTGGAAACCCCTTTCCGTTCACCCCCCCCCATTACCCGTCCAACGTCACACCCTTCTTGTCTGACTGACCCGCTGTGCTAAACAGAATTGTCCGAAAACGGATTCGCTGTACCTCTCGCCCCTCCCTCGCACCGCCACCCCCACCCCCATCGGGAATCTCTCGTGAATTTGAATGGACGTTTGGAGAAAAATTAACGCGAAAATCTTGTTTGTATTCACTGTGATAAGCTGTAAAAAATGTCAACCCCTCGATAGAAGTATGATACGCATGTAACTCGGCTTTGGCGGTGGTCTTTCTGCAGTGTGAAAGAGTGTTCGGAAGTCCACGTTGTGACTTCACAACACAAGCGATTTTTTGCAACTATAGACGCGAGTGTCTCTTCTAAACCGGGATACTTGGAAAAATCAAAGGCACCGTTATGGTCTCAGGTCGTCAAGTTATTTACAAAAAACATAACATTTCAGACAGTCGCAACTATGCCCCATTGTGCCATAAGGGCAGTGGCGTCGCGTGTCATCTGGCATCTTTGCAATTTAGCCATTTAAATCCATATGAAAGGGCGAACTGTTGGAGGTGCACAGTGCACTCCCTCAAATCGATATTTTACATGGTTTTAAGTGGTCAAATTGCAACGTTGCCAGTTGGCACGCGACGCCACTGGATAAGGGTGCTGATTTGAAAGGATAATAAGGACCTCTAAAAATAAAAAAAAATAAAAAAAAAAAAAAAAAAAAAAAAAAAAAAAAAAAAAAAACAGAAAAAAAACAAAAAACAAAAAAACAAACAATAAACATTGACTTTCACCGAAAAAGAAAAAAAAAATACATTAAAAATTGAGGCTAAAGGTTCTTGATCGAGGACACTGAAGATTTTGCAAGGTGCACCAAATATTTGGTATGCTTGGTGTTGGTATGCCATTTTTCTACAAGATAAAGAAATATTAGGCACTGTACAAAAGCGTTTCTTCTGTGTTCATGAAACAACTTTCAGTATTTCCCCGATCGGCCCTCAATGCCCAATCTATCCCCGAAAACAAGTCCATATCCCCATCAAGACAACAAACACTTAGAGTAGGTACTTACATGCGGGGATCAGTACGTACTCCACCCTTTATAAGATGATTCCAGGGTCGATTAGTTCCAACCGTAGACACCACGTCGCGCTGCTCATAAAGTCGACAGTTTTTGGCTAAAATTGACGAATTTTCGCTAAAAACACAAATTTGAGGAAGGTCAGCACCTGCGAGCATACTTCAGGAAGATATTTTGACACTCTGACAGTTGAAACTGCAGTTTCAAGCCGAAACACTCAAAAATAAAGCCAGAAATTATGAAATAGGAAAATTCCCATAAGCCTCAATGAGTGCGAGTGAGGCAGATAGACGTATCATCACTCGCACTCACTCTCACTCACTAAGCTTCAGGCGAAATTAATTACATAATTAATGGCTTTAATTCTAAACCAATTTTGCTCGTTTTGGGCTCAAAAAGTCCATAAAAAAATTGTGCAGGTGCTGAAGTTATTGGATTTTGCATTATATCTATGGTTTCAGTTTAAATTCGCCAAAAACACAACTTTTCCGAAAAGCGACTAGTGGCGCTATCCATCGGATTGAAATCTGGAAAAGTTTCGCCTGGAATCACCTTAAAACCACTTTATTTCGAGTAGACCTCTTTAACGACATATAACTGTCCGCGAACAGCACCATCAAACATTAGCGTCATTTTTAACTAAATGTTAATGTATTTCAATGAATTTTCTTGTTACAATTACATTAAAATTACGCTCATTCATAGTATTTGGGACGCTGATGTCAAAAATGATATTATTTACTACTTAACTCGTCCTGATTTTACGCATATTCTACTTTTAAACATTTTTCACGATAAAGTTTAAATTGTGGAAAAACTAGACTATTTCGACCAAAGCTAAGGCCAAATTCGAACTCACCAGGTCAATTTCAATACAGTAACGCGTTATTCACGTGATTCCAGGTCCAATTATAAGAAAAAAACCCATGATTGTGTCCAGGGACCCTTATGTTTTGTATTCATTTCGGGCGGACATCCATGCCGTTAAAGCGTGAAAAAGCCGCCTTTATTTCAGCCTTATTTTGCTTTCGTCTCACTTTGAGGTACATTATCTTCCAGGTATACATAAATTGTGGCTCTAAAGTAGGAAACGTTAGAGCTTACGAGGAACTGTGCAGGGTATACGCATCGTGGATCCTCAAGCCTTTCCTTCAAAGGGAAACTCCGAGAGGGTGCGCGTCGACGCTTTTCAGCGGCGCGGGAAGAGATTCCATTTTTAAGCTGATATCAAATTATGAAATATTACGAAAGTTTTCGCCGAGCGCCCCCATGTCATGGCACAAGGGTGGGGAGGGGAGTGGGTATGAAACTTTCACCGCGTGCTCCTTGCCGCGGTGTTGAGCCGCAAATTAAATTTATCTTTACTGTGACAAACGAAAATGATACCGCTTTTAATTTCGTTCGCTCTTCATATAACCTGAGCCAATCTAACCCTCTCCTACACTCATACATTCTCTATGAGTGAGCCAACGCTCACAAACTAACGCCTAATAAAGAGCGGATACCAGAATTTAACTCGCTGAAAAGTGCGGAAGTTTCCGTTTTCTGATACGTGTTCATTATACATACATCCAAGACCTACGAAAAGCAATAGAGGAGGAGAGGGGGCAAGGGAGATAAAAGATGCGAGTAAAGCAGTACCAAAGCAAAATCAGATTCTTTGTGTGTGAGAGTGTGCGTTTGTGTGATTTTTGTCGTCTCCTCTCTAAGAATTTCGAAAATTCATATGTCGTATCTGATCTATCTACAAGTGTATTCGCGACGCACAGTGGAGTTGGAGCATTTGATGCAATGGCTAAGCGTTCGTTCTGAAAATAGGACAGTTGCAAGGGTTTGAAATTTTGTGTTTTTTATAAGGAAAATAATAGTACTTGATGACCTAAGAACAATGGTATGCCTTTGGTATTTTCCAAAGTGGTTTTGGAGATACACTCGTCTGAAGATGCAAAAAATCGTGGGTGTAGTGACGTCATTACGCGGAATCTCCATTTAAAAAAATGTATTTGGGGCCAAAATCTCATCTCCGGAACAATGGGACTTCATTAGAAACCACAGGCATCTTTGTTCTCAGCTCATCAAGTACTTTCATTTTCTTTATAAAAAAACGCAACATTTCAGACCCTTGCAACTACCTTATTGTGTCGACGTTGCATTTTGTCTATTTAAAGCCGTAGTGAAACTCGAACTAAACCTGTGTGATTAACTGAGATACAGATCGATCGAATCAAAAATCCTAAAAATTTTGAAATTTCGTGGTTTTTTTTTTTTTTTTTTTTCTGAGGGGAATCATTTTCAGTCAAACTCTTATCAGTGCAAGCCCCTACCAAAACAAATCCTGCGAAGGCCGCTATGCACAGCCTTGTTTTTGACTTTATTGGCAAGATATTTCGCATGATATATTTCTTGAGATAACTATCTAGAACCTAACTCTCCGTTTTATTAAATTTTAAATTACTCTTGCGGCCTGTGTATATTTGATATAATTAATTTTTGTGTATATTTAATCGGCACTAAACGCCGAAGACTTTCCTTGACCCTTTCCGTCACAGTGTCCAATATAAGGCACGACATTTTACATGGAGCCTTATAGAAATTCGGAAAAATTGACTCACACATGAAATCATACGAGAAAAGTTCGTTCAATTTAATGGTGTATAGGTTTCAGATTACAGTGAAAATTCTATCATAATTCTTGACAGAAAGGGTTAAAACTAAACTTTTCCTTTCCGGAAAATTCTACGTTCTTGATCCAGTGAGCGCGACTCGCGTGGAAACTTTGGGTGTCCTCTCCGCCCCGTGCTGTATTTCTCAGTAAAACCGATGGCACTAAATTTTATCAGAGAGAGAGTAGAGACTCCTCTTCTAACTCGGGCTCACTTTTATTCGCTGCGAGCATATGAACTTTAAATTACAGTTTTCATTTGTGGATCCAGCTTAATTTACTCCCTCGAAGCCACCCCCCCCCCCCCACCACTCTACCCTCATCCGTCGCGTATATCATCGTTTCCCTAATGAGACGAAATATTTAACCAATTTGCTCTTTTACCCCCTCCCCCTCCCACAACCAACCCCCCTCCACTCCCCCCCCCCCGCCGCACGCGTAACCCTATAAATTGGTTGACGTTCATCGGTGTTCATTGATTTAAATTTGTTTGTGTTTTATTAATCATGCATAATTGAGGCTCATTATTTTTCGATTTTCCATTTCTTTCTCTTGTTCATCGCGGGCTCTAATTGTCTGGTGGATTAATGTTATTATTAGAACTTTTTATACATCCACGTAATCCCTCGTTTCCATTGTAGTTAAAAGTTTATCGGTATTGAATTGGTTTTTGAATCGATCTCGATATTTTGACGTTCGGATTCCAGGAATATTATGCGTCCACTCCACCCAGAGGGTCGATGATATGGAGACCCACCTGTTGAATATCATAAGTATCAAAGCTGTAGCGATGCGCACAATCTGGCAACGTTGCTTCTCACTTCCATTTGAGCCCATTAAAAATATCGATTCGAAAGAGTGCACTATGCACCCCCAATATTCGATCTTTTTCATGACTTACACGGAAAAAAAAGATTAGTGAAAATAACCATATGGATACCTGATTTTGGCATCTACCAGATGTTATGGTAAACTTGACTAGAATTATGGTACATTTACCGATAATTTGAGTAAATTCGACATGCAATCAGGTGATATCACCTGGTATCTTGTCAAAACATAGTATACTTCTGTTTAACATTACCATAACATGTAGCAGGTGCCAAATCAGGTATCCGTACGGTTATTTTCACCGTAGTTTTTTTTCCGTGTAAAATGAACTGAATGGAAAGTAAGCAGTGGCGGCTCGCGCTACTTGGCAACAGTGTCTCCGCTCCATTTGAATCTATGTAAAACAATCGATTGCTGGTGAAGCGCTGCTTCACTTTCGAATCGATTGTTTTACATACAATCAAATGGAGGGACAACATTGTTGCCAAATAGCACGAGCCGCCACTGAAAGTAAGTTGCCAGTGGTGCCGCAGCGCCATTGTATCAAAAGATCACCTACTTTACTCAAAATACGATTTTTGTCTCCAGTGTGAATGGAAAGGAAATGATGATATTTCAGAACGAAAATTCTATCAGAAATCACCATAATTGTTCCGTATGTCAGAAATTCTACTCGAAATCACCAGAAATATCATTTTCAAAATCGTAAGAGATTCTGGCCACCGGTTCTTCCCGGCGGTACTCGTGTAATGCAAATGACCAGAATTTCTTGTCATTTAAAAAGTAATCTCTTGTGATACATAGTAGGCATGGAAATGGTAAAAATGTACCGTTGCCAACTAGGACCATGGCAGAAATTCTACTCGAAATCACCAGAAATTATTTTTACAATTTCAAGAAATTCTGGCCAACGGCTTTCCGCGTATATTGCAAAAGACGAGCATTTCTTGCCATTCCAAATATGGTGATATCAAGTTCAGAATTCCTTGCAAGAAAATGTTCAGAATATGCCGTTGCAATCAAGCCTCGTGCCAACCAGCGGCGGCTCGTGCAATGTGGCAACAATGGATTTCCTCCATTTAAAACTGTGTAAAATAATCGATTACTTGGTGAGGCGTAGCGCCTCACCAAGTATCGATCTTTTCGCATACGTTTAAATGACAAAAGTGCACGGTTGCCAGATTGCACGAGCCGCCACTTGTGCCAACAGGGGCGGATCCACCATTACGCAAAATACGCAACTGCAGCTGCGTAGGGCCTCAGAACTAAAAGGGGCCACAACTCCCGAAGTACAGAAAAAGAGAAGGAAAGGCAAAGACGCAGAGGAAGAAATGAAATGAAAGGAACGTTGAAAGAGTAGGAAAAGCATAGAGAGAATACGATGACTTGCATCTGGAGTCATTTTGAGTTTTTCTTCTTAAAGTTTGGGGAGAGGATTCCCTACTTAAACCTCCCTCCTCTCAAGAATGGAAATCCCTCCTGACTCCTGACACCCAACCTTTCTTCTAGGGGGCCTCGGATTCAAGATTGCGTAAGGTCTCAAGTTGTGCCAATCCGACCCTGCCTCTATCGATTCAGATTGGAGTGGATCGCTCTCAAGGATTTCCATATCTTTTGAAACTGTGGCCACTTCACAAGCGACTCATGATGGCTATGCATCATGGGCAAAAAGGTGATGTCACCAAAACCCAGCTTGTAACCCCTCTATCGATTCAGCTTGGCTAATGGAGTCGATCGCCCTCAAGGGTTTCACCCCAGACTCCCTATCACTGGAAATCCCCCCCCCAGATTTCTCAAAGTATCGGACTATTTGTTACTCCCTCCCCTCAAAAAGAATCTCAAATGTTACGCCACTGAGCGGAGCATTACATTTACTGCAGTTTTAAATTTATAGAAGACTTCTAACCGTGTGGAACAATTTCTCAAAGCCTAGAAATATCAGCTTCATCAATAGATAAGCTGAAAGTCTAAACTGAAAAGTTCCCTTTTTGCCTGAGAAATGAAGAAAATAAACGTAAAATCTATTTTTAATTTGTTTAAATTTGGTGGCATATTCATGCGATATCATTGCTTAAAATAACGTCTGAGAGAGCATGCATGTTCAACCTTTTCCGGGGGAGAACCCTTGGACCCCCCTCTCACTGGGGGTGTCCTCCCAGACTCCCCATAGTGAATCTCTCAAAAGTTGGTTTACCCCTCCCCCCTCAATAAAAATCCAAAGTTTACGCCATTGCTCCTGAAAATCACCAACAGGAATTATTTTTCAAAATCGCAAAAGAAATTGTGGACAACGGTTTTCCAATGTATACTGCAAAATACCAGAACTTCTCGCGATACCAAAAATAATCTCTGCGATGACAACAAGTAGAATTCCTGGCATGAAAACGTTCAAAATGCACCGTTGTCAAATTGCCCTTAACACGACTCTGTATAACTTACCCGAAAAAAGGTAGTCATCTAAAATAACCCCGAAAGAAAAATGACTTTCCAATCCTGCGGGCTCGATAATGAACATGCTCAGACTTCGGCTCCGAAAACCCCTTCTTCTGATAGGTGAGAGGGGGGGAGTCAATTTTCTGAACGGATGTAACGTAACAGTATAATCATTTCGGTGTGATATCTCATTATACGAACAAACACAATCAGTTTATAACTCGCTGGAAATGGGAGAAGAAAAAAAGGTAGCAATTGTAACCTATTCCTATGGCGAGAGAATGGATGAAGGGGAGGAGAGAGAGAGAGAGAGAGAGAGAGAGAGAGAGAGAGAGAGAGAGAGAGAGACTGAGAGAGAGAGACTGAGAGAGAGAGACTGAGAGAGAGAGAGAGAGAGAGAGAGAGAGAGAGGAGAGAGAGAGAGAGAGAGAGAGAGAGAGAGAGAACTGCGTTAAGAATGAGAGCGATGATTGTAAAGAGGTGAGTGGTGAGGGGTTCGAAGAGGAAAAGGGGTGGGTACGGACGAATGGAAGGTAAACGCATGATCATATCGAACGTGTGCGTGATTTTGACGGAAATCGAACTTGGAGCCTCTGCACTCTACAGCGTGTCCTTCGCCTCACCAGAGGTGCGGCTGGTGTGGCGTGGCGTGGCACGATTCGCTGCTCTCCGCGTGATGCGTTTTGCCGAAGCGTGCTCTTGGCAGGCGAAACAACAAAAGTCCAGACTCAACATTGCCAGATTTGACGGGAACATCATCATCAATTTACAATAAAGAAAATACACGAGTCCGCATTCAGATTATAATAGAGTTCTAAAATCCTCCAGTGGATTTCATCTGAGGAGTAAAGATTATATACAAAGGCTGTTCACAAAGTACCCGGACTGATACTGTAACTTTGAAACAAAGCTAGGCACAGACGACAGACCTGATATCAATTTCATGTTAAAGATAATTAAATTTTCTATCGATTAAGACCAATATCAGATCATTTGGCTGAAAATTAAAAAACTTACTGCAGTTTGAAGGGACAAAAATTGACCCCTGACGGGATCGAATCAAAAATCCTAAAAAATTTTGAAATTTCGTGGTTTTTTTTTTTTTTTTTTTTCTGAGGGGAATCATTTTCAGTCAAACTCTTATCAGTGCAAGCCCCTACCAAAACAAATCCTGCGAAGGCCGCTATGCACAGCCTTGTTTTTGACTTTATTGGCAAGATATTTCGCATGATATATTTCTTGAGATAACTATCTAGAACCTAACTCTCCGTTTTATTAAATTTTAAATTACTCTTGCGGCCTGTGTATATTTGATATAATTAATTTTTGTGTATATTTAATCGGCACTAAACGCCGAAGACTTTCCTTGACCCTTTCCGTCACAGTGTCCAATATAAGGCACGACATTTTACATGGAGCCTTATAGAAATTCGGAAAAATTGACTCACACATGAAATCATACGAGAAAAGTTCGTTCAATTTAATGGTGTATAGGTTTCAGATTACAGTGAAAATTCTATCATAATTCTTGACAGAAAGGGTTAAAACTAAACTTTTCCTTTCCGGAAAATTCTACGTTCTTGATCCAGTGAGCGCGACTCGCGTGGAAACTTTGGGTGTCCTCTCCGCCCCGTGCTGTATTTCTCAGTAAAACCGATGGCACTAAATTTTATCAGAGAGAGAGTAGAGACTCCTCTTCTAACTCGGGCTCACTTTTATTCGCTGCGAGCATATGAACTTTAAATTACAGTTTTCATTTGTGGATCCAGCTTAATTTACTCCCTCGAAGCCACCCCCCCCCCCCACCATCTACCCTCATCCGTCGCGTATATCATCGTTTCCCTAATGAGACGAAATATTTAACCAATTTGCTCTTTTACCCCCCCCCCCTCCCACAACCAACCCCCCTCCACTCCCCCCCCCCCCGCCGCACGCGTAACCCTATAAATTGGTTGACGTTCATCGGTGTTCATTGATTTAAATTTGTTTGTGTTTTATTAATCATGCATAATTGAGGCTCATTATTTTTCGATTTTCCATTTCTTTCTCTTGTTCATCGCGGGCTCTAATTGTCTGGTGGATTAATGTTATTATTAGAACTTTTTATACATCCACGTAATCCCTCGTTTCCATTGTAGTTAAAAGTTTATCGGTATTGAATTGGTTTTTGAATCGATCTCGATATTTTGACGTTCGGATTCCAGGAATATTATGCGTCCACTCCACCCAGAGGGTCGATGATATGGAGACCCACCTGTTGAATATCATAAGTATCAAAGCTGTAGCGATGCGCACAATCTGGCAACGTTGCTTCTCACTTCCATTTGAGCCCATTAAAAATATCGATTCGAAAGAGTGCACTATGCACCCCAAATATTCGATCTTTTTCATGACTTACACGGAAAAAAAAGATTAGTGAAAATAACCATATGGATACCTGATTTTGGCATCTACCAGATGTTATGGTAAACTTGACTAGAATTATGGTACATTTACCGATAATTTGAGTAAATTCGACATGCAATCAGGTGATATCACCTGGTATCTTGTCAAAACATAGTATACTTCTGTTTAACATTACCATAACATGTAGCAGGTGCCAAATCAGGTATCCGTACGGTTATTTTCACCGTAGTTTTTTTTCCGTGTAAAATGAACTGAATGGAAAGTAAGCAGTGGCGGCTCGCGCTACTTGGCAACAGTGTCTCCGCTCCATTTGAATCTATGTAAAACAATCGATTGCTGGTGAAGCGCTGCTTCACTTTCGAATCGATTGTTTTACATACAATCAAATGGAGGGACAACATTGTTGCCAAATAGCACGAGCCGCCACTGAAAGTAAGTTGCCAGTGGTGCCGCAGCGCCATTGTATCAAAAGATCACCTACTTTACTCAAAATACGATTTTTGTCTCCAGTGTGAATGGAAAGGAAATGATGATATTTCAGAACGAAAATTCTATCAGAAATCACCATAATTGTTCCGTATGTCAGAAATTCTACTCGAAATCACCAGAAATATCATTTTCAAAATCGTAAGAGATTCTGGCCACCGGTTCTTCCCGGCGGTACTCGTGTAATGCAAATGACCAGAATTTCTTGTCATTTAAAAAGTAATCTCTTGTGATACATAGTAGGCATGGAAATGGTAAAAATGTACCGTTGCCAACTAGGACCATGGCAGAATTCTACTCGAAATCACCAGAAATTATTTTTACAATTTCAAGAAATTCTGGCCAACGGCTTTCCGCGTATATTGCAAAAGACGAGCATTTCTTGCCATTCCAAATATGGTGATATCAAGTTCAGAATTCCTTGCAAGAAAATGTTCAGAATATGCCGTTGCAATCAAGCCTCGTGCCAACCAGCGGCGGCTCGTGCAATGTGGCAACAATGGATTTCCTCCATTTAAAACTGTGTAAAATAATCGATTACTTGGTGAGGCGTAGCGCCTCACCAAGTATCGATCTTTTCGCATACGTTTAAATGACAAAAGTGCACGGTTGCCAGATTGCACGAGCCGCCACTTGTGCCAACAGGGGCGGATCCACCATTACGCAAAATACGCAACTGCAGCTGCGTAGGGCCTCAGAACTAAAAGGGGCCACAACTCCCGAAGTACAGAAAAAGAGAAGGAAAGGCAAAGACGCAGAGGAAGAAATGAAATGAAAGGAACGTTGAAAGAGTAGGAAAAGCATAGAGAGAATACGATGACTTGCATCTGGAGTCATTTTGAGTTTTTCTTCTTAAAGTTTGGGGAGAGGATTCCCTACTTAAACCTCCCTCCTCTCAAGAATGGAAATCCCTCCTGACTCCTGACACCCAACCTTTCTTCTAGGGGGCCTCGGATTCAAGATTGCGTAAGGTCTCAAGTTGTGCCAATCCGACCCTGCCTCTATCGATTCAGATTGGAGTGGATCGCTCTCAAGGATTTCCATATCTTTTGAAACTGTGGCCACTTCACAAGCGACTCATGATGGCTATGCATCATGGGCAAAAAGGTGATGTCACCAAAAACCCCGCTTGTAACCCCTCTATCGATTCAGCTTGGCTAATGGAGTCGATCGCCCTCAAGGGTTTCACCCCAGACTCCCTATCACTGGAAATCCCCCCCCCAGATTTCTCAAAGTATCGGACTATTTGTTACTCCCTCCCCTCAAAAGAATCTCAAATGTTACGCCACTGAGCGGAGCATTACATTTACTGCAGTTTTAAATTTATAGAAGACTTCTAACCGTGTGGAACAATTTCTCAAAGCCTAGAAATATCAGCTTCATCAATAGATAAGCTGAAAGTCTAAACTGAAAAGTTCCCTTTTTGCCTGAGAAATGAAGAAAATAAACGTAAAATCTATTTTTAATTTGTTTAAATTTGGTGGCATATTCATGCGATATCATTGCTTAAAATAACGTCTGAGAGAGCATGCATGTTCAACCTTTTCCGGGGGAGAACCCTTGGACCCCCCTCTCACTGGGGGTGTCCTCCCAGACTCCCCATAGTGAATCTCTCAAAAGTTGGTTTACCCCTCCCCCCTCAATAAAATCCAAAGTTTACGCCATTGCTCCTGAAAATCACCAACAGGAATTATTTTTCAAAATCGCAAAAGAAATTGTGGACAACGGTTTTCCAATGTATACTGCAAAATACCAGAACTTCTCGCGATACCAAAAATAATCTCTGCGATGACAACAAGTAGAATTCCTGGCATGAAAACGTTCAAAATGCACCGTTGTCAAATTGCCCTTAACACGACTCTGTATAACTTACCCGAAAAAAGGTAGTCATCTAAAATAACCCCGAAAGAAAAATGACTTTCCAATCCTGCGGGCTCGATAATGAACATGCTCAGACTTCGGCTCCGAAAACCCCTTCTTCTGATAGGTGAGAGGGGGGGAGTCAATTTTCTGAACGGATGTAACGTAACAGTATAATCATTTCGGTGTGATATCTCATTATACGAACAAACACAATCAGTTTATAACTCGCTGGAAATGGGAGAAGAAAAAAAGGTAGCAATTGTAACCTATTCCTATGGCGAGAGAATGGATGAAGGGGAGGAGAGAGAGAGAGAGAGAGAGAGAGAGAGAGAGAGAGAGAGAGAGACTGAGAGAGAGAGACTGAGAGAGAGAGACTGAGAGAGAGAGAGAGAGAGAGAGAGAGAGAGAGAGAGAGAGAGAGAGAGAGAGAGAGAGAGAGAGAGAGAGAGAACTGCGTTAAGAATGAGAGCGATGATTGTAAAGAGGTGAGTGGTGAGGGGTTCGAAGAGGAAAAGGGGTGGGTACGGACGAATGGAAGGTAAACGCATGATCATATCGAACGTGTGCGTGATTTTGACGGAAATCGAACTTGGAGCCTCTGCACTCTACAGCGTGTCCTTCGCCTCACCAGAGGTGCGGCTGGTGTGGCGTGGCGTGGCACGATTCGCTGCTCTCCGCGTGATGCGTTTTGCCGAAGCGTGCTCTTGGCAGGCGAAACAACAAAAGTCCAGACTCAACATTGCCAGATTTGACGGGAACATCATCATCAATTTACAATAAAGAAAATACACGAGTCCGCATTCAGATTATAATAGAGTTCTAAAATCCTCCAGTGGATTTCATCTGAGGAGTAAAGATTATATACAAAGGCTGTTCACAAAGTACCCGGACTGATACTGTAACTTTGAAACAAAGCTAGGCACAGACGACAGACCTGATATCAATTTCATGTTAAAGATAATTAAATTTTCTATCGATTAAGACCAATATCAGATCATTTGGCTGAAAATTAAAAAACTTACTGCAGTTTGAAGGGACAAAAATTGACCCCTGACGGGTTTTTTTTTTCTCAAAAATTTGTTCTTGCCGAAATTAGTATTTTTATCTGAAACCATATTCAACGCGGCAATGCGAGACCCCATACTTCTAACCTAACTACACCAAGGCATCCATGACCAAAAACGGTATAGAAACTATTCGTCACCCACCGTACAGCCCTGATTTACAACCATGTGATTTGTGGATGTTTCCTTTGCTGATCCTTACGGATCCTTAAGGATTACGCTGTCGAAAATTCGAGTCAAGAGCAGAAATCATATGGGGACGGTTCAACAGTTTCTCAATACCATTCCTGCAGAGGAGTTTAGAAAAACATTCGTGCAGAAATGGCCAGAACGCATGAGGAAAGAAATGCATTAAACTCAATGGAGATTACTTAGAAAAGGAAAATGCGTGTCTCTCTCTAGTATAGGAGTCGATCGATAAAGCGAATAAGAAAATTAAACATCGCATTCTTGGTAAGAAGCATTAAAATCCGTAGGGGGTCAACATTTTTTTCTCCTTCAAACTGCAATAACTTTTTTAATTTTCAACCACATGAGCTGATCTTGGTTTCAATCGATAGAAAATTTAATTATCTTTAACATAAAGTCAAGATCAGGTCTGTTCCTAGCTTGGTTTCAAAGTTACAGCATCAGTCCGGATACTTTTTG
>VMOF01000379.1:7348032-7373356 GCA_011764245.1 Trialeurodes vaporariorum
TTTTTTTTTCTTAATATCTTTCTTATAAATTGTCCGATTGATTTGAAATTTTAGAATCATCATCTCGAGCGCGTGGCAAATCGATCGATATGGGGTGATATGGGGTTTTGATTAGCGGCTTAACGGGAATCGATGATTAACGACCCCAAAAACGCCGAAATCGCGAAATTTGCTCTGTTGCGTGTATATAAGTGTCGGTGCCCCGACCGCGTCTCTTGGCATCTGTGTTCTGTTCTTGTTCTTACTTTTTTTTCTTTCTTTTTTTTTTACTTGGCCGGGGGCTACCGCCCCTTATGATAAGTACAGTACAGTATACAGTACAATAAAGAAGTTGGACGACTCCTGGAGGTAGGCTACCCCCAAATGCTCGTATCAGTAAATTTAAGCATTGCAGGTGGCCTACCAAGCCAAAATCTAAGGAGTCGTCTGACGAACAGACTTAAGGTGATTCTTCAGCGTTTAGTGCGATTTTTTCCCCACCATTCAATTTATGCCCAATTACAGGCTGAAAGTAATTTACGTTAAAAAAAAAAAAAAAAAAAAAAAAAAAAAAAAAAAAAAAAAAAAACGGAGTGTCATTACTAGATAATCATCTGAAGAACGTCTCTGCAAAATATCTCGTAAAAAACTTCACAAATAAGGCTAAAAGTACCGAAAATGGAAAATTGAAAAATGATATACTACGATTTTCCTTTTTTTTGGGTACTTTCAGCCTTATTTTTGAATCTATTGACGAGATATTTTCAGAGACATTCTTCAGATGATTATCTAGTAACTGACCCTCCGTTTTCTAAAATATAAATGACCTTCGCCCTTTTTTTTTTTTTTTTTTTTTTCGGAATTTTTAAGTGTCCTCTTTCGCCAACTAGGGCCCAACAGACGAAATAGAAGAGAGAAGAAGAAGGAAAGATGATAGAGAGAGAGAGTTAGAGTGTTAGTTACATCCATGTCCTTCCGAGATGACTAGATCTGAGGCCGTCAAATCTTGTCACCTCGGCCGGATTCGAACCCGGGACCTCTGGGTTAGTGGCCAGTTGCGCTGACCACCAGACCACGGAGGCCGACTACCTTCGACCTGTAATTTGACATTAATCGAACGGTAGCGCTCTGGTGGCAGAAATCGGCACTTAACGCCGAAGAATCACCTTAACCCTTTCAGTGCTAAACTGAAGGAAGTAGTTCTAGAAATCTGAGATCTCTACTACCGAATCGAAATACTTTTTCTCCAGCTCCATTAGTATTGAGCTAACAGCAGTAATTCAGGAGATTTTACTTGATGAATTTTGATCGTTAAATCGACCATTTCCACCCAATGTGAGACAGGGGGGTTTTTGACTAATGAAGTGATGAACGTTGGCTGAGCAATGTGAGCCATACGAGCAAGAAGTATGGAGCATTGGAGCGCAGTCCCCGACGGGTGTTCTGTGCTGAGTATAGTCTGTCCTTTCTGATGAGGTGTTAAATATTCATCACTCTTATCCCACAGACTTCTCACCGTTTCTTTTCTGTTGCTGTATAAAACTATTTTTCTTTCTCTCTTCCTCTTCTCATATTTTTATCCTAATGGATTAGTCTCAAAAAATGTCTGTTTATAAAACTATGTCCAGGAAGAAAACCATAACGTAAACCATACTCATACATTCTGTGTGGGGAAATGGTTTTGGACCTGTATGGACCAGTGGCGTAGCCAGGGGGGGGTCCAGGGGGTCTGGACCCCCCCCCCCTTGTCCCCAAAAATTTGTCCTATATAAATGAAATTTTTTGCGTTTTTAGACAAATTTTACCAAATTAGTATCTTTGGACCCCCCTGACAATTTTCGGACCCCGGACCCCCCCCCCCTCCCCCCCGAAAAATTCCTGGCTACGCCACTGCGGTATTGACCATTTTTACCAAGGTCCCAAACCTTCTTCTGGCTCGCCCCCTCATTTATACAATGAATCATCCCACCCCCCCCCCCCCCCCCCCCCCAGGTCCTAAGACCTATTTCTTAGTTGCATTCCTGATGTTTTTCGTATAGTTCATTGGAAATCTTAGAGTCCCTATATACTATGAGAGTTGCGCCAAATCTCTCAAAATGAAGAAGAAGAAGCGGATCAATGGAGCCCCCAAGAGGCAAAGAGTAAACAAGAGTCCCAACAAAACAGTAGGGAAGCGGGGCATAGTCGAATTACTATCGAATGTTACTATCGATTGTACGGCCTCTGATTGGCTGGCGAAAGCCGGGGCCCTGTGAGTTTCGCTCTTATGGAAATTTAACATGGGGTTTTCAACTTTGCCTCATTTAAAGTTAAATTCCAAGAAGATCAATGCTCCTTATACCTTCGGGAAATTCAAATTATATTTTTTTTGAGGATATAACGAACATATTGATGGGTCATGCATGACCCACCAATATCTTCGCTATATCCTCAAAAAAATATAATTTGAATTTCCCGACGGTAAGGAGCAATAGTTTTCTTGGAACTTGACTTAAAATGAGGCAAAGTCGAAACCCCGTGTTAAATCTCCATAAGAGCGATCTCACAGGGCCCAGGCTTTCGCCAACCGATCAGAGGCCGACTTTTCGATATTGCCAACCTAACCTAACCTGCCACGCTTTCCTACCGTTTTGTTGGGACTCTTGTTTACTGCTCTTTGCCAAGAGGCAAATTGCAAATGGCGGATGGCCATTTGCCTCTGCGCTGTTGCCGCTATTTCGCTCAATGAGCTATAACTTCAGAGTGGCACATCAAGGAACGTTCCGCTGGTTCATTGTTGTCACCTAGGGCGCCGCCATCTTGCCGTAAAAATCGATTTTGAGGTTAAGTTTTGTAGGTTGTTTCCGGTCGTTTCGGAAACAAACTCGGGCGTCGCCGGAAACGGCCTGCAAAATTTAACCTCAAACCTTGTAATCTGCCGTCCAAATTCCCGCCAAATTCCGAACGACCTACAAAATTTAACCTCAAACCTTGGAATCTGCCGTCCAAATTCCGCTTTTTCCCGGGATTCCTTCTACCCTGTGTGGCACAAGGTGGACCAGCCCGCTGCCACTCTAAAGTTATAGCTCATTGATTTCGCTACCTCTTATAGGTTAGGTTCAGATTCTGAAAAATAACTGTCGTTACTGAAAGAGATAATGTTCTTCAGAATAACATTCAAGCAGAGGAAAAATTAATAATAATTACTGCGGTCATTGTTCTTTAAATGTGTACTGATAAATCTGAGAGCCAATCTGAAATGGATTCAACATTGGCGCAACTCGCATAGTATGTAGGGCCTCTTAGAGTCCCTATATGTAGAGAGTTAAGACAAGTGAAATCATAGGCGCCGCCATTGGATGCGATTTTGCACATTTGTTTACATTCTGAGGCCGTTGTTGTGTTTTGCTCCACTGCAAAGATTACAGTTCTGCTAAGTTTGTAACGATGTAGGTAATCTTTCCCTGCTTTTGTTGATCGGCATGTATTAACGCTTTTAATGATTCTTCTGAGATTTAGGTATAGACATTCTTGTGGTGCATCATGATTAAAATTAACAGATTCATCGCAAATTATCTCTTTTATCTGTAAAAGACCGTTGGGAAACAAAACGAAAGTGCAAAATCGCATCCAATGGCGGCGTCCGTAGAGCCTAAAATTCATCGACCAATCAGAAGTTGACTACCCTCTTGTCTTAACTCTCTACATATAGGGACTCTAGGGCCTCTAGGGCCTCTAGGTCATCTTCGGGAGATCAGTCGATTTTTTTAATCGTTTATAATGTTGATTTGTGTAATGCGGTTTGCAGGATAGCGAGGCGCACACAGCCGTTTGGGCGGAGATTCTCGTCTCCGTGTTCGATCTGATAGCTCAGCTCTCTGACTCCGATCTTCGGATCCTTCTGCCGGTCGTCTTCAACGGGGTCCGTCACTTGACAGCGTATGCTACTCATCCGCCGTTGAAACACGCCCTGGCCGAATTTTTCCACAGGATTGCCCTTCTGTACGGTTTCAGTATCTAATGAGGTGAGCGGAGTGGCCAAAGCAGGCAGCCAGATGCGCTATCTGCTTTAAAATCCACCAATAAAATCAGTAATCCGCTGATTTCACTCGTTTTGGAATTTGTCTGTCCCTCTGTCTCTTTTTCTCCCTTTCTTCCTTTCTTTCTTTCTCCCTTTCTCTCTTCTCTCTTTCTCTCTTTCTCTTTCTCTCTCTCTCTCTCTCTCTCTCTCTCTCTCTCTCTCTCTCTCTCTCTTTTTTTCTCTCTTTCTCTCTCTCTCTCTCTCTCTCTCTCTCTCTCTCTCTCTCTCTCTCTCTCTTTCTCTCTTTCTCTCTTTCATCTCTCTTTCTCCCTTTCTTTCTCTCTTTCTCCCTTTCTCCCTTCTCTCTTTCTCTCTTTGTCTCTTTCCCTCTTTCTCCCTTTCTCCCTTTCTCCCTTTCTCTCTTTCACTTTATCTCTCTTTCTCTTTTTCTCTCTTTCTCCCTTTCTCTCTTTCTCTCTTTCTCTCTCTCTCTCTCTCTCTCTCTCTCTCTCTCTCTCTCTCTCTCTCTTTTTTTCTCTTTCTCTCTTTCTTTCTTTATCTCTTTCTCCCTTTCTCTCTTCTCTCTCTCTCTCTCTCTCTCCCTCCCCTCTCTCTCTCTCTCTCTCTCTCTCTCTCTCTCTTTTTCTCTCTTTCTCTCTTTCTTTCTTTATCTCTTTCTCCCTTTCTCTCTTCTCTCTCTCTCCCCCCCCCCCCCCCCCTCTCTCTCTCTCTCTCTCTCTCTCTCTCTCTCTCTCTCTCTCTCTCTCTCTCCTCTCTCTCCCCTCTCTCTCTCTCTCTCTCTTCTCTCTCTCTCTCCTCTCTCTCTCTCTCTCTCTCTCTCTCCCCTCTCTCTCTCTCTCTCTCTCTCTCTCTCTCTCTCTCTCTCTCTCTCTCTCTCTCTCTCTCTTTCTCTCTGTTCCTGTGTCCTTTCATCTCTGTTGTGTGAACCTCTGATCGCCCTCTTCCCATTTGAACCTATACAAAAGTATCGATTGTTTAGATTTTCCAGATTTCAATTGAGCATAGAGAAAAGATCTATCAGGTGACTAAGCTCCTATCAATGTCCTTTTTTTTAAACAAATGTATGCAACAGTGATGTAGCATGCATTTGGTCAACGTTGTACGGTGTCCATTTAAACCAATGTAAAAAGTCGAATGCGAAGGTGTTCACCGAACACCCAATATTTCGATCTTTTTCATGGATTTAAATGGAAGAACTGCTAAATTGCACGCTACGCAACTGGTATTCAAATAGACGTAGGAAAGAGATAGAGGTAGATAAAATTCCTTAAAACGCCTTTTCACTGCTTAAAACGAGGTTACTCGATCAAATGATGCGAAAGAATACCGATTCGATAAGTTAATTATCGATAGCGGTTATTAATTTTCAGTATCAATCCTTTCTGGTCATATGTATCGATGTATTTTATGCAGTATACGCGTCAATAGCGGTGCGCGAACCGTTGATCGGTTTCCCTTCATTTGAACCTGTGCAAAAGTATCGATTGTTTAGAATTTCGATTGAACTTCCCAAGGATCGACTATTTTTAATACATTTTAAAGGAGGAGATATCGAGTGCAATGCACTCGCGAGCCGCCGCTGTAACTCTTTTTTGAGTCATCATATCCAACTCATCTTGTTTGGTGTTCCTAAATTAAACAAGCCTTGTCAAATTATCCTCTTTGTCTTTTGGTTAACGAATGGCGAGTAATTCCAGAGGACGTTTAATTATGTAAAGGATTGTTTTGTGTAATCCTTGTCGGAATTACATTCGGCAAATTAAAACTTAACATTCCATTGAATTCAATCTAGTCATTAAGGAGTAAGAAATCTGAAGTATATAGGTGTGTATTCTTGTTTATTAACTCTCAAAAGCTACTGTTACTCTGAACTCCATTCAAATTATGATATTGACTGCAGTTTACTGTCATTCAGGGTAACTTTGTGCATGCCTAGTTCAAGCTGTATAAAATGTGGAATCTTTCAGAAATTGCAGGCAGTATTGGACACAACACGCTCTATAAAGTTAGGTGTGTTGAATGAAATATAGCAAAAGTTGCAGAAAGTTGCCCTGAATCACAAAACGTATTGCATTTGTAGACTCAAAGTGTACAAAGTTACCCTGAATGACAGCAGCAGATATGAACATAACCATGCATAGCCGTAGCCAGGATATTGTCTTTCTCTCTCTCAGAGCCCCTTTAAACGCATGTGTTAGAAAAGGATGGATATAGGGGCTGTCACGTGACTTCAGTCCCTCTTTCTGTCCTTTTCTAACACATGCGTTTAAATGGGCTAAGAGAGAGAAAGACAATATCCTAGCTACGGCTAAGAACGTAACCTATCATTTAAGTTTTCTCTCCTTCCCTTCCTTCCCTATCCTAGTTTGTAATCTGTGATAAACGTAGTAATTTATTCTCATTCATCCTTATTGACTCTGTAATTTATCTATTTAATTTAGTTCTCTATTTTTCTTTATTTTTCGAAAATTCGAAGCTTATTATTTTGTCACTCATTCAGCTATTTGAAACTTGATAAGTAAATAGTAAAACATATCTTGCTACTTACTTTAAGCAGAAACGAAATTTATGAGGTTATACAAATTAATCCGTAATCTTCTGTACCTCTGAATTCTGTTCAGGAAAATGCGCAAAAATAAAGGAAATTTATAATGAAGTTGAAGGCAATGAGTTAAAATGGAGTTAGACTATAGGTAACAATGCAGCTTTTTACGCTTTTACGACATAGATGTCCGCCCCCAATGAATACAAAACAAGGGTCCCCAGACACAAACATGGGTTTCTTTCTTATAATTGGACCTGTAATCGCGTAATCAGAGGGAATCTCACGTAAATTGACCTGCTGAGTTCGAATTAGGCCTTAGTTTTGTTCGAAATATTCTCAATTTTCCACAATTCAAACTTTATCGTGAGAAATGTTTAAAAGTAGAATATGCGTAAAATCG
The DNA here is from genome assembly GCA_011764245.1 of Trialeurodes vaporariorum. Classification (NCBI taxonomy): domain Eukaryota; kingdom Metazoa; phylum Arthropoda; class Insecta; order Hemiptera; family Aleyrodidae; genus Trialeurodes; species Trialeurodes vaporariorum. The sequence goes on from VMOF01000379.1 coordinate 7,354,978, forward strand.
GGACGAGTTAAGTAAAAAATAATATCATTTTTGACATCAGCGTCCCAAATACTAAGGTGTAGCATAATTTTAGTGTAATTAACAAGAAAATTCATTGAAATACGTTACAATTTAGTTAAAAATAAACACTGATGTTTGGTGCTGTTCGCGGACAGTGTTATGTCGTTAAAGAGGCCTACTTAACAATGCAGTTTTAACCGCCTCCTGTAAAGTTTTCAAAGTTGGATTCAGCCTCTTTACGCTAATCCACAACAAATTAAATTAATTAATTAAATTAATTTATCCGAGTCAATATTTCGTCGAATTTTTCTTGATCGTATGTAAGTAAATACTGTCTATCCAAAGAAACGCGCATCTTGTATTCTTGTCATTCAACTTCTATCACATTCAAAGGTGGCGCGTGCAATCTGGCAACGTTGCATTTAGTCTATCTAAACCCCTGTCAATTATCGATTCGAGGGAGTGCACCGTGCACCCCCAATATTTCAAACTTTCTCATGACTTTGAATGGACTAGATGTAACGTTGCCGAATTGCACGCGCTGCAATCAGATTCCTTTGAATAATAATTGTTTCACTTTAATTTATTATTGTTCATTTTAATCCGTCATTGTTTTTGCATTCTGTGTACTGTCTAAGTATTTGGTGTGCAATGTCACAATTTCATCATTTCTCCTGGTTTTCCTTCATTTATGTTAAGTCCTCACTCTTCAGAAACCTTTACAAACAGTTTAGAAGAATTCTCTCTTTTCTCTTGTAAAAAATACGGGCCGATTTCGATGTTCAAAGAATGAAAGGTCCAAAATAAGGAAAAAGGTGGGAGCTCCTTACAATTATTAGTAAGAATCCAATTCTGATTTTAAGTCAGGTACTGAAGAGTCAATTTTTCTTAAAAATAAAATTTGTTTGAACATTGTAAGATCAGTACATTGATCATCGCGATCAGTATCGAATTCGTATCGATCGAATCGATCATTGTTTTAGTGATTTGGTGTACACTTGTGGATTCAGCTATCAATCGGTACGAATTCGGTACATTATTGCAAAACGATAGTATATTTGATTGATTAATTTGTCTTGAATTTATTTTAAAATTATCTTTTTTGAGGCCTTGACGTAGGTAGGTTATTCAAATTGACTGTAGAGTAGTAGAAATTCACCTCTTCCAAAGGTACGAGTTTATAATTTAATTGTGTGGCTGCTTAAGAGTTTGAAGTTCAACCTGTGAGCTCGCTTTTATCAATGGCAGGCAGATTTTCGAGTAAAAATTCGTTTTTTTTTTTTTTTTTTTTTTTTTTTTTTTTTTTTTTTTTAGTGAATAGCTGTTCATACTTCTGTTTTGAATTATTTCAAAAGTTAGCATTTATACGTACAATTTGACTTGACACAATTACTTGCGTAAGTCAAAGTCATCAATTCCCGGTTGAAATTTGTTCAAGACAGGTTTTTATGGTTCATAATTTCAACACTTAGTTGTGATTGAAGTTTCGTTTTAATTTTACATTGTTTTATTTCATTAATTGAAAACGAAAGTCTTCGTCTAATCAAAAGCTGGCTCAAGCTTCCTTATTCTGTGGTCAGAGTGAACTTTTGTAGACCAGTCACAACTCACTCGTTCTAGAGGGCGACCATTGAAAAGTCAATCGAAGTACAAAAAGTATCTTTTTATATGAACCTTGTTAATTTTTCCATTGCAGTTAATGCATAAAGACTAACTTTAAATAACAAATTGTAATCAGTGGCGGCTAGTGCTATTTGGCAACCATGCTTTTTTGTCGTTTGAACCTGTACAAAAATATCGATTTTTCAGGGATTCAGTGAATCACTTGGAGATGGATTATATTCTGCATACGGGTTTAAGGGAGGTCAGACACAATTTCAAAAAACGAAATTTCTTTTCATTTGATTTTCGTTTAGTGCAGTTATTTACGTTTAATTGAAGACCAAGATCACCTCGATCTGATGTTTAGTTTCGAAGTTGCGCAATGTTTTATGAGGAAAGGTAAAGTAACATGAAGGGATAATTTTCATTGACATTCCCCAGCTCTCTCGGAAATAGCTGATTATTTGCTTTCTTTCTAATTGCATTTCCCGAAAACTACTTTTTTTGACCGTTCTGTACCTTTTTGTCAGGATCTATACTGTACCGATTTTCATTTTTTTTTTTCGTCCTCTTCCTTATATCATCCTGCTTAAATAGACGGGAGATTTCCTCAAAATGTTGGACTCATGATTATTTATGGGACTGCAAAGGTCAAATTTTTACACATTTTTACAAAATATTTCACAATTTTTTTAAAAATATTGTCAAAATTTCAAATCTTCCAAAAAAAAAAAAAAAAAAAAAAAAAAAAAAAAACCTCCCATCTGAGTATGCAGAAAGTTATAAGGAACAAAATGACAAAAAAAATGTGTAATTTGATTCAGTAGTTCCTGAGAAAAAGGTACATGAAGTTAAGTGTATTTTTCATTGGTCCCTATGGAGTGTCTGACCCCCCTTAAAGGAAGAGAAAATCCGTTGTTGCCAGTTTGCACGAATCGCCTCTGATTGCTCTATACTTCTACACTCTTAGGAAATGTGTAAAACAAGGGAATAATAATTACGAACTACAATTGCAGTCAAATTAAGTCATACAATTAATAATTATGATTTTATTGATTTTAGCTTTAATCGGGATCCTGGTGATTCTTATTCTCTACGTGTCAACATTTATGTAACTTGATCTCTGTATTTTTATTTATCTTTTCTCTCGTACCCAGTTACGGCTCGTGAAATGCGATATATCGATGTCCACTCCATTTAAAACTATAGAAAAGTATCGATTTATCGGGGGCTAAATTGCACCCCCTAACGATCGATACTTTTCTATAGTTTTAAATGGAGTAGACATCGATATATTGCATCGCACGAGCCGCCACTGCTCGTACCACAGTGTTGCCGTTTTTCGGACAGTTATCAGATTATTCCCATTAGACTTAATTAAAAAATTATAGTAATTTATTAGGAAAGTTGGCAACATTGTCTGGTACTCTCTCTCTCTCTCTCTCTCTCTCTCTCTCTCTCTCTCTCTCTCTCTCTCTCGTTGTTCTTCCTCAGCAAAATTTAGCCTTGGAATTCCGTGCTATTCAGAGTCAAGGGTGAAAATGTCACACAATTTCTGCTGCTGAATGTAATGGGGCTTTTGTAAACTTTTGCTATACAGAAGAGTTGATTCTTGCATGAAAACCTGTAAAAATGACGACGAGTACACTAAAAAGCCACGATTTCTACTCTCAGAATCAAGTTAATGGCGGAGAGACGCAATTATCATGAGAGATTCCTATATCTAATTTGAGACGTATCTCTGTGTTTCTGTGGAGGAAGTGACATAATAGGCAGGAATCTTCCATGATACCTGCGTTGAACTGCCATTAAGAACTTGCCGTTACAGCGTTTATATGTGTTTATTACTGAATTTTAGACTTTTTAAGTGTGATTTTCGTCATTTTCGCTGGTTTTTACATTAGATTGGGCTATTCATTCGTTCACAGCAAAAGTTTGCAAGAGCCCCATTTAGTCCCCTTTCCCCTCACAAATCGAATCCTTGCAGAGAAAAAAATTCTTGTTAACTCGGGACTGAAAAGAAAATTCTTTAAGAACTCATCGAGCTCTCAATAATTCTCACTGTTGAAAATAAATTATTTTCGGTAAATAAATAAAATAATAATCATCAGAACTATTCTCATTAATCCGGCTGAACGGTCTGACTCTTCACGAGAAAGAATTGTTGAATCCATGAAAATGCTGGTGATTTTAAAAGGAATTTCTCATTAGTTCGTTTTTTTATAATACGCTCCGTAATTCCAACAAAGAAAGCCTACGCGTATATTATGTGGTCTTTGTTTCCATGTCATTCTATCTAAACCTTTTCAGCCTTGATGTCCTTTTTTTTTCTCTCTCTTCTTTTTCTTTTTCTCTCCATACGACTGGTTTCAGCCGAAAACAGACAGATAGCCGAAATCGAATTCAATCGCTGAGGACCCACTTTTATGGCCTCATCTCCCTATCAGCCACAATTTATAATACCTGCAACAACGCATCTGTACTCGTGTTTTCCCCCTCTTTTACTGAGATTATATACACTCATATATTTTGTTTCAAATACATGCGTGTTTATTTGCATAAGTGCTTGTGTTTTAAAGTGCTCCTAACTATTTTTTTAAATATATTTCTTCAAAACTTACCGTATTTGTCTCAAGTTGTTCTTTTTTTAATGCCTTTGCCTTTTTCTGCCTATTGATCTATCATTGGCTTTTGATGAAGGGTTGCAGGGTGTAGGGCATAGGCGGACCGTGACAAAAAAAAAGTGGGGGCTAAAAAGTGATGACTTTTTTTGTTTTTTGTTTTTTTTGTTTGTTTTTGTTTTTTTTTGTTTGTTTGTTTGTTTCTCAAGTCATGACTTTTCCCGATTTTTGTTTAGCCCCTCCGCTCAAAAAAAGTTCGGGCTATAGCCTCCCCCCCCCAGCTCCTGATACGGTCCGTCTACACTGTAGGGTGTCTCACTTAGTGTCGATCTTTTTGCGTATGTTTCAACGGCAAAAGAGCACAGTTGCCAGATTACACTAGTTGCCACTGTTCGGATTAGCTGACATTAAGATGATTCCAGGGTCGATTAGTTCCAATCGTAGACACCACGTCGCGTCGCGCTGCTGAAAAAGTCAACAGTTTTTAGCTAACATTGACGAATTCACGCTAAAAACACAAATTTGAGGAACGTCAGCACCTGCGAGCACACCTACTTCAGGAAAGATACCCTGAAAGTTTTAAGCTGAAACACTCAAACGTGAAGCCGGAAATTATGAAATGGGAAAATTCCCATAAGCCTCAATGAGTGCGAGTGAGGCAGACAGATGTATCATCACTCGCGCTCACTCTCACTCACTATAAGCTTATGGCGAAATGAATTCCATAATTTATGGGTTTTAATTCTGAACCAATTTTGCTCGTTTCGGGCTCAAAAAATCCATAAAAATTTTTTGCAAGTGCTGACGTTATTGGATTTTGTTTTATCTATGGTTTCAGTTTAAAACGCCAAAAACACGACTTATCCGAAAAGCGACTAGTGGCGCTATCCATCGGATTGAAATCTGGAAATGTTTCGCCTGGTATCACCTTAACGAATAGCAATAATCAGCAAAGTACAATTCAAGGTGAATTCGATTTCTTATGGATGCAACTTATGCCTTACCTCATATCGATATTTTTGCGTAGGTAAATGTTTCACTGCCAAAAGAGCACAGTTGCCAGATTGAGCGGAGCCGCCACCTTACGGATCAGCTGACATTAACGTAGCAATACCTAATCAGGAAAGTATAATTCAAGGTGTTTTTAACCGACCAAAGATCGGCGAAAAACACGAACACTTTTCGACAAGCAATTTACCGAGTGAAGATGATCAACGCGTGCACTGTGCCGATGCTGATGAAGTCAGGAGAATACATTGCCCGCAATGTTGGCAGATTTCGCCCTATGAATGGGTCTGTTGCGTACTTTTGATACATCAATGTAACTCATTGTTTCTAACGTAAAATTCGGCGAAAATAACGATGCGCACATTAAAAACTTTCAAAATCCACTCATTAACTCAGAAAATCACTTCCATTTCAAATAGCCCGCGCTACACTAGACACTATATCACCGACTTATAACTATACATAGATGGAACAATCTCGTTTATGTAAACATGAACAGAACTTACAAACATTGGAATGATTCGTTTAGATGCGTACATTTCTTATATTATTTTGTAATCTTTGATAAACCGAAAAGACCAGACAGCAAATGCAGCCAATAGTTCATGTATTTAGAAGGGAATTCCATCATTTTGTTGTTACGATGCGTTGTTTACTTATGCACGGAGGTTCCGTCCATGTAGTAGTATACCGGTGCAAATAGTGTCTAGTGTAGCGCGGGCTGTTTGAAATTGTAGTGATTTCTTGAGTTAATGAGTGGATTTTGAACGTTTTTATTGTCCGCATCGTTATTTTCGCCAAATTTTACGTTAGTAACAATGAGTTATATTGATGTAGCAAAAGTATGCAACAGACCCATTACCAATTTTAATATTATAATCAAATAGGAATAATTGGATATACATCCAAAAATGGCAACACTGATTGCACGCGGCACGCTACAGTTGTGCACGGTACCCGTTTTAAGCTGGGTAATGAATTGGGGAACCGCAAACTACCGATCCCGTGACCACACAGAGAATGATTTGTGTTAGACATGAGTCATATATGAGCCGAGCGAGCTGTGAAGTCACTATGCCATGCCATGCCGTGAGGCGTGAGCTCCACTACTCGTTTTCCAGACGCACGAGCGGCGAAGAAATCATTTTCAGAACTCTCGAAAGCCTGAAAGAGATTGACGAAATTTTTTTTAGCGCGAGTTAACTGTGACACAATCTAACCGTATGAAATAAGTGTAGAAAGAGAAAGCAGCGAAAACTCCCGTCACACAGAGCTTACAGGGGCTGATACGGTCAATATTAAAGTGATTCCAGGCGAAACTTTTCCAGATTTCAATCCGATGGATAGCGCCACTATCTACGATGAGATTTCTTGGTTTTATCTATCGATCGATTTATCGTTTAAATTTCCTTGCGGCACGATGAAAAGCTGAAATTTGGCTTTCCAGGGCTGAATTTGGTCTTGATTTGTAGGTAATTACTAGGGAAAATAGCCCATCACAAACCGTTTTTTTGATATCTGCTTCCGTTCGCTCCCCAGACAAAAGTGTGCAGTAGAGGTAGTTTCAGAAGTGTGGGCGGACCTAGACCGATAATATTTGGAATTTGTCAACATTATTCCTGATATTACTCGATGAAAATGAATAAAATTGAAATTGAGTGTTCACTTTTCAATGAGGGAAACTTTAAACACAAAAGAATAAAGTCAGAAGCAAATTTGGTATTGATTTGAAGGAATGAAAGTTGAAAATTCGACAAAGATTATGGTTTTGGTCCGCCTACACTTCTGAAACTACCTCTACTTTTGGGACACCAGTTGTAGTAATCGTTTTCTAAAAATGGTCTGTCTCTCTCGCACTTATTGTTGCTTATGGGGACAAGTTAGAAAGGGGACCACACTCCGGCTCCTGAAAATGAAAGGAGGGAGAGAGAGAGTTGCCTTTTTCTGAAAACAGCCTCTCTCTCGCACTGGTTGTTGTAACGGAGACAAGTCAGCAAATGGACCACATTCGGCTCCATAAGACCAATGGTGGTCCGTGGGTTCAAAAGCGGAGGGTTTAAAAAAATGTTATGACCTTTTTTCATTTTTAGTTTTGGCCTCGCACTTTTCTTGAGCCCTTTCCATTCATTAGTGAGGGGATTTAATGTGTTGCGACCTTCGTTTTTCCCTTTTTTGGGCCCTTCTCCATAAAAAAAAACAGGGGAGCTAGAACCCGCAGTAGCGCGGCCCGTGAGATTTGGCAACCATGCATTTTTCCCACTTAAATTTAGGTAAGAAATCGATTCAAGCGGAGGCTGACAGCCTCCTCGAGTTTCGATTGTTTTCCATGTATTTAAATGGGATAAAAACACTGTTGCCAAATCGCACGAGCCGCCACTGCTAGAACCCCCATAGTCCCCTCACGAACTACCCAGTGGCGTATATAGCGTGCAACGTTGGCAACGTTGTGTTGTATCCGTTTAAACACATGTAAAAAGTCGAATGCAAAGGTGTTCACCGAACACCCAATAGTTCGATCTTTTTTGTGGGTTTAAATGCGGACAAATTGCAACGTTGCCAAATCGCATGCTACGCCACTCTGGGACCACCACTGTCGTTCCCCATGCGATAACTGTGTTTCTTTCAATATCATATCAATCCTATTTATAAAATATGACTAGTAATGTTTTGCCGACTCAACCACGACGGGTGTACTATCGACGAATTAAAGATTGTCGCGAGATTTTCACACATTTTCATTTATGGGTGTGAATGTGGGACTGATCTGCAACGGCTTTTCCGCCCCACCCGCACGGGCCTCTCATCTGCAACGCGTGAGAAGTATGAAGAGTGGCCGAACCAGAACCTTGAAGGCGAAACTTGTCTCGTGAAAATCTCGCGACAGTCTTTGATTCGTCGATAGTACACTGTACCCACGACGGGTGTACACTGTACGTTGATCTCGAGTTCACAAAATTGACTGGACCACGGTATACGAGAACGAGACATCAGCATCTCTCCGAGCCGCAAACTCTCCGAGCTGAGATCAATTATGGCTGGGGTTCCCCAAGGCTCTGTACTTGGCCCCTTGCTGTACTTGCTTTTTACTTCTGATATTCCTCCCCCGGTGCGGGATAGCATTTTAGCAAAGTTTGCTGACGATACAGCCTATTTTGCTTCACATAAAGACCAAGAAATCGCTACAGATATTATACAAGAAAGTATAAATAATGTCACCCAATGGAAAGACAACAAAGATATTAAAATGAACAGTGAAAAAACCATCTTTACAGTATTTACAAATAGGGTCATTAAGAACATTCCAATATTATTTTGTGACAATATCATTCAAATCTCTAACACAGCAAAATACCTGGGCCTAAACCTCGACGTCAAATTAAAATGGAAAGAGCACATAAAAAAGAAAAGAATAGAATGCTCACTTAAAGTCCACAAGTTAAACTGGCTTATTGGCTATAACTCTGCCTTAAGCCTAGATAATCGCTTGCTGATCTATAAACAAATTATACGCCCTACGTGGGCCTATGGTTGCCAACTTTGGGGTTGTGCAGCACCTTCAAATATCAAAATCTTACAAACATTTCAAAATAAAACATTACGTAAAATTGTAAGAGCTACTACATTTGAAAGAAATAACGATATACACAGGGATCTGGGAGTAGAAAGTGTAGAGGAATTCATCACTAAAGTTGCTAACCGTTACGAAGCACGTCTACATGATCACCCCAACGATGAAGCCCTTATATTGCTTGACAACTCGGAAGAGTATCGAAGGTTAAAGAGACGCAAACCCTGGGAGTTGGCCAGCCCTAGGTTTGATCTCTAAAATTTTAGCTGCTGGAATGCTATCCAGCACCTAAATTTAAGCAAATAAAATACTACTCTGTTGTATTTTAATTATCATTTTATTCTAAATTAAGTAAATTATATACGTTTCTCAAGTGTGAGAAGTTTTATAACATAATATCTAAAAAAAAAAAAAAAAAAAAAAAAGACATCAGCATCAGCCTTCAAACCGAGTGATTTTGACAAGAAAGCGTAACTTTCAGAAATGAGCTTTGAGTTTAACAAAAATTGACGAGATATTATAATCCTCTGCATAGAGTGTATATAGGAACTGATAAATGTTCGAGTCGGTGATACATTTCTTTCACTATATCACTCTGGGATTCTACCTACATACAGTAGATAAAGAAGAGGAAAAAGTATTAAAAAAGGCAGATGGGGTGTCTACTTACCTCTTGTGGTCAGCGGACAATTATTTACTAGCACTGTGCGGTCTCGAGAGGGTGGACTTCTCATTCTAATACTTCACACCTTTTCCGTTTGTCTTTAACCTTTTTTTTTCTTTTTTTCCCCTTTTCTTTCTTGCTTTTTTACCCTATACAGTTTTTTATACTTCTTGTGGTTTCGCTTTATCATAACAGCTAAATATCGAGATTTTATATGTCCATTTCTATCGTGAGCTTTTTTTTTTTTTTTTTTTTTTTTTTTTTTTTTTTTTTTTTTTTGCGATGTTGCCACCCGCTACCCACTGCGTAAAAAGGGCGAGTTTAGTAGTAGCAACGCGTTAAAAACTCATAAAAAATCAAATAAATTAAAATATAAAAAATCCCCGCTGAAAATCGTAAAATACAGTACTCTAGAACGCACAGTCGACGAATTAAATAATGTCATTCAACGCCTTATGTTTTGGATCAGGTTGGCACTCTGCAACACACGTCTTAATGCATTTAAGTAATGCAAGTTGTCTACCCCAGCAAAAATCCAAGGAACAGACTGACATTAATTTAATTCGCTGATTGTACATTCGTACAGTTGGGGCTCTTGCAAACTTTTGCTATAAGCAAATAAGTGATCCAATCTGATGTACCTAATGACCAGCAAAAATCACGAAAATCACACCGAAAAAGTCTAAAATTCAGTGATAAACTCACATACATGTTTTAACGGCTGGATCGTATTGGCGCTTCAACGCAGGTGTCGCAGGTATCATGGGAGAGATTCCTGTCAAATCTGTCACTTTCTCTATACGGAAACACAGAGATATGTCCCATTTTCGATAGGAATCTCCCATGATACCTGCTTTGAGTCGCTATTATGCCCGATTCTGAGAGTGAATTTCGTGATTTTTCAGTGTATCTATACTCATCGTAATTTTGACTGGTTTTTATGCAAGAATCAACTCTTCAATTCCCCGTAGCAAAAGTTTGCAAGAGCCCCGTTGTCTGCAAAACAATCACACATTTTCTGCATCATTTTACTTATAGTTCTGGTTCAATAAAATTGATGACCCTGCCTAGGGGTTCACTTGCGAACCCCGGATCCTGCGAAAGTGAGAAAATTTCTGGGAAATTGAGAACATTTTTGGGATTTTGAGGAAAGCCCTTTTTGATATCTATTAATGGCCTCAAAATTTCAAAAAATATCGGTCGTTTTTTTTTTTTAGGTACATACGGTGTTAAAATGTTGAAAAAATCTGTGCTTTGTGCTGGGTATCTGAGTGCCTCTGGTTATAGAACTGCTCTGCAAAAGCATATTCTGCTTCTTGCACCTCGGATCAACAGCCCGCAAAATCGGACCGAATTATTAAATGAACCGCACCCTACCTTGCAATTCTTTCAGCGGCGGCTCGTGCTATTTATGGCAACAATGTTTTCCATATACATTTGATTCAATGAAAAACAATCGATTCGATAGTGAAGCGGCGCTTCACCTGCAATCGATTTTTTTCTATTGATTTAAATGAAGGGAAAACACTGTTGCCGAATGCACGAGCCGCCACTGAATTCTTTTCAACGAATTTGAAAGAGAGTCGTAAAACAAGCTTCAGGTAAGTCGATTCATGTATTCTAATTTATTTTTCACGTGTTAGCCCTTTATTATCTCCCATTATAGATAAACAGGATTAAAAAAAAAAAAAAAACAAAAAAAAAAAAAAAAAAAAAAAAACACCATATTTCCGAAATTCAAACACAACATTTTGAAGGGATCGTAGGTAGGTAGTTCTTAAGGGTGCGGACATAATAGACGTAATAAATACATTATACCCTTCTGTAAAACAAATATTTACTAAACATTTGACTAATTTCAAATCTAGAAGATGAATGAGCTCCACCGATCAAATCTACCTGTCAAATTATCGACATCGAAGATTCCTTTCGTAGGTATCTCGTTTACAAGACCCCTCACCCTCTTTCAGTTTTCAATCGAGCGTGCAGACCGCTTATTATCAAGTAACGAAGACGGCTGGCAGGTGTTTTCGAGTAAAACCGCATCGCAGTGGACGGAACTTGACAGTTTTATGGATATCGGCACCGGAATGAAACTAAATATTTTTTCAAATATTTATTTTATTTATTTTATTTTATTATTTTTTTTTTTTTTAATTTTTTGTGTGTCATCAGTCGACCGACTTTGTTGGTGCGCTTATCCATCTTAGTGGCGTAGCGTGTAATTTGGCAACGTTGCAGTTCGTCTATTGAAACCCATGAAAAAGATCGAAGTGTTGGGTGTTCGGTGAACACCTTCGTATTCGATTTTTTATATGGGTTTAATTGCACAAAATACAACATTGCCAAATTGCACGCTACGCCACTCTTATCCATTCTTTCTTTTTCAGGAATAAGCAAGTATTTAAGGAGAAAGAACTTATCTCTTCTTAACCCTTCACTGCATGAAGTTCCACCGGTGGAACAAATTCTTCAAACGCTCATATAAAATACAGGTTTTGAGATATGCCTTTGGCGCATGGTGGGTCAACGCGGGAGAAGGTATGTTTTGAGCTCACAAAAAAAAAAAAAAAAAAAAAAAATTGGCTGAAAGAAAACATCATGCAGTGAAGGGTTCGTGATCGAAATCATGTCAGGGGGGGAAAATTTTCCCCAGTATCCAAACTGACCACATTTTGATTATTTTTATAAAGTTTCCGGCATTGGCTTTTTGAAAAATCCAATTAAAGTTAAAAAAAAAAAAAAAAAAAAAAAAATTTAAAATTTAAAAAAAAAATAAATAAAAAAAATTCCCGCCACTTCTTATGGTGTTATATCACTTGTAAAAAACGAGTAAAAAATAGAAAAAAGAGTATTTTGACCGAAAAACCGTCAAATTATTTTTTTCACTATTTTTCCCATGTATTTGACCACCTAATACATTGAAAAATCCACATTTGCTTGAAAAGAAAAAAAAAAAAAAAATCATGCAGTGAAGGGTTAAAGATAAAGTAAGTATCTATCAAGTCGACATCTCTGACTATAGTCGACATCTCTGACTATAGTCAACATTTCTGACTATAGTCAACATCTCTGACTATAGTCAACATCTCTGACTATCAGAGCTGCTGATCTTTGTTTGTGTTTCATGATATGTTTCAATCCACCGATGGATGGTTCCTCCGATTGAAAAAAGAATTATACAGTATAGTCCAGTTTACGACTGTATGCATGAAAGTGCTCGTATCTACACGTATAATCTTTTTTAAGACATCTGAGCGCAGAAGCGTGCGGCAATTCAAAATTAAAATGAAGCTGCAGCGAATTTACAGTTTATTGTTATTATGAGCCCCTTCAATGTCACGAATCGGCAAAACAACATACCTTCCTGTACGAATAGTTAACTAGTCTATGTCCGTTGTGACATCCATTTAAACCCATGTAAAAGGTCGAATATGAAGGTGTTCACCGAACATCCACTAGTTTTCGATCTTTTTCATAGATTCAAATGGATGAACTGCAACGTTGCCAAATCGCACGCTACGCCACTGCTTCAAGGAATAATGATGAAGTAAGTTACATCGAGGGAACAATGATTTAAACAGAACGTTGGACATATTTACACTAAACATACCTACTAGTACTCTAACATAGCTATTTAATCTCGACTTTTTCTGATTGATAAAACTGCCTGTAATTTTCAGGACCAAGACTTAATTCAGAGAAGAAAAGTTCCTAGAAGTTTTGAGAAATTTTTTGCACGCGATCTAATTTTATAATAATATTAAAGTCAAGTGAAGACGGCAACCAGTGGCGTAGCGTGGCATTTGGCAACGTTGTACTGTGTCCATTTAAATCCACGTAAAAGGTCGAGTACGAAGGTGTTCACCGAACACCCAATAGTTCGATATTTTTCATGAGTTTAAATGGAATCATTACAACGTTGCTAAATTGCACGCTACGCCACTGAACGGCAACGTCTAAAGTCGAGTAGGTCCAGAGTTGGGCAACAAATTATTCGGAAATTATTCGGTGTGTCCGGCAACGCCGAGTCAATCGAATTATTCGACGAATAATTCTACGATTGACCTATACCTTCCGTGTGTTTCCCTTTCCTCAACTCAGGTAGCAAACCCAGTTTTCAGTGTTGCCGGAGTCATTTCATTATTTCTGATTATTCGGTTGCCCAACTCTGAGTAGGTCCCTTTAGTATAAATCAGTCCAATTAATCCTCGCAAAGATTTCCTTCAATTCCTAGGATAGGCAATATCATTACTGACATGTAACAATATTTACCTATTCTAAGTTACTAATGTCCATCTCGCTTATTGAGACTTACAGTTGAATTAAAAAGTTTTTGAGACAGTCGGAGGGTCATCAATATGAGTTAAGAAAGGTAAATATCACTGAAAAAAAAAGAAAGAAAAAAAAATGGTTAACTGCACCCGAATACGGGAAATTGTACTAATTGGTTCGTAATTTACCTTAATTGACATTTACTTACCATACTCTGGTGAAATTTACCATCCTTTCTGGCAGACGTCAAAATCTGCCATGCATATTGTAAACTGTGCCATTTTTCTCCGTGTTTTTGGCCAAATTTATGAAGATCTCAGACCAAAATGCGCGGCCAACCCAGTGTGCGCAGATCGATGGACATCGACTCCCTTGTTGATTAGCAATGGCACGCTATAAAAGGCGGAGGTTTGCCACTTTGCGATGCACCGTTTTTGAAAATTAGGTAGGTACTCGTGTGTTTTGTGTTCACACCGGGCGGATCAGAATTTCCTTTAGGTACCTATAGTATAACTGCTTTTGATCGTGCGTCGTTATCGTGTGCGCAGACGCAGTTATCATTATGGAAGTAGCGCGCAGTCATTTTCCAGACACAATGCGTTTTGTTTGTGATACGCGCATGCGCATTGTTCCTCGGCGCACAGCGGATGAAAAAATAGAATTTCTAGGACATAATTTTCTAATTTTTAATTCCTATTAATCGTATATTATTTTTCTCCAGTGGCGAAGCATGCAATCTGGAAACGTTGCAGTTGGTTCATTGAAACCCACGAAAAATATCGAACGATCAAGGAATCGGCGATGACCACCCAATTCGACCTTTTCTATGGGTTCAAATGGACAAAATACCATGTTGCCAAATACCACGCTTCGCCACTGTTTCCTCTTTCATTCGTATCATTTATTTAATACTTTATTATATTTTATTAATGGATCAAAATTGTTAGAAAATAGTGGAGTCCATCAGGAAACAATAAAAGTTGCGGTGCAGATTGATTTGCATACAAAAAAATAATTCATTCGATAAAACAAAGAACAAAAACAAACAACAGCAATAATACAACAACCAAAAAAATTTAAAAAAAAAAATAATCTGAAAAATAAAATTAAAAAATAAAATTAAAAAATAATAAAAAATAAATAAGTACGCAATAAGAATGGATCTGTTACAAACTTTTGCTACAGGCTTGACTATAGTTGGTTATGGGGTAAAACCCTATAAAAATGACAAAAAATGCATTACACAATCACAAAATCCACTCTCAAACTAAAAAAATGTTTTCAAACGCGATACCGTAATGATGGTGATTACCGCCTGAATCTTATGGCAATTGTATGCTTCTTTTTCTTCTTACCTGTTGTCGCAAGAACAACTCGTGAGGATGGAGCTCATTGAGATAGGGAAACCCAATATATAAAAGACGGTAATCACGATCTCACGTTTGAAAGCATTGAATGAGTTTAGGAGTAGATTTCGTGATTTTTTAATGCACTTTTCGTTATTTTTACAAAGTTTTACCCCAGAATCAACTATCAATAAGCCCGTAGCAAAAGTTTACAACAGCTCCATTCCATTATACTTATCTATTTTTATTATTTTTCATTTTATTTGTTTATTTAATTTTTTAATTTAATTTTTTTTATTCTTATTTTTAATTTTTGTTGTTTTTCTAGTTTTTTGTTCTGTTTTATCAAATGATTTTTTTTTTTTTTTTTTTTTTTTTTTTTTAATGCAAATGATCACCGGACCTACTATTATTGTTTCCCGATGGGCTCAATTATTTTCTAGGAATTTTGATTTGCGACAAGATTTTTTTGAATTTAATAAGATTACATGTATTCAGGGCTGCCGTTTTGCGTATAATCAATGCTATTTTTTCAATTCACCGATGATTCCACCGGTTGAGAAAAGATTACACAGTTCAGTTCAGTGCATGACTATAATAAACTAAAATACTAGCATCTGTAATCTTTTCTCAACCGGTTGAGTCGTCGAAGACTTTAAAAAACTTGCGGATATTTTAATTAATCAACGTAGTTTCCACCGATTATGGAAAGATTACAGATCAGAGTATTTTCGTGCATTACAGTCATACACTGAACTGAACTGTGTAATCTTTTCTCAACCGGTGGAATCATCGGTGAATAGAAAAATAGCATTGATAGAGGATAAAGAATAAAAATCAAGATTATGAACAGTAATTAATTATAGCTAGATCAGTGGCGGCTCGTGCAATTTGGCAACCATGCTTATTTGCCATTTAGACCCATGCAAAAATATCGATATATTGGGGCTGCAATTGCACCTCCTCAAGATCGATTGTTTTACATAGGTTTAAATGGAGAGATTGCGATGTTGCCACATTGCACGAGCCGCCACTGAGCTAGATATAGAGTTAAAAATATGTAAAATCGTTCATTTAAAAGCCTAAAATGAGTAAAGTTACATGGTTTCTGCAGTGAAGTATTTCCACTGAAACGGGTTTTAAAAGCAAGAAAACATCAAATTTTCATGTCCAAAAAATCTATATTCCGATCCAGTGTGCAGTGAGGCAATCCGCCCGGTAAGATGGTAACGGGCATCAACTGTACTTATACATGTATACTTTTCGAGCTTAATGCCTTGGCAATGAGCGCACGTTCCTTCCACCAACAATAAAAGGAGAGGCCTTGCATGTAAAATGTAAGTAGGCAGAGGGTGGAAAACAATTATTTCAACTCTTTGAATTGTTTGGTGTAGGGCACGCTTGTTCCTACCTTTCGAACACGTGCGCTCGATAGAGAAAAATTGTGAATCCTGACATTACCTGTACTGTTTGATACATTGAATCATTGATTTCCTTCCTGTATGAATGCCGATAAAAAAAAAAAAAAAACGAAATGCACTTTGATCTATCGATATTTTAACCTTATGGAAGTAGAGTCCCTGTATATGAAAGAGTCTCGCCACGTGAAGCATGAAGAAGAAGAATTTCTAAGGAGGCGTCCACTTTGATTGGTTGGGTTCTCCGAGGAGGCGTCTACGCCTGCTTGATGGGTGCGTTCCAACGGTCTTTTTATGGAGAATAACACAGAACGCCTCCTTGAGCTCCGAGACAGCCTAAAATCCAGCAGCCAATCAGAATCGGAACCTCGTATGGCGAGACTCTTAAATATACAGGGACTCTATATGTATAGAAGTGCTACAAAAGTTTTACAAAAATCATGTGGGAAAAATACTGGGCCGGATCGTTACCGAAACCGTTTGAATTGCACAGGAAAAGACGCTCCTGCGCTGACAAAACCTTTCAGAGAAAAATGACCCTGTAATAGACTTAAGTTGAGCGAACCAAATCCAGGGGCGTGCTGTGGTCTCCAGAGGGGTGGGGGGGGGAATAATGCAACCTTGCCGACCTCCGCAAACAACATTATAAATTTGATGATTTTTTTTTTTTCTTTTTTTTTGCTTGTTACACACTGATTTTGCCGCCCTCTGTAATTCATTTTGAAATTTGATAACTTTTTTTTTTTTTTTTTTTTTTTTTTTTTTTTTTTTTTTTTTCACTCTGATTTTGCCGCCCCCGGAAAAAGCCGCCCGGGGCAAGGGTACCCACATGACCTCGGCATGCCCCTGACCAAATCTTTGCTTCACCGCGGTTCACCCAGTAAAATCTCTGTCAGGCATACAAAACCTTTGTTTAGCTCAACTAAAGTATATTGCTGGGTCATTTACCAGAGGTTTTGTCAATGCTGCCAAAGGGTACGTCTCTTTTATTTTTCCGTGTCTTTAGTGTAACGATGTTGTTGGTCTGATCGTTTTTTTTTTTTTTTGAACACGCCCGCTCCAAAGATAAATTGTGAGCCTTGATATTTTACCGTAGCTCTGTTTGATAAGATGACATCTACCTCTTATGAAAGTCCTTCAAAAGTCGAACTATGAACGTTGATCTCGAATCTCGATACTGCACCAAAATTCGAACAAGTGCCACGGAATTAAAAAAACAAAAAAAAACAAACCTGGTGAGATTGTTTTCTAATCCGTTTGAGCACTCACTGTAGCAATATCGCACGCAGGGTCGGACTGTCCAGGGCCGCTAGGCCGCGATCGCGGCCTAAAGTTTCGCTTTTTGAGGCCCAAGGGGGCCCCCGAATGAATAAAATGGAAAAAATTAGGAATGAAAAAAAGAATAATGTATCAAAGAAGACAGTAACTAGATTACTCTAAAGGAAAACCATTTTAAGCTAATTAAGATTGCTTAATATAAGGATTGAAAATGCATCGATACTGGCCAAGTCCACCCTAGTCCAAGATGCGGACCGACATTTGGAAAATCTGGGGCCCCCGAACGTTTAAAAAAGGAGCCTTCGAATGGATTAAAACGGGGCCCCAATCGGGTGAAAAATGGGGCCCCCAAACGGTTTAAAAACGGGGCCCCCGAACGGTCAAAACGGGGCCCCTTAGTCCCTCAAAAAGTATCGAAAGAATAAACTGGGAAGAAAATAATAAATACTGGCAAGAAAAACGAAAAAATGACAATTCGTGTAATTGCAAGCGAGAGGCGAGTCTTAGGAGTCTACCATTATGTCTTATATTTTTTAAACAAGTTTTCCCTTTTCCTTCTTTTCAAAAACAAAACTTGCTAAAATGTTATTTCTATCTCA
>VMOF01000379.1:7373856-7399145 GCA_011764245.1 Trialeurodes vaporariorum
CGAGTATTTTAGGGTACCCATGAGCGTTCGATAGATAGGTCAAGTCAAATAAATGGAAACTGTATTTATTGATTTTGATCAAATTGAAATATGTTTTTCCCTATTTAAATTCTGCGTAAATGAGCCCAAGCAGAATGTGGCGATTTTTAGTTGCGGAGCTATGCGCGTTTTAGTAAGCGAAAGTCGAGCGTTCTATGGAGAGGCTCAAAGACGTGGGTAGCCCGGTAGCCTAAAACCACCGACTTTCGCTTACTAAAACGCGCATAGCTCCGCAACTAAAAATCGCCCCACATTCTGCTTGGGCTCATTTTACGCAGAATTATAGGAATAACATATTTCAATTTGATAAAAATCAATAAATACATTTTCCATTTATTTGACTTGAGCCTATCTATCGAACGCTCATGGGTACCCTAAAATACTCGTTTTTCGCTTACTAAAAAGCATAACTCCGGAACAAAAAATCGCCCTGCATTCTGCTTGAGCTCATTTACGCAGAATTTAAAGAGGATTAACATATTTCAACCCGGTCAAAATCAAAAAATACCATTTTTTTTTATTTCACTTTAAGTAGATTTTGAGTGGCCTAAAAATCACAAAAATGACGATAACTAAGTCAAAAATTATTGAAATTGAATTTCGTTTGGATGACATAAAAGTGCTTTACAATCCGCATCTTTTGGTGAAAACCGCGTTTCAATTGGATGATTTACGCGAAAGTTCTGAATTTTTGAAAGGTGCAACTTTGCAACACTGTAACTCCTCCCCTAATTATTTTTGGAAAAACTTTATTTGAAAAAAAAGACTACTTACAT
Source organism: Trialeurodes vaporariorum (assembly GCA_011764245.1). NCBI lineage: Eukaryota > Metazoa > Arthropoda > Insecta > Hemiptera > Aleyrodidae > Trialeurodes > Trialeurodes vaporariorum. Next base: position 7,374,672 of record VMOF01000379.1, read on the forward strand.
CAAGTACTATCAAAATACAAAGTTTCAGAAAAATCGGTGGGGGGGGGGGGAGAAAAACCCCCATTTTGAATCAAGCTCTTTGGTGGACGTGTTCTAAGTATCCTAACTTATAATGTCATGAAGTCCCAAAAAAATTTGAGCAGTTTTGACAAAATGGCGTCAAAAAAACTGGCCTGGGGTACAAATTTACCCCCCCCCCTTAGGCTCAAAAGGGTTGAAGTTGGTGACATTTCCCCCAAAGTTGACAATATTTCCTTGATTATTGGCGGTGTACAGAGTTTTAGTAATGGCGGCAGCCGGTGATTCGAGCGTTCCAAACAAAGACAGTTTGTCTCTCTCGCTCTCACGTAATCCCCATGTACTGCCATCTCACTCTAATTTCAAAAATCGTACATAGAGACATCTTTCGTGAATTTTTTTGGCTGAAATTAATTCCTCGAGACATTTTAACGCGATTTTGATAATGATATGTCGTAAAACAAGGCCCTGTATACGAATTTCGAAACTAGAAAGAGATGAGTATACATGGGGGTCACGAGAGAGTGAGTGAGATAGTTTGGAACGCGAGTTTTATCACAACCGATTGCGACCGATGAGTGCATTGTTGTGGTTGTTGGCTAACCGCTGACTTCGTACTAAAACCGTCCATAGGACGAAAATTTTTGGGAAATAGTACTGACTTTTTTTCGACCTAGGTTTAGACAGTGAAACCACCTTTAAGGTGATTCCATGGCAAACTCCCGAAAATTTTAATCCGATAGATGGCGTTACTTGTCGCTGGCTCCGAAAATAGCCGTTTTTTCGGTTTTCGGCTGTTTTCTCTGAACAGACGAATAATAGACAAAAAATCGGACCATCAGCACCTGCTTAATTTTTTGAGTCATAAACGGGCCAAATTGATTCTAAAATTAAGGCGTATAACTATGCAAAGGAAAAATCATGTGTAATTTGGAGTTGTATCAGTAAAGATTACAGGTGAAACAGAAACCTGTAATCTTTATTGATACGATACAACTCCAAACTACACATGATTTTTTCTTTGCGTAGTTACGTCTTTATTTTAGAACCAATTTGGCCCGTTTATGGCTCAAAAAATCAAGCAAAAAATTAAGCAGGTGCTGACATTCCGATTTTTCGTCTAATATTCGTCTGTTCAGAGAAAACAGCCGAAAACCGTCAAAAAACGGCTATTTTCGGAGCCGGTAAAGTAACCGGATAAACCACAGTATGGTCATTTGCCCTCCACCCCTCAAAAGCGCACCCACTTTAGCATGGGCAGCATGGGGAGTATGATTGTTCTTGGGTTTCGGAATGAACATTTCTCTACCCCCTGTCTGAAAAAAGTCATTAATGCTATGTATAGACCATTCTTGGGGTGGGGGGTTGCGATATTTTTTGCGAGTAACTCGGGAACACACTTCCTCCCTATGGCGCCCGTTTTAAGTTGGGTGCGAAACCGCGGGGGGTCAGTTACGGGGAATCGTTGATTCCTCTCTATTTTGAGAAGCAATATGTTTCAAATTTGACAGAAGACCTTCTGTCGTGTCTTACTTGCGTAGGAGAATCCTATAAAACCGTAAAAATACTTCTAAATGCTCAAATTTGCGATCTAAGGAATCCGACCAATCAGGAAGACAACCGAAATGGCCGCACTGTGGTTTATCCAGTCACTGTAGGAGCCAGCGACAAGTAACGCCATCTATCGGATTCAAATTTTCGGGAGTTTGCCGTGGAATCACCACAACGACTATGTTTGCGCATAAAAAAAAAGACGCCTTTGCCTTTGGAATTGAAACTATCTTCCTCAGTAAGGTCTCCATACCGACGGATCAGAATGTTGCCTATCATTGTACCTCGTGATAACCACATCGCCATTCGATTCCTCCGGTATCTGATTATGATGAAGGATACCTATCTCTATACCCCGATTACCACCCGAGATGGTGACATTGTTACCGCCCACTATCGACGACACATCCTCGGCGAATTGCTCTATCGCTTATTACCAATCTCGCTGCTGTGATGCAAATGCAAGTGTATCTGATTCTGATTCACTGTCGAATATAAATGCGGGTAAAGGACCATAGTGGGCGGGGGGGGGGGCGGAGCGTGGGGTGGTGGTGGTGGTGGGGGAGCGTACGGTTGCATGCTTCCGGCCGCCGCCGCTGGGGACGCTGCGTTCGTGCCGTAGTAGTTGGGGTAGTTGCCAGGATGGTTTGGGGTGATGGTGTGGATGGTGGGGGTGGTAAATGGAGACCGGGTGGGTGGGCACAACGGTAGTGCTGTTGTTTGTCCAGTAGGTGGCGCCACTCGTGCAATGCGTGGTTGCGTTGTTGTAGTCGACGGCGTCGTAGCGACTACCCCCGCCTCCGCCACCGCCTTGATAAGTCGCTAGTGGATCGCTCTCGGCGCTTGAGGCACTCCGCTTTTAGCCGTACATGCTGTAATCGTTTTGTTTGAAGCGCCGAATGCTCCGAGAAAGCTGAAAACAAAACAGATGAAGGAAAACGAAATTAAAAAAAAAAACAAATTTATAACGACTGGGGCATAGAAGAGTCTCTATATACTATGAGAGTTTCGCCCAAACCTCTGAAAATGAAGAAGAAGAAGCGGATCAATGGAGCCCCAAGAGGCAAATTGCAAATGGCGGATGGCCATTTGCCTCTTCGCTGTTACCGATATTTCGCTATCTCTTGTAGGGTTTGGTTCAGATTCTCGACAATAACGGTCGTTATTGAAACAGATAATGTTCTCCAGAATAACATTCAAGCAGAGGAAAAATTAACAATAATTACTGCGGTCTCTGTTACTTCAAATTTTGTGATGAAAGTGAGTTCGCGAGAAGTAAACAAACCCTCCGCCATTTGCATTTGCCTCTTGGGGCTTTCTTGACACCTAAATCTGAGAGCCAATCAGAAATGGATTCAACATTGGCGCAACTCTCATAGTATATTGGGCTTCTGGGGCATAGTACGGTTTTGAAAAAAAAAAAAAAGGTTGATAACTTTAGTGCATGCAGAACGCAAATAAGAATTACACTGAACAAAAAATTGTTAACTTTTAGTATTTACTTTCTTAAAAGTATGGTCAAGACTAAACATTTTTAGTTTGACCATTTAAAATAGTTAAATCAACCCTGTGCTGCTTTAATAAAATTAAAGTTTTTAAATGGTAAAACAAAGAATGTTCAGTCTTGACCATACTTTTCAGTAAGTAAATACTTAAAGTTAAAATTTTTTTAAAAAGTGTTTAATGCCTCACTTTCTCGACCTCAGACAGAAAAAACAATGTCCCATTCAAAATGGCCAGAGTTTCATTTAAAAGTTCCAAAAAATTTTTTTTGGTAGTATTTAGGAGAATTCTGGTATTTTTGACCCATTCGTACACTAAGTATGTGTACTGAAGTATATACTTCAATATGGACTCTCATGGAAAAGTAAAACAATTGATATGCACATGAGTTTTGATAAAAAAGAATCGCTCAATCCACGCACCCTCATCTAAAATCGAAAAAATTGCGATTTTAAAAATCCGTGACTGATTGGGTTGAGGAGAACTCTCCTGAAAACAGTCAGAAATGGTTTTGGAAACTTGCTTTTAAAATTCAGGCTATTTATACAAGGGGGGTCCCAAAATTACTGCACAATATTAATTGGGGGGGGCGAACAAACGCAGATATCAAAAACGGTTTAGGAGGGGCGATTGTCCTAGTAATTACCGTCAAAGCAAAAACCAATTCAGCTCTGTAAGTTCAATAAGTAGTCACTGAGTTACAGCGTTTTAAAAATGACATGTCGATCTGACCCCTCCAGGATTTTTAGCACGTTTTTCAGGGGGAAAAAACAGAGTTGAAATCAAGTTGTTTTATTTGTTTAAACAAACTTTGCAGAATCTTTCCAAGTCTGACAAAAATGTGATGCTTGCATTTTGCCACCCTTTGACACTGCATTAGGATGATAATTTGTTCTCCTCACTTCTTTCCTTCATTCTCTTGAGAATTTTTGATTTTTTAACTCTCTTTTTTTCTTTCTTGAAAGATATGCTGAAAATCCTGAAGTGGTCAGCTCGACAGGTCATTTTCAAAACGCTGTAACTCACAATCAGTGAATATCAAATTTACAGAGCTGAATTTGGTCTTGATTTGTAGGCAATTACTAGGAAAATTGCTCACATAAACCGTTTTGTGATATCTTCTTTTTACTCGCTCCCCATAGACAAAATTGTGCAGTACTTTTGGGACACCCCTTGTAGAGTCTGTCTATTTTTAGGGAAAAGGCCAAGACCCCCCCCCCCCATTCTATAACTACAAAAGGAACTTTAAACAATAAATTGTTAAAAGAGAAGTAAAATCTTATCACTCATAAAACATTTACAACAGTTTACTAAAAACATTTTCCTGGACGGAGGGAATAATTGCGTTAACAAATTATCAAAACGTCAAACTGGCAACATCTTTTTCCTAAGGTCAATTACCCTAAACCGTAAAATAGAAATATTGTATGTCTTAAATTAGATAGGAATCACCTGCGTCTCTCTGCCATTAAGCCTGATTTTGAGAGCAAATTCCGTGATTTTTTAGAATTAACCTCTCAATCCCCCATAGCAAAATTTTGTAAGAGCTCCATTGTCTTAGAGAGTATCAAATTTAAAACAATCCAAACTGTAGCACGCATTTTCGTTTCGAAACAGGAAAAAGAGGTTTCAAGATCATATACTACCTCATACGAGCCAATGTATTTCCTTCCACCAAAAATCATTATCATTGCGTCTCATCTTATTTTATTCAATCCGTCCTTTTGTATACCCTCTTCAAGGACCATGAGAGCTTTGTATTTTGTTTTATGTGCCATAAATCTAGTTTTTTCCCTGGTTTCTTCAACCATAGTGGCCGCTCTTACCCAGTGGCGGCTCGTGCGATTTGGCAACAGTGTTTTTATCCCATTTAAATACATGGAAAACAATCGAAACTCGAGGAGGCTGCCAGCCTCCGCTTGAATCGATTTTTTACCTAAGTTTAAGTGGGAAAAACGCATGGTTGCCAAATCTCACGGGCCGCTACTGCTCTTACACTTTGGCAGCAATGTTTTATCTCCATTTGATTCTACATGAAACAATCGATTGAACAGAGAATCGCTGCTTCATCAACGTCCAACAATCGATTGTTGTACATGCAGAGCCAATGAGCTTGTTGCAAGAAATTTTTTTTTTTATTAAATTATATTATATCGACTGAAAATTTCACGAGAAGAACGATGGTACCATTTTTTCCGCTCAAAAACGAACAGAAAGTACCGAAATTAAAGCTCAAAGTTGAGGGGTCCGAGAAACGATTTTCATTGGTTGGCCGCCGACTACGTCACAGCTAAGTACGGTCGATTTGTTTACATTTCTGCCCATAAGCTGCCATGCCGAAAACGTGAAATTTGGACGCTTATTTCTTCTAAAAAGTCGTCATCTTTGGTCATCTGCCGTACTATATCGATTTTTTTGGACAAATAAAGATCCTGACAAGCCACGAAACGCGTCAGAGTTTATTTTTTTAAGCATCAAATGAAAATACGAGGTCGCAAAATTCGTCGGTGCCGCTAGTGAAACCAAGGTTAGGGGACTCTGACAACAAGTTAAATTCAGTCCATTGCATCTCTTTTCGTCCCTTAAGTGAAGCGAATCCGTTTATTTTGTCTTTCCTTTGCCTCTTTGACCTTTAATGAGTAATTCTTCAATAACTTGAACGTTTTCGGACAGTAAGAGTCACGGGAAACATAGTGGCTTTCCCCATAACCTATATTGCCTGTAAGCTTGCTGTAAGCTTATACAAACTGTACAAGATCATTTCATTTGAGTGAAAGCATCTTGTAGTCATGTAAAGTCAGAGTATCTCCTTGCTAAGTATGAAACTGAATTGGACAGGTGAATTTTAATGTATGGCACCTGACTCATCCAAGTCAATTGAATATACTTAGCGGTGGAATTTCATCGGTCAACTGTAATGTTTGTAGCACTTTAACCTATATTCTTTTCATTGGCATTTCAAGAGGAATCTGCGCTTTCTATACTTAAACTTAAGTGTGGTAAGCAATTAACTTATAGTAAATAATAAGTTGGCATTTTCTCATTAAGCGTTTCATGTGAAGCTTGCATCGACTTAAACGCTAGCCAACGGATAACGCTGATCCACTCACAAATTGACAATCTTCCTAAAGTAAGGCAGCATATTCTCATTATATTTCATCAGTATTCATCAAGTGTTTACTAACTTTGATTTGCAATGACTTGATGCAGTCAAAGCTCAATACTCAGTTAATCCATTTTGACAAAGAAGAGAAATATTGAACATTGGAACCGCTCCGTCACATGTTAATGGACTCTTAATAGGTATCAATTTCCCAGAAATTGTCAAGACATGTTTAGTGCCACATAAAGTACAGCTAAATCTAATGCATACTGCAGTGGGATGTAAATTTTTCAATATTTACCAATCTCCTTGCAAGAGAATGACACAATAACCACTAAACAATCATTCACTTACCCGCAGAATCATTTTAAAACTTAAATTGATTCACAAAACCTGATTTAGAAAATTATATTTGTAATCTGTGCTTATATTCAAAGCCAAGTTTTGCTTAGTGAGCATGACTTTCAAGTGGATATGATTGAAAAAATTATTCAGGATGGATGTGTCAAAAATCCATAAATTTGACTAGTGAAAATTTGGAGTTTTTAAAATGATTCTGCGGGTAAGTGAATGATTGTTTAGTGGTTATTGTGTCATTCTCTTGCAAGGAGATTGGTAAATATTGAAAAATTTACATCCCACTGCAGTATGCATTAGATTTAGCTGTACTTTATGTGGCACTAAACATGTCTTGACAATTTCTGGGAAATTGATACCTATTAAGAGTCCATTAACATGTGACGGAGCGGTTCCAATGTTCAATATTTCTCTTCTTTGTCAAAATGGATTAACTGAGTATTGAGCTTTGACTGCATCAAGTCATTGCAAATCAAAGTTAGTAAACACTTGATGAATACTGATGAAATATAATGAGAATATGCTGCCTTACTTTAGGAAGATTGTCAATTTGTGAGTGGATCAGCGTTATCCGTTGGCTAGCGTTTAAGTCGATGCAAGCTTCACATGAAACGCTTAATGAGAAAATGCCAACTTATTATTTACTATAAGTTAATTGCTTACCACACTTAAGTTTAAGTATAGAAAGCGCAGATTCCTCTTGAAATGCCAATGAAAAGAATATAGGTTAAAGTGCTACAAACATTACAGTTGACCGATGAAATTCCACCGCTAAGTATATTCAATTGACTTGGATGAGTCAGGTGCCATACATTAAAATTCACCTGTCCAATTCAGTTTCATACTTAGCAAGGAGATACTCTGACTTTACATGACTACAAGATGCTTTCACTCAAATGAAATGATCTTGTACAGTTTGTATAAGCTTACAGCAAGCTTACAGGCAATATAGGTTATGGGGAAAGCCACTATGTTTCCCGTGACTCTTACTGTCCGAAAACGTTCAAAGTTATTGAAGAATTACTCATTAAAGGTCAAAGAGGCAAAGGAAAGACAAAATAAACGGATTCGCTTCACTTTAAGGGACGAAAAGAGATGCAATGGACTGAATTTAACTTGTTGTCAGAGTCCCCTAACCTTGGTTTCACTAGCGGCACCGACGAATTTTGCGACCTCGTATTTTCATTTGATGCTTAAAAAAATAAACTCTGACGCGTTTCGTGGCTTGTCAGGATCTTTATTTGTCCAAAAAAATCGATATAGTACGGCAGATGACCAAAGATGACGACTTTTTAGAGGAAATAAGCGTCCAAATTTCACGTTTTCGGCATGGTAGCTTATGGGCAGAAATGTAAACAAATCGACCGTACTTAGCTGTGACCTAGCTGTGACGTAGTCGGCGGTTTCCCGCCATTTGGAGCCGTTTCAAATCTTATCAAATTTTCGACTTTTCAAATGAATTTTTCTTTGTGTTCCCGGCGTCAAAAAATTCTGAAAAAATTACTGAGTGCTCAGCTCACATAGTACTTTCATATTTTGAATTAAAAAAAAAGTGTGCAACAAGCTCATAGTCCTGCGTCGACAATTCGATGCAACCCGCACTACACGTAGCCCGAACCTCCTTCGGTCTTGAGAGAACAAAAGAAAAGAAAGATAAAAAAGCATTATTGTACCGGTGGCGTAGCGTGCAATTTGGCAACGTTGCAGTTCGTCCATTTAAAGCCATGTAAAAGGTCGAATGTTAAGGTGTTCACCGAACATCCTACTGTTTAATTATTATCATGCCATTTAAATGGACGAATTGCAACGTTGCCATATTGCACGCTACGCCATTTGTAAGTGTAACGCGGGTTGCGTCGAATCGTCGACGCAAGACTTATGGCTCTGCATGTACTATCGACGAATTAAAGATTGTCGCAAGATTTTCATACATTTACAGTTATGGGTGTGAGTGTGGGACTGGTCTACAACGGCTCTCCCGCCCCACCAGCACTGGCCTCGCACCTGCAAGGTGTGAGGAGTATGAAGAGTGGACGAACCAAAACCTTGAAGGCGAATCTTAGCTTGTGGAAATCTCGCGACAGTCTTTAATTCCTCGATAGTACATGGATTTAAATGGAGGGGAAAAATGGTTGGAAAATTGCACTTGCTGCCACTGTCTTCAACTGAGAAGGAGCGATTTTAGATTTAAAGCTATAGACTGGGAGAGGGTAGAATAGAAACTTACCAGGAATATGACTATTTACTGTTGACTCTAAGGCCGGTGGCTCTGTGCTATGGTAATTTGGTAGGTAACCACTTGGTGACGTGGAATAAGCAGTGTTGTAGGGGCCCCACGATGACTCACCACCGATAATCATTGCACTCTCTGAAACAAACAATTTATTAATTTATTTAATTATTGTTTTAAAGACAAGAACCTGTTATAGGAAATTGTGGTACAACAGATTAATTACAAGGTCATTTATAAGGATTAAAAACACAGAAAATTTACGAATACTCATACAGGCACTAACTAAGTCAATTATAGAGGGTTTTAGTAATGGCGACTGCCGGTGATGAGCGTTCCAAAAAAAGACAGTTGTCTCTCTCGCTCTGACGTAACCCCCATGTACAGCTATCTCACTCTATAATTCCAAAAACCGTATGTAGAGACATCTTTCGTGAAATTTTTGGCTGATGATGAATTTCTTGGGGCATGTTAACGCGATTTTGATAATAATAGCAGTACTTTGCTTTGTCATCGCGATGGCGATTTTGATTATTTTTTCACGTAAATATGTTTTGTCGCATTTTAATTCTGTTTGCACTCTCAAAATGAGCACAGTTTGATCGTGCAAACAGAATTAAAATGCGACAAACACATTTACGTAAAAAAAAAATATCAAAATCGCCATCGCGACGACAAAGCAAAATACGACTAATATGTCGTTAAACAAGGCCCAGTATACGAATTTCGAAACTAAAAAGAGATGGGTATACACTATACATGGGGGTCACGAGAGAGTCAGTGAGATAGTTTGGAATGCTATGCAAGTTTTATCACAACCGATTGCGACCGATGAGTGCATTTATGTGGTTGTTAGCTAACCGCTGACTTAATTAGTTCGCACTAAAACCGTCTATTGTCGCACAGGTCAGTTACAAGGTCATTTAAAAGGATTGAAAATACAGAAAATTCACGAATACTGATAAATGCACTAAGAAAGTCAATTATTTATCCCCAGTTCATTGAACTATTCAACAATATTGACACATTAAAGCACTAAACAAAATCAAAATTATGTGAGAGTGATTGAGATGTGTATTCGAGATTTGAGAACCATGACGGCAGTTGAAAGCCACAGATGAGTGTATGTACCATTTTGGCTCACTTTTGATTTTCGTGACGTCACACGAAACCGTTTGTTGATTGATTTTTTGAAGCAAATACACACGCGCACATGACTCCTCGAACTCGCATCTTAGCTGTGTATTCAAAACTTTATCTATTAATCACAACGAAACCGTCTATTATCATTAGAAATGACAAAAGAAACGAGAAAATTGAGAGACTTTAACGCTCGTGTAGAAAAGACAACCAAAGCTATTTTGTTTTTTAACTGAAAGTTTATTTTCTCTACCGAAATGTCGTGAATCTTGTTACTGCCCCACGCCACCATTACGCTCGGGCCTTATAAATCGGCCTTATGTCCAGTCTAGATATAGTATTAGAAGTCTTTGATAAAAAGTGTGACGAAATTTAGATAGGAATCTCCCATTGTTACTGCCCTCGGCCACCATTACGCCCTCGTAAATAAAATCGTTTATTAAGTTCAGGAGTGGGTTTCGGAAGTTTTTAGAGCTGCCATCGTTATTTTTGGAGGTTTTTATACCAGAGTCGACTATTGAAGCGCTAATAGCAAAAGTGTGCAACAGCCCCATTCTTGCAGTAGGCGGTATGTATTGATAAGAACCCAACTTATTACGAGATACAGACGCAACAACCATCCGAGAGTTTCAATTCGCCGGAACAATTACCCTCTTAATGACAGATTACTAGACGAGGAACTAAACTCGACGCATCAGTATAACAATCTGACTCCTAATTCTACGAGGTGGGCTGATAAACACGAGGTGTGCTATACCCTGGGAAGCTCAATTCAATCACAACGCCGAATCTATGGATAGAGCACACCTAACGTTTCGTACTCTGTCGGCTTATTTAGGAATCCGCGTCAATTCGTGATCAACGCTCTAAAGTCGTCGCTAAGGATTTAAAAAAAAAAAAAAAAAAAAAAAAAAAAAACAATTTGTTTTTTGGAGGCGAAGAATGCGTCAGTAGCTGTACTATTAAAGCCACCGTTGATTTCTTACGTAAAACACACGAAAAGAAAAGAATGGATGAAGATAGTGGAGGAAGAATGTGATTGCGCAATTCATTCATAACTTCAACTGCCACCGCACTATGGTGCAAGGTCGAAAAAAAATGGCCGAAAATCAATGGAAAAAAGTTATCAAAGGTCATCGTTTTCAGCCGCTTAAACTTAATTTAAAATTTTTGACTTATGATGACTTTTTTCCACTGATTTTCGACCATTTTTACTTTCTCACTACGAACGAAGTTACAAAAAGAGAAAGTATTGCAATGGAGCAGAGATTTTCAAAGTATTTTGTTTCGATATTTGGCCCACTACGACTAAGTAAATCACGAAAATTACAAAATAATTGGATCTCATCATGCCTAGTACTATCTCAAAGAATATTCATCCATGAAGTATCAATATTATTTAACCATATGTGGCTTGGAGGAGAAATGCACACACTTTCTGTGGCGTCTGTCTGTCCGTCCGTAGCCATAAAACGTGAAACCCAGCATAACTTTTGAAATATTGATCCATATGCATCCAACTTTTGCAGAGATGTTGTTTTTAACATTCCCCAGAGGGACTTTTTTCTTTTGTTTTTTTGAACTTTTAATTTTTAGGTTAGTTATGGATGAAAAATGGTTTCCATTAAAATCAATGGGAAAATGGGTTAAAAAACGGAAAAGTCAAAAATGAATCTTTAGAACTGGATAAAAAAATCAAAGGTGGGTTGGGTTTCTCCCTAGGATATTAAATGGGGGTCTGGGGGTCTTCTCCAGATTAAATTTGATGCGAGAAAGTGTTCGTAGGGTATTCCCTACAGGTTATTTTTTTCGAACGCACGAAAACGATCGAAATATTAGATGAGCTCAGTGCAATTCCTTAAATCGATAAATTGCACAGGTTTGAGTGGTGAAAAATTGCAACGTTGCCTAGCTGCACGCTATGCATTTGACAGAAAAAACATTGCAATGAGCCCCATTCGTGTTCCTGTTCGGAAACATCCATGTCACATTTCAAGGCGCACAGTATAATAAGAAAAGAAAAGAATATAAAATTCGATAAGACAGAAAGAAAAAATAAATGCGTTAAAGGGGTCAGCTATCCGTACATCATCCATCCCCTCCCTCTTGCAATGTCCGACACACAGTGGAGCGCACTGGCGAAGCGTGAAGTTTGACAACAATGTATTTTCTTCATTTAAATTCACCAAAAAAGTCGAACGTTTCAGTCATCGGCGATGACCAGACATTTCGACCTTTCTAATGTGTTTAAATGGGAAAGAGGAACGTTGCCTAATTGCACGCCTCGCCACTGGTTGAGAAAATCAATGGGAGGGGTCGGATATGGAATAACATGGAATATATATATATATATATATATATATATATATATATATATATATATATATATATATATATATATATATATATATATATATATATATATATATATATATATATATATATATATATATATATATATATATATATATATATATATATATATATATATATATATATATATATATATAATAATAATAATAATAAAAACTTAAATGGGAATAAGGCCGCGAAACAATAAAATTAAAAAATCAAGACGTTTCGGAGGGCTAACACCTCCTTTATCAATTGAAAATTAAAAAAAAAAAAAAAAAAAATATATATATATATATATATATATACACAGAAAATTTTAAATAGCCCGATACTAGTTATAAATGAGAAAAAAAAAAAATGGGACACAAGGCTACGAAAACTTAAAATTTAAGACGAGACGTTTCGGACTAGAACAAGTCCATTTTCAATCAATAAAAACAATAAAAGACAAAACGCAGTGAGTGCCTACAAGGTGATAGAGCAACTGACAAAAGCAATGATCAAGGAGGACAAGACAAACACAGACCAAAAAGAACATAGAGTGGACTCACTCCAGTGGCCGTGGTTGGAAAAAATGATGGTATGCAACCCCCAACTTATCAACGTCCGCCCGGTAGTTGCAAACCATGTCTCTTTCCTTAACAATGCAGATCATTTCAATAAGTGATCTTGAAAAATCATTAGTCTCCCTCGCCAAAACCTTTACATTTTCAAAATCAAAATTATGCTGTAACTCATTCTGGTGTTGATGCAGGGCCGTCTTCTCATTCTGGTCATATTTATGACCATTCAACCTTTTACTTAAAATTTGGCGAGTTTGACCAATGTACGCAATCTCACAATCTTTGCATTGGATCTTATACACTACCTCTGAAAGTTGCAAGTTATCACGTTTAGCTTTCAGTTTTGAGAACAAAAACTCTAAATTGTTAAAATTACAATTGATGACAGTGTACCCATAATGATCTAAAACAACTGCCAAATTCTCAGAAAGCAAGGGCACGTATGGCAATTTAACAATTTTAGACAAATCTATGTTTTTCTTAACTGACTCAACGTTGATCCTTTCCATTGTTACCTCATGTTGAACTTTCTTAAAAATGCGGCTCACAAAACTGGAAGGATAACAGTTTTCAACCAACATTTTTTTACCATAATTAATTACCTCTCGATGAAATTGAGAGTCAGATAAACAATGATACGCCGGGCCAAATTATGAACAACATTTCTTTTAAAAGCAAACGGTTGAACTGAGAGGAAATTAAGGTACCTTCCAGACGCAGTTGGTTTTTGGTCCCACTTACATACAATTTTACCCTGATGTCGACCTAATTTCATGTCAAGAAAATTTAAAGACCCGTTTTGCTCTTCCTCTAAAGTAAACTTTAACATGGGGGACTGTCCATTAAAAAATTCTAGGATGTTTTGAACTTCATTTTGATGTACACAAAGGAAGAGATCATCAACAAAACGCTTATAAATGAAAATTAAGGCATTCGTAGTACTATGAACAGTCAATTCCAAGTCTTCCATAACTATATTAGCCAAGACAGCAGAGACACTGCCCCCCATGGCTAAACCACTAATTTGATGGTAATAAGTGTCTTGAAACTGGAACACAGTGGAACTGATGCTGACTTTCAGGAGGTAAAGAAACTGGTCTTGCGGAATGGAACACAGCGCTTCAATCTCATTCCACCGTTTTTTTACGCACTCAATCGCAAGGTCTACTGATATGTTGGTATACATAGACACAACATCTAAAGAGATTAACTTGAAATTTTCCGGAATTTCCAACCCATTGACCTCCTTAAAGAAACTAAACGAATCTTTGACATGCCATTCCGTTTTCCCAACAATTTTGGACAATATATAATATAATATTATTATTGCGTACATTGGTCAAACTCGCCAAATTTTAAGTAAAAGGTTGAATGGTCATACTACTAGAGGCTCGTGGCCGCTTCGCGGCCATTGTTACCTGTTTTTGTTAATAATTTAATTATAACAACAGTTCAACAGTTTGCGACTGCTTATCGTTGCAGCCGGTGACTCCCGAACAAAACTGTGACCGCTAAACTTGCTTCACTTTTTTAAGACGGGAAGCATACGGTGTGCGTGTGCTGGGCAGAGACAAATACAGACCGTGCATTCCCTATTTTTCCCGTGGTTGCGCGCGGTGTCCTCTTTTCCTGAACTACTTTTGTCGGGACTCATCGGCCTCAACAATCAACCTTCGCCTAATGTTGAAGGAAACGGAAACAGGTTTTGCTTGGCGAATGCAAAGTACGCGCTCATCAGTCAACAATAGGTGAATGTTGGCTGTTGTTTCGATGAGTTCCGACAAAAATTGAGCCAGAAAATGGACACCTGTCGCATGCTTTGTGCAGGGTCTCATTTGTCTCTGTTGCTGGAGCTCTTTATTTGTCTCTGTAAAAAATATTAAAAACTTATCATCGACATAAATATCACAGACCGACCTACTCCGCACAAAATCACAAGCATCAGCTGAGAGTATCAACAAACGCATGTCAAGTAATGATCAAGGGTAAAAAAAAATAACCTTAAAAATGAAGATCATGCCTACAGATCTACAGTCCACGGAGTCACCTCTCTACGTACATATAGTGTCGATGCACCCAAAAAGCAAAATATCAGCTGTCGACGTAAAAAAAATTTAGCGTCGCTAGGTGACCGACCAGGGCTTCAAAACGAATGGTATACCTCTCTCTCTCTCGCGCACATTACAGAGGTACAGCGACTGTCTCCCTCCCATTCATTACGCCCATAGTATTCATAGTTTTTTGAATTTTCGAGATAGAAGATGGCTCTGAACAGCACCGCTGGTATTTTTCCCACAATCCTGGTACTGAGCCGCATTGATCGATACCGCACTTGTCCGGAACGGTCCAAAGGATCGACGGGAATTTCCATTAAGCTTGGAAATTATATATATATATATATATATATATATATATATATATATATATATATATATATATATATGACTAAAACTGCAAAGAATGTTTTTACAAACAAAAAACAAATTATATACAGGGTGATTATTATTGGAAATGTTACAGTAAAAACAATGAAACCACTTCCAGTGGCGCGGCGGCTCGTGCTATAGTCGGGCCAATATAAGTTGACACCTGAAGCAGAGAGAAAATGATCAATAAAAATTGAAAAATGCAACAATGGACTGAATGCGGAGCTCCCTGTCAAGACGGAGCACGCCGCTTGACAAGGGTCAGCTCCACGCTGCCTTGCCACATAGTGAAAACCTGCCTGATTCTTCAGGTGTCAACTTGTATTGGCCCGACTATACTGGGCATCGATGTCTTCACTTCATTTGATTGCATGTAAAACAATCGATTCGAAAGTGAAGCAGCGCTTCACCAGCAATCGATTCTTGGACATAGATTCAAATGGAGTGAAGACAATATTGCCAAGTAGCACGAGCCGCCACTGACCACTTCTAACCAGAGTTGGGCAACCGAATAATCAGAAATAATGAAATGACTCCGGCAACACTGAAAACTGGGTTTGCTACCTGAGTTGAGGAAAGGGAAACACACGGAAGGTATAGGTCAATCGTAGAATTATTCGTCGAATAATTCGATTGACTCGGCGTTGCCGGACACACCGAATAATTTCCGAATAATTTGTTGCCCAACTCTGCTTCTAACCCTCTTTGGTGCGTATTCATTCAATGGGCGGCTCGTAAAATGCGATATATCGATGTGTACCTCATTTAAAACTATTGAAAATTATCGAGCGTCAAGGGGTGCAATTGAACCCCCGAGGAATCGATACTTTAGTATAGTTTTAAATGAAGTGGACATCGATATATCGCATTCCACGAGCCGCCACTGTGCGTATTGATAAAGATATAAGCATTTTAAAGTCATGTCCGACCTCTCTCGCTGACTCGTTCTACTGTGAGACGCCAACAGTGGAATTCAGAAAATTGAAAACTTTCCTGCAGGGCGGCGTGGTTTATTGACGTATCGCGCGCGACCCGTGTGCGTTTTCATTCATAAAAATGAAAACTACGGTCAGACGAAAAGACCGATGAATTGTGAGTGAGAGGGAGGGAGGGAGGGGAGGAGTTCATTATTGAGTAAATAGACGCCCAGCCAGCGCTATGTAGTAGTCTGAGGGACGGAGAGGGGAAGGGAGGGGGTTCACTATCGGATGGGAGGGGCCGCGGGGGGGGGAGACTGAAGTGAGGCTGCCGCCGCCGTCGCCACTTTGGGGAAGACCTGCCTTTTTACACCCCCGCGCCGCGCATTCGGCTTCTAATTACAGGGAATATCCTTCGTCGATCTACCGGGAGGGGGGGGGGGGGGGGGGGGGGCACCAAATGGTTCTGCGCTGGACGACGAGTGCCCCTCGATGGCTTGGTTAAGTGGAATCGAATGTTGTCGAATTTATGGTATTTTTTTATTTTTTGTTTTCGTTTTGTTTTTTTTTTTGTTTTTGTTTTTTTTTTTTTTGCGGAAACGTTTGGTTCATCAGTGAAGTTGCAGTCTGTCGCACACTTTGGCGGGAGCGTTTTAAAGTATCATTTCATATATAAAAAGCTGTAAAAATGACAATAACACTAAAAAATACTAAAATGCATTAATAAACTCACAAATTGCGAAAAACAATAGACACTATTCTTCCCTATATCTTCCATCACGTGCACGATATTTCGCGAAATTAGCGCGGCACATTCAAATAAACATGGCAGACTGTCATCACAGCTGACTTCGTAAACAAATAAACAGTCAACACTATGACGGCGCCTGTTCGAATTCTTACGTTTCAATATCCTCAATTCCTCACAAAAGGTTGTGAAAGTAACGGAGACCGATATATTTATGTTGAAAAATTATCAAAATGAAACAATAACACACAGGAGTTCAAAGGATGATGATTGAAGTTTCCTCTAAAGATTATATCTATCAGTCGGAGTTTGACTCCGTCTCTGAAACGAAGCTCTATACGGTCGGGCAGTCAAAGAATAAAGAAATGTCAAACAAATCTTGGTTTTTTTCAAGAAAAGATTGCTAGAATTACAAACTAAAGAATGAAACAACTTGAGAAGGTAACAATTGAATCGTTTCAAATCTGGCAAGTGTGTTACAAGTCCCTTTTTTCACAGTGATTGCGGCTGCAATGAGAGTGGCATCGCAATATTGGCTCAGCGTCCGACTATATTTGCTAAGCATCCTTGATTTCTTGTTGGGCACACCTCACTCCTCTCAAGGGGGAAAAAATCATGTTATAAGGGTTCGTCAAAAAAGTTGAACACAATCGACTCTCTCGTGTGCTGTCCACGCTCTAGTTATCTATGACATCTTATTACTATGATATTACTATGCTTATTACTATGCTTTATCTTCTATCTTATTACTATGATATTACTATGCTTATTACTATGCTTTATCTTCTATCTTATTACTATGATATTACTATGCTTATTACTATGCTTTATCTTCTATCTTATTACTATGATATTACTATGCTTATTACTATGCTTTATCTTCTATCTTATTACTATGATATTACTATGCTTATTACTATGCTTTATCTTCTATCTTATTACTATGATATTACTATGCTTATTACTATGCTTTATCTTCTATCTTATTACTATGATATTACTATGCTTATTACTATGCTTTATCTTCTATCTTATTACTATGATATTACTATGCTTATTACTATGCTTTATCTTCTATCTTATTACTATGATATTACTATGCTTATTACTATGCTTTATCTTCTATCTTATTACTATGATATTACTATGCTTATTACTATGCTTTATCTTCTATCTTATTACTATGATATTACTATGCTTATTACTATGCTTTATCTTCTATCTTATTACTATGATATTACTATGCTTATTACTATGCTTTATCTTCTATCTTATTACTTATCACGCAAGGTGAGATTCCCATCTGAACTTCGTCACTCCTTCTATGCTAACGAGAATGATTCAGAAAATAATTAGTCACTTAAGTAAAGTTGTGATCCACATCCGATGGCACCTAGAGACATTTCCGACCCGTGACACCTGATGACACCAGTGTCAAAGAAAAGCGCCTCTTATTGGTCACCTTTAATATAATGGACATACAGTATTACTCGTACATACATATTAGATGGGCGTGGGAATCACTCATTATTACCGCCATTATTGTATAGGAATTAGTGGCGCAGTGTGCAATTTGGCAAGGTTGTAATGTGTCCATTTCAACCCCATGTAAAAGGTCGAATGGAAAAGTGTTTACCGATCACCCAATATTTCGATAATTTTCCATGGGTTTCAATAGACACTTTATAACGTTGCCAAATTGCACGCTACGCCACTGATAGAAATGTACAATTACACTATAGTATTCGCTACCATATGTCCCTTTTAAACTTCCTTCATTCATCTTTCGGGTAAAAAGGAAAGGAACAGACTATATATAAGGACTGGTTGCCTTCCGTTCGACAAGCTAAATTGGAAACACAGTTCGATTTTCGATCACTTTTATGGGTTTAAATGGACTCTTTACAACGTTGCCAAATTTCACGCTAAGCCACTGATAAGAATGCACAATTACACTATAGTATTCGCCACCATGTGTCCCTTTTAAACTTCCTTCATTCATATTTCGGGTAAAAAAGAAAGAAACAGACTATAAGGACTGGTTGCCTTCCGTCCAACAACCTGCGAATTGAACACATAGTTCGATTTTTGATCACTTTTATGGGTTTAAACGGACATTTTACAACGTTGCCAAATTGCACGCTGAGCCACTGATAATAATGCACAATGACACTATAGTATTCGCCACCATATGTCCCTTTTAAACTTCCTTCATTCATCTTTCGGGTAAAAAGAAAAGGAACAGACTATAAGGACTGGTTGCCTTCCGAAGACAAGCTAAATTGGACACTTACATACAATAATACCAAGACTTTATTATTTGGGCCATAAATCAGGGACCTTATCACTCATTACCCGACTCCTCCGCTATCACTCTGAGTCTCTCTCTCCGTCTCTCTTTTCGGACTTTCCTTTCTATTCCTTTTCTTCTTCTTCTTCTTCTTCTTCTTCTTCTTCTTCTTCTTCTTCTTCTTTTTCTTTATTTTTTCGATGTTATTCCTTCGTTTGTAATGAGGAAATCGGAATCGTCTGTCGGAGGAACTAATGGTCCAGAGCCAAAGCCAATAAGACCATGGAGGGAACGAGGGGGTGAGATGAAGGGGGCGAGGGGAGGGGAGGGTCGGGGCGGGGCGGGGGGGGGGCAAGAGATTCCGGGAACTTAAATACAAGGCATCCTTACCTAATAACACACCGGTCCTTCTCCTTCTCTCCGTTTCAGTCCTTTCCAGTTTCCTGTCCAATTCCAGTTTTTCCCGCTCCTCCACCGTTTTTCAATTATTATCTAATTACAACTCTTTTTCCGTTTCTCCCAGTTTGTGCTTTATTTTCTAACATTCCCCCCTCCCCCCTCTCCACCTCCCAGCCCCCTTCCCTTGCGCCCGTCAACTCTTTGTCTTTTATCAGTTCCCCTCTATTTTTTTTTTTTTTTTTCCAGAGTTTCATCTGCATTTATGTTTGGCTTCCATCCAGTGGCGTCGCGTGCAATTTGGCAACAATGTATTCCATCCATTTAAACTCATGTAAAAGATCGAATTCAGGAGGTGCACAGTGCACAAGGAAAATTCGATATATTTAATGAGTTTAAATGGAGCAGTCACATTGTTGCCAGATGGCACGTGCGACGCCACTGCCTCCACCTCACCTTATTCCCTCCTCTCTTGCAAATTTTCAATTCATGGAAGCAAAACGAGAGCACGGAAGAAATAGGGAAGATAGTGATAAGAAGAAGGTATCTAAAATAAAAATTCAAAGAAATTCAAAACTGCATATTTTTTTTTCTTTTTTTTCTTTTCTTTTTTTTTCAAAAGTGTGTTTATTATACACACTGAAAACGTGCTGAAATTAACTATTTGAGTGATTAAAAGTACGGACAAATCTTGAAAACTGATAGTTTTTACGATTTAAAATAGTTAAATAAACTGTCAAGCTGTTTTTCTAGCTTCAAGCTCCAGTGGCGGATCCAGCCCTTGCGAACGAGGCGGGGGCGAACTTGGGATTTTTGCCACTTAGTGACACCTTTTCTTTTGGTCGCCCTTACTTTCCCCCTTCCTCTCTCCTCTTTTCCCGCTTTTTGGGCCGAAAGGGGGGGGGGTGATCGCCCCTTCGCCATACCCCTGTATCCGTCAATGAATGAGTCATGCGTTGCTATGAGTGAAACGGCCCCATTGCAAAAGATATGGAAACCCTTGAGGGCGATCAACTCCATTTTTCAAGCTGAATCGATAGAGGGGTCACAAGCTGGGTTTTGGAGACATCACCTTTTTACCCATGTTACATAACCATGACTTGCCCGTGAAGCGGCCCCATTGCAAAAGATATGGAAACCCTTGAGGGCGATCAACTCCATTTTTCAAGCTGAATCGATAGAAGGGTCACAAGCTGGGTTTTGGAGACATCACTTTTTTACCCATGTTACATAACCATGACTTGCCCGTGAAGCGGCCCCAGTTTCAAAAGATATGAAAACCCTTGAGGGCGATCAACTCCATTTTCAAGCTGAATCGATAGAGGGGTCACAAGCTGGGTTTTGGCGACATCACCTTTTGCCCATGTTACATAGCCATGAGTTGCCAGTGAAGTGGCAGTTTCAAAAGATATGAAAATTCTTAAGGGTGAGCCAAGCTGAATCGATAGAGGGGTCAAAAGCTGGGTTTTGGCGACATCACCTTTTTGCCCATGTTACATAGCCACGAGTTGCCAGTGAAGAGGGCGCGACCGTTTAGCGGTCATGCGTCGCAACGGACTAATTTCTCGATTTTTCGTGGCTCAGTAGCGCATTCAGTTTTGATCTTTTTGAAATATTGGTCCGATGCTTTTTCGTTGTAAATGTGACGAACTTTAATTTTCCCCCATGCCTCTCTCTCAACATTCTTTACAGAAACCATGCCTCTCAACATGCACGTGTTTGATGCATCAACTTGTTTTTTTACTTTCTCAATTTGCTGTTTTTTTTTTTATTGCTTGTTTTGGGGGGGGGGGGGTTCAAAATCCATGGGAAAATTCATGCACCATACTGCAGTAGCAAAAAGTTTGCAAAAGATCCATTGTGGTTTACTCGGTCAATTCAGTTTCCGCCCCTCCCGTTCGGTCAACTTCGTTCAAGAGGGGGTTGGTCCATCGGAGAGTGTGGGTTGAGGGGAGGGGGGGGGGTCAATCTACAGCCGACAACAGTCGACGCTTCCGAAAGGAAGTCGGAAACATTGTCGCTCCTCTCGGACCTATGGACACTGGTTGCGGTGAGGGCGAATGATTGTGGGGGAGGTGTGGATGGAGGGGGGGGTCGTTGGAAGATGGGTGACCATCCATCTCGCCGCACCTCGAACTCAATCGTCGGGACAAGAAGATGCAGGCGATAGACACGGAGCGGAGACTCGCAGTCTGGGGGTGACCAAAGACCAGAACTTGAGACATGAATGGGTAACCGAAGACAAAGTTGAGTAGTTGCGAGTTCGTCCCCTCCCCTCCCCTCCCCTCCCCTTCTCCTATTCCCCCATTCCATTCCGTGCAGCGTTGGATATCGTACAAGTTGCCTATCGAACAGATTGAGGGGGCAAAAGGTGATGAGAGGGACGGAGGCAGGGGTAGAAGTCGAGCAGCTAGCCAACTCTGTAGCTAGCTCTGCTGTGGTAGGATTCTTATGCATATTTATTATTTATTATTTCGGAGGAGAAAAATATATATATATTTTTTTTTTTTTCTCGTTTAGTGGCTAATGAAGAGTGCCGTTTGTGCCTCGAAACGTCCCACGGTTATTTATTTTATTTAATTGTTTTAGCTTTGATCCTATTTTATTCTTTTCTCATATTGAAAAATAATAACTAACCTAACCTGTTGCAAACTTCTAATAGGGTCATTCCATTTTAAATCAACCAGAGCCTGTGCTGCCTAGTCATGGATTTTGGAAATATTTTGTGGGGTGATTGTAACTACTTTTAGTAGCTCAAAACGTATTTTTTCATATTTTTTTAGCTCACGGCCCCTGAGATATAGGCAACCGGAAATTCAAAAATTGCGATTTTAGGCTTATCTTTGAACGCGTGCCACATCCTTAATTCTCAATGGAAAGATACGGTTGAGGTCTCATTTCGATGCATTTTGCGTCCTCTTTTCATTGCTTTAGGTCGTTTTTCATTAATTGAAGGTTTAGCAGGTTGCATACCTATTTGAACTTTGGTGACCCTATTGCAATTTTTTTCCGATCTTTGAAAATTTTTTTTTAATAAGATAGCGTTGGTAGAAAAAATTCACACTTTCCAAGCTTTAAGTACACTACTAAGAGTACCTGCTCAAAAAAAATTGGATCTCCTGAGCAATTTTTTCTAGTTGAAAAAATTGCTTAAAGTCGGCTGAAATTAAGAAAGACCCTACTTTGAGGTTAAAAAAAGTCGATGTGGGGATTCATGAAAAAATTTTAAAAAAATAACTAAAATCACCGCTTTTATGTCTACTTTCAATATCTGAAGTCGAAAGTTTGTGTATTTGATCGCTACAGTCGAATTTTTTTTTTTTTTCAAAATTGGTAAAAATACAATTTGCTCGAACACGCGCGATTGAAGCGAATAGAAGAGCCAACTCTTTGAGGTTTAAAAATCTCGCGAAATCTCTAAAATGATCGCTTTTAAGTCCTTTTTCAACGCCTGAAGTCGAACATTTGATTACTGAAGCGCTTCAGTTGAAAAACAAATTCGTAAAATCGGTAAAAACACAATTAGCACGGCCACAATCTGAGCTCAGTTCAGGGCATAGGGGCGTCGCGTGAAATTTTACCAATTTTACAAGCTTGTATTTCAACTGAAGCGCTTCAGTAATCAAATGTTCGACTTCAGGCGTTGAAAAAGGACTTAAAAGCGATCATTTTAGAGATTTTGCGAGATTTTTAAACCTCAAAAAGTTGGCTCTTCTATTCGCTTCAATCGCGTGTGTTCGAGCAAATTGTATTTTTACCAATTTTGAAAAAAAAATTCGACTGTAGCGATCAAATACACAAACTTTCGACTTCAGATATTGAAAGTAGACATAAAAGCGGTTTATTTTAGTTATTTTTTAAGATTTTTTCATGAATCCCCACATCGACTTTTTTTAACCTCAAAGTAGGGTCTTTCTTAATTTCAGCCGACTTTAAGCAATTTTTCAACTAGAAAAAAATTTCTCAGGAGATCCAATTTTTTTTGAGCAGGTACTCTTAGTAGTGTACTTAAAGCTTGGAAAGTATGAATTTTTTCTACCAACGCTATCCTATTAAAAAAAATTATCAAAGATCGGAAAAAATTTCAATAGGGTCACCAAAGTTCAAATAGGTATGCAACCTGCTAAACCTTCAATTAATGAAAAACGACCTAAAGCAATGAAAAGAGGACACAAAATGCATCAATATGAGACCTCAACCGTATCTTTCCGTTGAGAATTAAGGCTGTGGCACGCGTTCAAAGATAAGCCTAAAATCGCAATTTTTGAAATTCCGGTTGCCTATATCTCAGGGGGGCCCTAAGCTAAAAAAATATGAAAAAATACGTTTTGAGCTACTAAAAGTGGTTACAATCACCCCACAAAATATTACCAAAATCCATGACTAGGCAGCAACATATTTCATTAATTTTGGTTGATTTAAAATGGAATGACCCAATATAATAAAATGCTATAAAGATTCTTATTTAAAATCACTCTAAGGGTGGGGGGAGGGTAAGATGGAATCATTCAAAATTTTCGAAAATAGTTTCTCTTGCCTTGACGTCACGAAAGCATAGGTTTTTTTTTTTTTTTTTTTTTTAAAAAAAATATGTTCTACTCTTTTAGGTATATCAGAGCTAGATGTTTTATAAAAAAAAAAAAAAAAAAAAAAAAAAAAAAAAAAAAAAAAAAAAAAAAAAATGTTTGCGTTTGTATGTAACATTGTAACACCTTTTAAATGTTCAAATGCCCTCTTCTTGTTCTTTTGTATTTTTCTTTTTTCTTGTTTTTGGTCTTTGTTTTTTTTTGTGTGTTTTTTTTTTTTTGTTGTTGCTTTTTTTTTTCAAAGACATTTTCAAACATCTTGCTTTGGGTTTTCTAAATCAATGAGCTCGT
>VMOF01000379.1:7399645-7417267 GCA_011764245.1 Trialeurodes vaporariorum
ATAAATCAGGGACCTTATCACTCATTACCCGACTCCTCCGCTATCACTCTGAGTCTCTCTCTCCGTCTCTCTTTTCGGACTTTCCTTTCTATTCCTTTTCTTCTTCTTCTTCTTCTTCTTCTTCTTCTTCTTTCTTTTTCTTTATTTTTTCGATGTTATTCCTTCGTTTGTAATGAGGAAATCGGAATCGTCTGTCGGAGGAACTAATGGTCCAGAGCCAAAGCCAATAAGACCATGGAGGGAACGAGGGGGTGAGATGAAGGGGGCGAGGGGAGGGGAGGGTCGGGGCGGGGCGGGGGGGGGGCAAGAGATTCCGGGAACTTAAATACAAGGCATCCTTACCTAATAACACACCGGTCCTTCTCCTTCTCTCCGTTTCAGTCCTTTCCAGTTTCCTGTCCAATTCCAGTTTTTCCCGCTCCTCCACCGTTTTTCAATTATTATCTAATTACAACTCTTTTTCCGTTTCTCCCAGTTTGTGCTTTATTTTCTAACATTCCCCCCTCCCCCCTCTCCACCTCCCAGCCCCCTTCCCTTGCGCCCGTCAACTCTTTGTCTTTTATCAGTTCCCCTCTATTTTTTTTTTTTTTTTTTCCAGAGTTTCATCTGCATTTATGTTTGGCTTCCATCCAGTGGCGTCGCGTGCAATTTGGCAACAATGTATTCCATCCATTTAAACTCATGTAAAAGATCGAATTCAGGAGGTGCACAGTGCACAAGGAAAATTCGATATATTTAATGAGTTTAAATGGAGCAGTCACATTGTTGCCAGATGGCACGTGCGACGCCACTGCCTCCACCTCACCTTATTCCCTCCTCTCTTGCAAATTTTCAATTCATGGAAGCAAAACGAGAGCACGGAAGAAATAGGGAAGATAGTGATAAGAAGAAGGTATCTAAAATAAAAATTCAAAGAAATTCAAAACTGCATATTTTTTTTTCTTTTTTTTCTTTTCTTTTTTTTTCAAAAGTGTGTTTATTATACACACTGAAAACGTGCTGAAATTAACTATTTGAGTGATTAAAAGTACGGACAAATCTTGAAAACTGATAGTTTTTACGATTTAAAATAGTTAAATAAACTTTCAAGCTGTTTTTCTAGCTTCAAGCTCCAGTGGCGGATCCAGCCCTTGCGAACGAGGCGGGGGCGAACTTGGGATTTTTGCCACTTAGTGACACCTTTTCTTTTGGTCGCCCTTACTTTCCCCCTTCCTCTCTCCTCTTTTCCCGCTTTTTGGGCCGAAAGGGGGGGGGTGATCGCCCCTTCGCCATACCCCTGTATCCGTCAATGAATGAGTCATGCGTTGCTATGAGTGAAACGGCCCCATTGCAAAAGATATGGAAACCCTTGAGGGCGATCAACTCCATTTTTCAAGCTGAATCGATAGAGGGGTCACAAGCTGGGTTTTGGAGACATCACCTTTTTACCCATGTTACATAACCATGACTTGCCCGTGAAGCGGCCCCATTGCAAAAGATATGGAAACCCTTGAGGGCGATCAACTCCATTTTTCAAGCTGAATCGATAGAAGGGTCACAAGCTGGGTTTTGGAGACATCACTTTTTTACCCATGTTACATAACCATGACTTGCCCGTGAAGCGGCCCCAGTTTCAAAAGATATGAAAACCCTTGAGGGCGATCAACTCCATTTTTCAAGCTGAATCGATAGAGGGGTCACAAGCTGGGTTTTGGCGACATCACCTTTTTGCCCATGTTACATAGCCATGAGTTGCCAGTGAAGTGGCAGTTTCAAAAGATATGAAAATTCTTAAGGGTGAGCCAAGCTGAATCGATAGAGGGGTCAAAAGCTGGGTTTTGGCGACATCACCTTTTTGCCCATGTTACATAGCCACGAGTTGCCAGTGAAGAGGGCGCGACCGTTTAGCGGTCATGCGTCGCAACGGACTAATTTCTCGATTTTTCGTGGCTCAGTAGCGCATTCAGTTTTGATCTTTTTGAAATATTGGTCCGATGCTTTTTCGTTGTAAATGTGACGAACTTTAATTTTCCCCCATGCCTCTCTCTCAACATTCTTTACAGAAACCATGCCTCTCAACATGCACGTGTTTGATGCATCAACTTGTTTTTTTACTTTCTCAATTTGCTGTTTTTTTTTTTATTGCTTGTTTTGGGGGGGGGGGGGTTCAAAATCCATGGGAAAATTCATGCACCATACTGCAGTAGCAAAAAGTTTGCAAAAGATCCATTGTGGTTTACTCGGTCAATTCAGTTTCCGCCCCTCCCGTTCGGTCAACTTCGTTCCAAGAGGGGGTTGGTCCATCGGAGAGTGTGGGTTGAGGGGAGGGGGGGTCAATCTACAGCCGACAACAGTCGACGCTTCCGAAAGGAAGTCGGAAACATTGTCGCTCCTCTCGGACCTATGGACACTGGTTGCGGTGAGGGCGAATGATTGTGGGGGGAGGTGTGGATGGAGGGGGGGGTCGTTGGAAGATGGGTGACCATCCATCTCGCCGCACCTCGAACTCAATCGCCGGGACAAGAAGATGCAGGCGATAGACACGGAGCGGAGACTCGCAGTCTGGGGGTGACCAAAGACCAGAACTTGAGACATGAATGGGTAACCGAAGACAAAGTTGAGTAGTTGCGAGTTCGTCCCCTCCCCTCCCCTCCCCTCCCCTTCTCCTATTCCCCCATTCCATTCCGTGCAGCGTTGGATATCGTACAAGTTGCCTATCGAACAGATTGAGGGGGCAAAAGGTGATGAGAGGGACGGAGGCAGGGGTAGAAGTCGAGCAGCTAGCCAACTCTGTAGCTAGCTCTGCTGTGGTAGGATTCTTATGCATATTTATTATTTATTATTTCGGAGGAGAAAAATATATATATATTTTTTTTTTCTCGTTTAGTGGCTAATGAAGAGTGCCGTTTGTGCCTCGAAACGTCCCACGGTTATTTATTTTATTTAATTGTTTTAGCTTTGATCCTATTTTATTCTTTTCTCATATTGAAAAATAATAACTAACCTAACCTGTTGCAAACTTCTAATAGGGTCATTCCATTTTAAATCAACCAGAGCCTGTGCTGCCTAGTCATGGATTTTGGAAATATTTTGTGGGGTGATTGTAACTACTTTTAGTAGCTCAAAACGTATTTTTTCATATTTTTTTAGCTCACGGCCCCTGAGATATAGGCAACCGGAAATTCAAAAATTGCGATTTTAGGCTTATCTTTGAACGCGTGCCACATCCTTAATTCTCAATGGAAAGATACGGTTGAGGTCTCATTTCGATGCATTTTGCGTCCTCTTTTCATTGCTTTAGGTCGTTTTTCATTAATTGAAGGTTTAGCAGGTTGCATACCTATTTGAACTTTGGTGACCCTATTGCAATTTTTCCGATCTTTGATAATTTTTTTTAATAAGATAGCGTTGGTAGAAAAAATTCATACTTTCCAAGCTTTAAGTACACTACTAAGAGTACCTGCTCAAAAAAAATTGGATCTCCTGAGCAATTTTTTCTAGTTGAAAAAATTGCTTAAAGTCGGCTGAAATTAAGAAAGACCCTACTTTGAGGTTAAAAAAAGTCGATGTGGGGATTCATGAAAAAATCTTAAAAAATAACTAAAATCACCGCTTTTATGTCTACTTTCAATATCTGAAGTCGAAAGTTTGTGTATTTGATCGCTACAGTCGAATTTTTTTTTTTTTTCAAAATTGGTAAAAATACAATTTGCTCGAACACGCGC
Organism: Trialeurodes vaporariorum; assembly: GCA_011764245.1. Lineage (NCBI taxonomy): Eukaryota > Metazoa > Arthropoda > Insecta > Hemiptera > Aleyrodidae > Trialeurodes > Trialeurodes vaporariorum. The sequence goes on from VMOF01000379.1 coordinate 7,403,350, forward strand.
GATTGAAGCGAATAGAAGAGCCAACTCTTTGAGGTTTAAAAATCTCGCGAAATCTCTAAAATGATCGCTTTTAAGTCCTTTTTCAACGCCTGAAGTCGAACATTTGATTACTGAAGCGCTTCAGTTGAAAAACAAGTTCGTAAAATCGGTAAAAACACAATTAGCACGGCCACAATCTGAGCTCAGTTCAGGGCATAGGGGCGTCGCGTGAAATTTTACCAATTTTACAAGCTTGTATTTCAACTGAAGCGCTTCAGTAATCAAATGTTCGACTTCAGGCGTTGAAAAAGGACTTAAAAGCGATCATTTTAGAGATTTTGCGAGATTTTTAAACCTCAAAGAGTTGGCTCTTCTATTCGCTTCAATCGCGTGTGTTCGAGCAAATTGTATTTTTACCAATTTTGAAAAAAAAAATTCGACTGTAGCGATCAAATACACAAACTTTCGACTTCAGATATTGAAAGTAGACATAAAAGCGGTGATTTTAGTTATTTTTTAAGATTTTTTCATGAATCCCCACATCGACTTTTTTTAACCTCAAAGTAGGGTCTTTCTTAATTTCAGCCGACTTTAAGCAATTTTTTCAACTAGAAAAAATTGCTCAGGAGATCCAATTTTTTTTGAGCAGGTACTCTTAGTAGTGTACTTAAAGCTTGGAAAGTATGAATTTTTTCTACCAACGCTATCCTATTAAAAAAAATTATCAAAGATCGGAAAAATTGCAATAGGGTCACCAAAGTTCAAATAGGTATGCAACCTGCTAAACCTTCAATTAATGAAAAACGACCTAAAGCAATGAAAAGAGGACACAAAATGCATCAATATGAGACCTCAACCGTATCTTTCCGTTGAGAATTAAGGCTGTGGCACGCGTTCAAAGATAAGCCTAAAATCGCAATTTTTGAAATTCCGGTTGCCTATATCTCAGGGGCCGTAAGCTAAAAAAATATGAAAAAATACGTTTTGAGCTACTAAAAGTGGTTACAATCACCCCACAAAATATTACCAAAATCCATGACTAGGCAGCAACATATTTCATTAATTTTGGTTGATTTAAAATGGAATGACCCAATATAATAAAATGCTATAAAGATTCTTATTTAAAATCACTCTAAGGGTGGGGGGAGGGTAAGATGGAATCATTCAAAATTTTCGAAAATAGTTTCTCTTGCCTTGACGTCACGAAAGCATAGGTTTTTTTTTTTTTTTTTTTTTTAAAAAAATATGTTCTACTCTTATAGGTATATCAGAGCTAGATGTTTTATAAAAAAAAAAAAACATGTTTGCGTTTGTATGTAACATTGTAACACCTTGTAAATGTTCAAATGCCCTCTTCTTGTTCTTTTGTATTTTTCTTTTTTCTTGTTTTTGGTCTTTGTTTTTGTTTGTGTGTTTTTTGTTTTTGTTGTTGCTTTTTTTTTTCAAAGACATTTTTCAAACATCTTGCTTGGTTATCTAAATCAATGAGCTCGTATAAATCGATTTTGAGATTACATTTTGTTGGTAGTTTCCGGTCGTTCCGTAAACAAACTCGGGCATCGCCGGAAACGACTTGGAAGCGACCTACAAAACTTAACCTCAAACCTTGGAATCTGCCGTCCAAATTCCGCTTTTTCCCGAGATTCCTTCTACCCTGTGTGGCACAAGGTGGACCAATCCGCTGCCACTCTAAAGTTATAGCTCATTGATCTAAAGGGGTGTCTCCACCTGCGAATTTAAAAGCGCGAATAAACTGATTGAGCCAGTGAGCTGCCTTGAAGTCGATAGGTCGAGGCCGATGTATCGACAACAAAGAAGCTCATTGGCTCAATCAGTTTATTCGCGCTTTTAAATTCGCAGGTGGAGACACCCCTTAGGTACAGATACGTTCGAGAGACATTTTAAAAACCAAGGAATGCTTTTAATGAAGGTAAGGAAAATCTCGGTTATCATGACAGCTTCTAAGCTCATTTGTTACGAGATGAAAAATGCAGGTAAGAGGCAAGAGGAACTTAAGCACTACAATATTATATTTATTACCTTGAATACCGTATAATCCACACTTATACTGAGACACGTTTAGTTAGTATAAATTAAACGGGAGATAGATAGCTTGATTTATGAATGATTTTAAAACATGTCAGTACATGCAATTGAAGTTGGAAAGCTCAGTGTCAACATTGGCCGGCGGCAGATCTCGTGTCTACCGCATTGAGCACAGTCTTGCCAGACTAGATAAAAAATAATAATAATCACAATTTTAAATGTTCTCCTGCAGAAAAGGGCGTAGTATTAGGCACTTTAAAGCGTTCCAATAGTTTTGCAAGTATAATTTTAAAAACAAATCTCTGTAATTTTGGGTTCTGGCAAAAATTATGCCGCAGAGAACAATTATTGTAAAGATTTTAATGGAGCAGTTATCCGCATAACGCTTTGAGAATTATTCCAAAAATTTGTCCAAATTTTCCGGTCCAATTTACTGTCCAATTTACTGCCCATTTTTTGACAGTTTACCGCCCTCTTACGTATGTGTTTTCAGGAATTAGAGGGGGGGGTATTAGACTCCATCTCCCAAATGCAGCTTTTGATTTACATTTTACACCTCAGCAATAACCTATAATCCCTTCATGTCGCAGTTACACAGAGTTCCAAACTTAACTACCACTTTTAGATATGGTAATGTATATTTCGATATAGTGATATCGTGGAATGGGGCTCTTGCAAACTTTTGCTATAAGTAAATAAATAGTCCTATCTTATGTAAAGACCAGCATAGATCACGAAAATCACACTAAGAAAGTCTAAAATTCAGTAATAAACTCACATAACTGCTATAACGGCAAGATGGTAATGGCGGCTCGACGCAGGTATCATGGGAGATTCCTGTCTATTATGTCACTTTCTCTACGGAAACACAGAGATACGTCTTAATTTAGATAGGAATATATATCTCATGATACCTGCGTCTCTCCGCCATGAAACCCGATTCTGGGAGTGAATTTCGTGATTTTTTAGTGGACTCATCGTCATTTTTACAGGTTTTTGTGCAAGAATCAACTCTTCAATCCCCTGTTGCAAAAGTTTGCGAGAGCCCCGTTTGGCAACCATATTTTTTGCCTTAGAACCAAACAGTGGCATAGCCAGGAATTTTTCTAGGGGGAGGGGGGGGGGGTCCGGGGTTCGAAAATTGTCATGGGGGGGGGGTCCAAAGATACTAATTTGGTAAAATTTGTCTGAAAACGCAAAAAATGACCTTTTTTTGGACAAAGTTTGGTGTCATGGGGGGGGGGGTCCAGACCCCCTAGACAACCCCCCCCCCCCCCATCCCCTTGGCTACGTCATTGGAACCAAAGTAAAAGTATCGATTTGTCAGGAATTCAATGAATCCCCTGAACATCGACTATTTTACTAGGTTTACATGAATATAATCCGTTGTTACGATATTGCCACATTGAACGATCCGCCCCTGGATAGATGTATATCCGTAAAACGACAGAATCTGAATGAAACCATCATTATCTTGTCCCCGGACCTCCTTGTCTTGGTTCAAACCTAGGACTTCTGGGTTAGTGGTTAGTAGTTAGTGGTCACTTGCACCAAACCACCAAACAATTAATGCCTACGACACAACATAACCCTAACTGATCTTAAATGTTCTAAATTCAAGTGATTTACACCTCTGTGTGGTGTTGATTAGTATAAAAAAAGAGAGTGAAAGAAGGGAGGAAGGGAGGGGGGGAAAGAGCTAGGAAGGGTAAAAAAAAAGTGACGAGAGGGGACCACCCAGAAGACTGGGATATCGATATCGATCGGGTGCTGATCATCGAATCATCGTCATCCTCGTCATCATCAACGAGGTTGTCATCGGTGCACTGTTCGATGGTGAGCTGGTGACTGGTGAGTGTCGTCCGTTGTCTTGTCCTGTCTTGTTCCTCGCAGGTCGCAGCGCAGCCTAGCCACACTCCTCCCCGAGGCATGCGAGGGTGGGGCGCGGGGGCCCGCTTCCTTTCCAGTTCACCAGATTCATTCCCGATTCTCGATTCCTGATTCCTGATTCCTGATATTATTCAAGTCAAAGCATATCGCCTTATACTGGGCGCGCACCGGCCAGCCGGCTTCGGCATGGTGTAGGCAAATAGAAGGGAGGGGAGGGGAGGGGAGGGGAGGGCGTCGCGTCCTATTGCACAGCGTTATAGGCGTTCGCGGCGCATCCATCTCGCGCATCTTGCAGCCCGCATCTTAGTTACAGCTATTTTATAACGCTTAAGTTCATCCATGCTCCGCTGAGAATGAACTCACGGTCAGTCACTCAGTGGGCCATTCATTAGAAATGCGATTCTGCGAACGGATCGCCTTAGAAACTTTGATTTGCGGTTCACTGAAAAAAGAAATTACCAGAAGCGTGATAATACACGGAAAAAAAAGATTAGTGAAATTAACCATACGATAGCTGATTTTGGCACCTGCTAGATGTTATGGTAAACTTGACCAGAAGTATGGTACATTTACCGATACTTCGAGTAAATTCGACATGCAATCAGGTAACATCACCTAGTACCTAGTCAAAACATAGTATACTTTTGGTTAAAATTGCCATAACATCTAGCAGGTGCCAAAATCAGCTATCGTTTGGTTAATTTCATCGTAGTTTTTTTTCCGTGTATGTGAACTTATATATACTTATGAACTTGGATATACTATCGACTAAACATTTGGCAACCTATTAAAAAAAAAAAAAAAAAGGAATTCAGTATTTTGTACGAAAAACCCACCCCCTTTCTCCCTCACTCTTAAACTCTCTCGCGTAACTTCTAATTAATTTTTTTTATTGAAGGTAACCTCCAAAACAGGCTCGCCTATGGAGGTACCGAATTTTCAGTCTTTAATCTTTATGTTAATTTTACGTTAGTTTATTTAATTTGTCTAATATATAGTTTACGTGTAATTTGAGCAATTTAACATTTTTCGTTTGTTTGTTTTGTTATTGGCTTTTGTCTAAAGACTGAAAATAAATCATTTATCATTTTATCATTTTTATAATTTTATTTAAGGGATAGTACAATCACCAGAATTCTAGTGTTGCACACCATGGTTTTTGAAAATTTCGAGGATATTCTATACTTCTATGACCATATTCTGGTATTAACCCTTCATCGCGCAGCGTTCCTCCTGAGGAACGATTACTTTATTATCGACTAGCAGCCAGTATAATCTAAATTTGACGTTGCTGCGCGTTGGGTCACTTACAGCACATATAAGAGCATTGAAAAATAGTTCACAGTCCCGAAAACAGAGAGCGCTACGTATGATATCTCATATCAAATCATGAAAAAACAGGTCAGCGGCAAAATTGTCCCTTGAATCAAAAAACGTCTTTTTATTATATAATGACTGTCAATTATGTTTCGGTAATCATTTTAAAATTCCTTTCAACAATTTTTTTTTGTACCAAAAAAAGCAACTTTTAATTGAAAAATAATATAATAATCTCGTCTTCTTGTATGCGTTACAGCATGTTAAAAAAATGGCGGAAAATTACAATTTTGAGCATACAGATCAAAAAATATCACAATGATTTTTTTCTTACTATTTTTCCCACTATTAGGGTGACTAGATGAATTGAAAAATTCATGTTTCGTCAAAAAAGAAAAAATGGCGCAGTGAAGGGTTAACACCAGAATTTTCTGGTCAAAGTACTAGACTTTCTGTCGTTCACATATATCGTTATGCTTCTGGTAATTTTACTAGAATCTGGTATTATTACTATTGCTTTTTTCCAGTGTTCATTAAACTAAATGAGTTGCCTTTTTTTTCTGCAGGTGCATCAATACAGGACATGAATTCGCATGAGATTTTCTTAAAAAAAAAGCAAAAAAAAAAGCAAAAATTAAAAAACGAAAAACAAAAACAAAAACGAAAAACAAACAACTAATGGACACACTGAGAAGACACTATGGGGCAAGTGTATGAGTATGAAGATCGGTACCTTCTTTATCAAGAAAATGAGGCAGAGAGCAAATCTACAGAAACTGCATGTTCTTTATTTTCCTCGTCTATTTAACGGCGTTTGTTAGAGGAAGGTGGAGGTAGAGGCTGTAAAGTCACGTGATAACAACTCCTTTTTCATCAAACAAATTCATATTTGAAATAATATGAAATATCCGTGGATCTGCGTCGAGAACAATGTAGGATTCAATTAACACTCACAGTAGCGCCCGTAAATCAATGGTTATGCAAAAACAACTCCGCAATGTAGTAATAGTTGCATGTGCCTCGATTTTCGATACATAGCTCCTCCTGCATTCCCCAGGGACCAAATAGTGTTGCGTCCTCACGGTCCCGCACGCAGATGATCGGTGAGCACTTACGGGGGGTATCATAAGCGTCGGTAGACGCAGACGGCAAGTCAGGTAACCCCACCCTACTACCACCCTCTCTACGACCTGACAAGTCTGCGGCGCGTGTAACGCTTAAAATTTACAGAAATTATTTCACCCCCCCAAACCGTGCCTTGATATGATCCTGTAGCGAAAAAATACGAAACCAAACTCATCAACTTGGTCTTATTTTAACCAGCGTGTTCTGTGCTCGTGCCTTTTTTTTGTTTGAACGCAATCCGTCTAATATTTTTTGAGAAATGAAAAAAAAACTGAATTTCTCATTATAACGGCTATTTCAAACTACGCGGTAACTCTACTCTCTTTGGGCTACTCCCTTTTAGTATTTGAGATCGCCGCGAGAATCGACGCTTCATCGTCAGCAACAACAACTGCACATCATTTCAAAACAAAAACATTTCTCTTTTTGCTTTGACACTTTTGAAATAAACTCGTTACAAATACATGAGTGATACAAGTGATTTTTGTTTCAATTACAACGGAGGCCGTGAATTACAAATTTTGTCCTCCTCAGTTCTTTTTTTTAAATAAATGTAGCAAACATCTTTTCTATTTTATTTTTTTTGGTGCTTCAAATTTTGTTGTATGCACGCGTATAGTAAAGGTTGGTTTGCTCTCATAGTTAGTACTATTGCATATTCATTTATTTAATAACTATTCTAGCTCTGAAGCTGAAAGTATTCAAATTTTGGGCATAACCGCGGAGCTTCATTTCCACTTCATTGCTTGCAAATGCAACAGCTGAGTACCGTAATACTTTTGATCACTGGAGGGAGAGTAGTTTCTGATGTGTTTACAGCACCTTTGTGATTTTAGCACAGAATTATAAAATGAATTATTCTGTGATTTTATAGTATAATTATTCATAAGAAAGTGTGACAAAAGTTCTTTGCTGTGTACTTGTAGAGTTCACAACTGATCTGTTTATTTTATGAGAGCTGGTAGTGACAGTAACATTATTTTCCTGAAGTTACAGAATTGAGCTACGGCGGATCTGCCAGCGACAGAGTAGCCAGTGGCGGATCGGCCACCGGGGAACTAGCCCAAAGGCGGATCGGCCAGCGGCGGACCGGGCCCCTGGCGGATCAGCCCCCGGCGGACTAGAGAGTATGGCGGATCGGCCAGCGGCGGACCGGCCGATGGCGGATCGGCCAGCGGCGGACCCGGCCCATGGCGGTCGGGCCCGCGATGGACCGGACAGTGGCGGATCGGCCAGCGGCGGACCGGGCCCGTGGCGGGTCGGCCAGCGGCGGACCGGCCAGTCGCGGATCGGCCCCCGGCGGACTATAGCCAATGGCGGATCGGCCAGCGGCGGACTAGCCAGTGGCGGATCGGCCAGCGGCGGACTAGCCAGTGGCGGATCGGCCAGCGGCGGACCGGCCAGCGGCGGACTACCCCCGGGGGATCGGCCAGCGGCGGACTAGCCAATGGCGGATCGGCCAGCGGCGGACCTGCAAGTGGCGGATCGGCCACGGGGGACCGGCCAGTGGCGGACCGGCCAGCGGCGGACTAGCCAATGGCGGATCGGCCAGCGGCGGACCTGCAAGTGGCGGATCGGCCAGCGGCGGACCCGGGCCCGTGGTGGATCGGCCACGGCGGGCTAGCCAATGGCGGATCGGCCAGCGGCGGATCGGCCAGCGACGAACCTGCAAGTGGCGGATCGGCCAGCGGCGGACCGGCCAGTGGTGGATCGGCCAGCGGCGGACTAGCCAATGGCGGATCGGCCAGCGGCGGATCGGCCAGGGCGGACCTGCAAGTGGCGGATCGGCCACGGCGGACCGGCCCGTGGCGGATCGGCCCGCGGCGGACCGGCCAGTGGCGGATCGGCCACCGGCGGACCCGGGCCCGTGACGGATGGCCAGCGGCGGACTAGCCAATGGGGGATCGGCCAGCGGCGGACTAGCCAATGGCGGATCGGCCAGTGGTGGATCGGCCAGAGGCGCATCGGCCAGTGGCAGATCGGTCAGCGGCGGATTAAGCAGAGGCGGATCGGCCAGTAACGGACTAGCCAGGGCGGAGCGGCCAGCGGCGGACTAGCCAGTGGTGGATCGGCCAGCGGCGAACCAGCCAGAGGCGCATCGGCCATCGGCGGACTAGCCAGTGGAATCGGAACCGTTGGTTAGCATAAGATCAGGGGAAAAAAAAGGGAAATGAGACTGTGGTCCCCCCCTCGTAAAATAAGCACTCGAGAGTCTATGTGAAAGTTGTCCGGTAACTATTTATAACTGCTGGCTAGTCAGCTGATGGTAACAAAATGTTGCTTTTATTTGTGGAATAAGAAACTGGAATTTTCAAGCTAAACCAGAGTATATCCCATCAAAAAACCCTTTTCCCGGTGCAAGCAGACGGCATCAGGTAATTATGTCTGTCACAAAAAGCCGTTCCAATGCATCCACTCAAAGATATGATATGATGGGAACGGCAAGTCTTCTCCAAGTGGGGATCCAGCAGGGCAAATGTTTAAACATTTTTCAAAATCAAAAACTATCCATCTGCGGCGAATTTAGTGAAGGAAAAACTTTGAGGGATGTATTTCTTTATTTTTATTTTTAAACGCAAAAACTTGCCGCCGTTCATCGCCTTAAAAAAAAAAATTTAAATTTTTATTTTTTTTTTTAATAAGAATAATTGATTTTTTTCTTTTTTAAGGCGATGAACGGCGGCAAGTTTTTGCGTTTGAAAATAAAAAATAAAAGAAATACATCCCTCAAAGTTTTTCCTTTCACTAAATTCGCCGCAATGGATAGTGTTGATTTGAAAAATGATTAACATTTGCCCTGCTGGATGCCCACTGGAGAAGACTTGCCGTTCCCATCTTTCATATCTTTGAGTGGATGCATTGGAACGGCTTTTTGTGACAGACATAATTACCTGATGCCGTCTGCTTGCACCTGGAAAGGTTTTTGATGGGATAAACTACACGCAAATATACTTACGTGCGCACCATCCAACGTCTTTCGGAGGACCGTCAAGCCGTAACTCTATTTGGTCCCAGCAGTGAACAGGATGATACTTTGCAGTCTCTGCGAAGTCTTTATTCTCTCGCCATGATATCCCAATACTTTCTTTTTTTTCTTTCCTTCCGACTTTTTCCTCGAAAAATTAAAATTAGTGCCCCTAAAATACTTGTAATTGTTACCGTTAAAGGATTTTGACTAAATCGTACAGGTCACCATAGCCGTAGCCAGGATATTGTCTTTCTCTCTCTTAGCCCATTTGAACGCATGTGTTAGAAAAGGATGGATATAGGGGCTGCCACGTGACTTCAGCCCCTCTTTCTGTCCTTTTCTAACACATGCGTTTAAATGGGCTAAGAGAGAGAAAGACAATGTCCTGGCTACGGCTATGCAAGTCACTGTTCTTTTAGCGTTTTAAAGATGAACTCCTACCTGTACAAACAGTTGTAAAGTTTGAACTTTAACTTCGAATCTTTCGCGAATCCACGGAAGTGCACTTATGATATACCCTGTATATTAAGCTTCTCACATAGCGTCATCTAACCTAAAGATGCGTCGATAAACTCTCATTCTTGTCTGATTTTCCTAATCTCAAATACGTACGATTCACTAACAATCTATTTTTTTTTTTTGTTCAAAACCAAACTCTGCATTAAAACTCCATTTGTGACGTCATTGCTACATCAGTCGGTATGACCAGGGGCTCCGGGGGTCCAAAGTCCACCAAAAACAGGGCAATCCGGCAGCGCTGTATACTCTTTGAGCTCTCCCCGCATTGGGAAGAAAACAGCGTCAATCAAACGGTGGCTTGATTCAATCTAGAAGCTTCGAGTCGCTTTTTCACCGTGTATAAGGAACGGGACGCAAAGATTACAGCGCTTGTGGACTGAAATGAAATTAAATGGTAAAAAACGAAAATGTAAAAAAACGTCAATCAAACGGTGGCTCGATTCAATCTAGAAGCCTTGAGTCGCTTTTTCACCGTGTATACAGTGGCGCCATTTGGGGGAGGGCAGGGGGGCGATTGCCCCCCTCCCCCTCAAGGATTTCCAATGTGGCCGAAAAATCAAGCCAGAGAGACTTGTTTGAAAATGCACGGCAAAAAAAAAAAAAAAAAAAAAAATGGTCATCTATACTCTGTTCACGATAAGAAGGCGGGTGAGAATTCAGGTAGTAACGCACTATTTAGCAACAGTGCGGCTATACCGGCTACTCCAACCCTTCGCAGTGGCCGTTGTTCTTACACTTCTCTCTTTGGCACGGATGATTTCCAAGAACCGACAGACTCAAAAATTTACACACGTCCAGTAAAAATTGCGAACGGTCAAAAATACGAAAAAACGGATGAAATTTTCGCCCTAATGGGCCAAAACCCGGCAAAAATAGTCGACTTTGCATATTGATGACTCTCACAAATTCGATATTAGACGAAATATCCTGAATTTAATTCGGACTGAAAAATACGAATTTCTGAGAGTCATCAATATGCAAAGTCGACTATTTTTGCCGGGTTTTGGCCCATTAGGGCGAAAATTTCGTCCGTTTTTTCGTATTTTTGACCGTTCGCAATTTTTACTGGATGTGTGTAAATTTTTGAGTCTGTCGGTTCTTGGAAATCCTCCGTGCCAAGAGAGAAATCGGAAGAACAACGGCCTCTGCGAAAGGTTGGAGTAGCCGGTATAGCCGCACTGTTGCTAAATAGTGCGTTACTACCTGAATTCTCACCCGCCTTCTTATCGTGAACAGAGTATAAATTCTTGGAAGGCTTTGCCTCCCCCCCCCCCCCCAAGAAAAATCTGTAATGGCGCTCCTGCGTGTATAAGGAACGGGACGCAAAGATTACAGCACTCGTGGACTGAAATGTAATTAATGTATCTTTTTATACGACAAGGCTAGAGCTCAAAGACCATTGTGCGAGGGGTCCCGTTGCGTTTCGCCGACGTAACGCAGGAATGTCTCCGTGCAACTCATCTTCCTGCCTTGCCATAGAGAGGAAAGGAAAGGTTTTCCCCCTTCGTGGTGCGGTTATAACAGGGGCCCCTCTTCCCTTCTTCTTACCCGCATCTTAAAATGCAATAGCCTAATTAACAGCTTTGGATTTTTTTAAAATTTTTCCCCCTTTTGTGGCTAAGGGGGAAAAAAATCTCTGTTTTTGCTCCTAAAACACGGTCGTATCTTTTGTGCTGACAATATGTCATCGTCGTTGGTTCAACTGGGAAACAAAACGCACTACTAAACTTTATCTCTATCCTGGCGAACCGCTTCTTAGAAAGAGGAAGTTTACTCCATCGGAAGTATAGATGAAGCTATTAGGACGAATCCAAAAACTGTGAAACTGGCTTTAATCAATAAAACCACGACATCCTCTATGTGGTCAGTTGGGTATACCCCTCCTCCCTCCTCCCTCCCTGTCTTTCATGATTTAATGTTGATAGAGGAGGAAGGTACAAATTCACTGGTTCTCTCTCCGTTTACAGGAAGTGCACTTGCTTGCGATAGCAGGATAAAAGCCTCATATATTTTCTTAATAGATCGATCGAAACTCGCTCAGTTTTTTTTTTTTACAAGCTATAATATAGCCCATATAATATATATAATATATATCGTCTCTCGCCTTTATCCCTTCAAAGAAAGTGTTCCTTCAGATTATTCAGTATAATGTAAGGCTGCGGCACTTTTTGGTTTCTGGTGGTGTAATCGTGATCTAACCGCTGAATAAGCATTGCTGCTTCCGTCCCGCGAACCAGTTTTTTGTTTGTTTTTTATATAATTTTTTTTCTCTCAAATTCACAGGTCCCTAATCTGTGCTTGGTTGTGTATGAAGATGATAATCCCTCTGAAAAATGACATCTATGATGACCATAAACTTAGTTGGCCAACGAGCTGCAACTATAGGCAGTGGCGTCGCGTGCAATTTGGCAACAATGTATTCCATCCATTTAAACTCATGTAAAATATCGAATTCAGGGGGTGCACAGTGCCCAAGGAAAATTCGATATATTCAATGAGTTTAAATGGAGCAGTTGCATTGTTGCCAGATGGCACGCGACGCCACTGACTATAAGGCTCTTACAAACTTTTGCAGTAAGCAAATGAATAGTCCACTCTGATGTAAAAAACCAGCAAAAATCAAGAAAATCACTGTAAGGAAATCTAAAATTCAGTAATAAACTCACATAACTGCTGTACCGGCAAGTTTGTAACGGCGGGGCTCTATGTAATTTGGGCGACGGTCACTTTCCGCAAAGGCAAAAAAGGTCGCACGCACCCGAGCGGTGCTGTGCGACGAGATCCTCATTCAGGTATCGCGCTTACTTCCTGATTTAGTGGTTCCCAAAATTCGACCCAACCAGCCAATATGAGTTTTTAGTTGGAAAAAAATGTTATCACCGTGAACTTTGGACCATCGATTAAACTCATATCCTGAATCCCTGACCCGCTCTCTGTCGGGAAAAAACAAGAAGAAAAAAAGGATTAAATCTTCTTGCAGTTTTATCGCTATTGTGGGCCAAATTAGTTTTTATGGAATTTTAGAGGAATTAAACGCCCTTCGGGCGACTACGCGCGCTTCGCGCTGCGTTTACCTCCCGCTCGCTTCGCTCGCTCCCGGTCTTTTTTATAATCTAACTTGGGGTTGTCTGCACTCGGAAAATGGTTTTTTTTTTGGGAAATTACAGTTTTTTTCCGTTTTTGTTTGGTAAACCACAATCGGGGTTCGTCGGAATCACGTAATCAAAACCTCAAAATTGAACGGTCCCCATATCGAACTACACCGAAAAGCCGCCTATTCGGGTCCAATCCAAATAAAAGCGAATAACTCGAAATAATCGATTAATAAATAGGTACGAAAAAATGTTCTGTAGATTTGGCTCCATCCGCTTTCACATACTGCGGGAACCCCTGACTTGAACTGGTCTGCGCTGGGCGATTAACTCGGCACTTGTCCCGCGCACCTGAAAAAGGGTTGCGCTGACCCTTTTTTCCTCGCCAGAAACTGACCGTCGCCCAAATTACATGGACCCAACGGCGGCTCAACGCAGGTACCATGATGGTCCTGTCTATGATGTCACTTTCCTTTCTCGACGGAAACCACAGAGATATGTCTCAATTTAGATAGGAATCTCCCATGATTACCTGCGTCTCTCCGCCATTGAGCCCGATTCTGAATTTCTTGCTTTTTTAGTATACTCATTGTCATTTTTATAGGTTTTTACGCAAGAACCAGCTTTTTAATCTCCTACAGCAAAAGTTTGCAAGAGCCCTATTGAGGGCCCGATTGAGGGGTTTTCTGGGACGTGCCTCAAAGGCTCCATCAGGAAGGCAGCCACGACAGGGCTCGGTTTGGTTGCCTCGTTTTTCTTAATCTTCAAAGCAAAACAACAACAAAATCAAAGAATTGTGACAAATCCAATTGAAATCGGTTTTAAACGAAAGTTCTATTGTTTTAAAGTGGTAATCTGGGCAAAGAAATCTATTTAACAGTTTCTTTCGAAAGGATTTGCACGACAAAGAAACTGACCTTTGACAGAGAGAAGCTACATTTTCTCATCTGGATATTAGAATTTCTCTGGTGTTAGAATTCTG
>VMOF01000379.1:7417767-7444925 GCA_011764245.1 Trialeurodes vaporariorum
AAATGCACCGTGAAGGCTACTAAAACTTTCCCCCGAGACAGGGAAAAATTTAAGAATTGGTAAGGAGCACTGTCTACGAGACAAATTTTGGTTTTAAAAGTGAATGATTGATTTAATCTAACACTACATCCCGGGTTATTTTTCGGTAACTTTACTCTCTTGAGTTCTGCAATCACAAATATTTCAAAATGATCAAGGAACACGCTCATCCGTTCACAAAGTTACTTCAGATCACTCAACTTTAGGAGATTAAAATTATATCAGGAAAAGAAAAATTGCAATGAGAGGACAAATTACAACATTTTTTAATGCATCACCATAAACATACCACTTTAGTTTGAGAAAATGCCAAGAAATGTAATGAGTCACGGCATTATAAGCACAGACGTGTTATAAGGTAGTAACACACGGCTTGTACACACTTCAGAAACTGGCAAAGTAAATGAAAGCTATGATGGATTTGAGTGTTTAAATGGGTAGAAACTGAAATTAAGCCTATGATTGATAGAAAACACGCGCAGTTCAAAGAAAAAATCAAATTTTAAAGTTACTGATAGAGTTAGAAAACCAGCTAAAATACGTTGTGGAGATAGAGAAATTAGGTTTGTTTACTCGCTTATACATAACCTTAAAATTTCTCCAGGGCGGTTACGGTTTTTTCCCATAAGACGTGTACACTATCTCCGCTCTAGATAAAGGTATAGCTCGTTGGTTCAGAGATGATACTTATTATCCGAATATCGCCTGAAAATGCAATGTTGGTTTCATTATCCTGGTTTGAAAACCGCGATTTTTGCATGCATCTCGAATGGAGCTGTTGCAAACTTTTGCTACAGGCTTATTGAAAGTTGATCATGGGGTATTACCCAGTAAAAATAACAATTAGCGCACTAAAAAATCACGAAATCTATTCCTAAACTCACAAAATGCTTTTAAACGCGAGACCGTAATGGCGGCCGGGGCCGCGGTTTTCATTGGGGTTCCCTATCTTCAATCAGCGCCATCTACACGAGGTGTTCTCGCAACACCACACAAGAAGAAGAAGAAGCATAAAATTGCCATAAGAAAACCGCGGCCTCGGCCGCCATTACGGTCTCGCATTTAAAAGCATTTTGTGAATTTAGGAGTGGATTTCGTGATTTTTTAGTGCGCTAATCGTTAGTTTTACAGGGTATAACCCAAAAATCACCTATTAATAAGCCTGTAGCAAAAGTTTGCAACAGCTCCATTCTCGACTGAGATTTACGTCGTTGTCAAATTTCGATACATCGAAAACTAAAATTGACATCGACCGGTTTCCACCAAAATGCTCACAATCAGTTGAGTCAATTTCTTTATAGTGATTAGAGTTCCTTGTTGATCGTCTCACAATAAGCAGGGTTTGTGCCTCGAAAATTTTGAGCTTGCCCCCCTACAGGAAATTTTTTTTTAAAAAACTTGGAGAATGGAGCTGTTGCAAACTTTTGCTACAGCCTTATTAATAGTTGATTTTGGGGTAATGCCCTGTAAAACTAACGATTAGCGCACTAAAAAATCACGAAATCCACTCCTAAATTCACAAAATGCTTTTAAATGCGAGACCGTAATGGCGGCCGAGGCCGCGGTTTTCTTATGGCAATTTTATGCTTCTTCTTCTTCTTGTGTGGTGTTGCGAGAACACCTCGTGTAGATGGCGCTGATTGAAGATAGGGAACCCCAATGAAAACCGCGGCCCCGGCCGCCATTACGGTCTCGCGTTTAAAAGCATTTTGTGAGTTTAGGAATGGATTTCGTGATTTTTTAGTGCGCTAATTGTTATTTTTACTGGGTAATACCCCATGATCAACTATTAATAAGCCTGTAGCAAAAGTTTGCAACAGCTCCATTCTAGAGCAAAATTTTTACCATAAAGATGTGTTAGAATCGCACTTTTTCCGAAAAAAAAAAAAAAAAAAAAATGCTTTAAAGAGTATTATCCACATCGAAGGTCAAAGTTCGAATTTGACCCATTTTGAAAATATCATTACTCTTATTTGAAAAGCCGGAATTTAAACAAACTAGGAAACTAAAATACTTTAAACAGGAAGTACTTTTCAGAAAAAAATACGACTCTGACTCAAATTTAGTCGAAATTTAGGTTTAGGGCTACCAAGAATTCAAAAACCCAACCGAAAAAATTGGTTTGTGTTCAAAGTTTTTACTCCTCGAGGAGGGGGGGGGGGGTTTACCCCAAAAATTTGGATGTTCAACCCCTTCAAGTAATACATCACAGCATTTTGGCGCAAATCGGAGGTCTATATAGTTTTTTTGTATTTGAGATAAGTATAGAAAATGATTTTTGAAAATCAAACTTTGACATTCGATCTCTCGAGTATAAAAACGAAGAAGACCTTAAATTGACGACAAAATGCTCAAATTTGTGTGACCTTTCTATAGCGATGTATCATTCGATAGGGACTGTCCTTCGGAATATTTGAGATAGCCCCCCCCCCCCTCCCCCCCCAAGGGGCCTGCGCCGGAGACCTCTCAAAATGGCCCCTTTGCTCTTCCACGGCACCGCAAATGTTATTTTAAATGGGAAAACAGACTTACGAGCAAACCAGTCTTTCTGGTGGGTTCTTAATCGCTGACAAGGAGCATCGCTCTCAAAACGTCTCCTCTGCTCTTCTGGGCACCGCCAATGTTGCTTTAAATGACTAAACAGACTTACGAGCAAACCTGTCTTTCTGGTGGGCTCTTAATCGTTGACAAGGCGTAAGACTCTCAAAACGCCTCCTCTGCTCTTCCGGGCACCGCAAATATTATTTCAAATGGCTAAACAGACTTACGAGCAAACCTGTCTTTCTGGTGGGCTCTTAATCGTTGACAAGGCGTAAGACTCTCAAAACGCCTCCTCTGCTCTTCCAGGCACCGCAAATATTATTTCAAATGGCTAAACAGACTTATGAGCAAACCTGTCTTTCTGGTGGGCTCTTAATCGCTGACAAGGAGCAGGGCTCTCAAAACGTCTCCTCTGCTCTTCTGGGCACCGCCAATGTTGTTTTAAATGGGAAAACAGACTTACGAGCAAACCTGTCTTTCTGGTGGGCTCTTGATCGCTGACAACGCGTAGGGCTCTGGAAAAGTCCACTGTGCTCTTTCGGGCACCGCCAATGTTGTTTTAAATGGGAAAACAGACTTACGAGCAAACCTGTCTTTCTGGTGGGCTCTTAATCGCTGACAACCTGGGTAGGGCTCTGGAAAAGTCCCCTGTGCTCTTTCGGGCACCGCCAATGTTGTTTTAAATGGGAAAACAGACTTACAAGCAAACCTATCTATCTGGCGGGCTTATAATCGCTGACAAAGCGTAGGGCTCTCAAAACGTCCGCCCTGCTCATCCGTGGCACCGCCAATGTTATTTTAAATGGAAAAAGAGACTAACGAGCAAACCTGTCCTTGGTGCGCTTTTAATTAACCGCCTACAAGGCGTAGCGCCGTAATCTCTCTGATTGTGAGCTTCGTTCCACAAGCGCAAAGTAAAAGTTTTTCATCGTCTCCCTATTTGATTGCCCCCCCCCCCCCCCCCACTTGAGTAAACTGCATCATGCATGCACGTTTACGTGACCACAGTGAGAACCAATCAGCCAAGGTATATGGAGCTCTTGTACGTCCAGTACTCGCATCATAGGATTTCAAGTCCCTATAGTGACACATTTTTTCGTCCGATGTACTTATGTGTGTAAGTACTTACGGGTCATTATTTTGTAACGGGTGGGACATTCAGACGACTATGAAGTAATTTTTTTCAACTTTTTAATCATTTAAATGAAAAAACTATCCCACCAACAGAAAGGTCTTAACTTCTAGATAGTGATATGATTTTCAAAATTTAAAAAAAGTCTATCCAAAGCTCCAAAGCTGAGGAAAGAGCAAAAAAAGCGTGTAACGGGTGGGACAGAAAATGAACAAGGTTTTTGAATCACCTCAGAAAAAGTTGAAACTTTGTGAGTTTTGAAGAGATAAAAATTTTGAAAAATATATGTTAAAGGTGAGGGTATAAGCTTTGATCCTACATAAGTTTTTTTCATTTACTAAATTATTTTTCTCTAAAAAAATTAAAAAGTAGCGTAACGGGTGGGACAGCTAGGTGTTGTAACGGGTGGGACGCGTGCGAATTCGTCATTGAAAATACACATCAAACCTAGGCTGCAACATCAACACGTTTGACCTTATTAGATTTAGATAATATTTTCGTCTCTGGTTGCATTTTAATGCAAAACAAGACTGCCAGGCACTAATTTTTAAATTTCAATTTTTGCATATCATGTCCACTTTATTGTAGAATGACCCTTACACTTACAGGTTGTGTGCAAGACTAAAGTAGTTCATTAGATGCCGTTCTATTCAATTCCTAGGTCTCGAGTAAATCCCTAGGCGCTATAGGCTCCACTCAACTTTAATGTCGTGGATCTTTTGGAAGCTGCTCTCTCAGGGACTACTTCTAAACAATATTTATTGTGTTGTCTATCATATGGACGTTATCTTTTGCACAAAATGCCCTGAAAAAACTCTTCAAAATACTAGCGCTTAATCATATACCTGCGTGCGTATTCAAACGACGCGCTGCGCTGAATACGACCGTCGACCGATGGCACCGTTCACCGTTGTTGGTGAAACATGGGGATCATCATGAATTTCATGATGGCAAGGTCTTTGACGGCGACTGCCGGCTGATTTTTATTTATTATTTATTTTCACCGTAAAAAAGCAAAAAAGGTGCCATTCTTGATTCCAAGGACCATATACTACAGGTCAGTCACTGCGCAGCTTCCTCGTCTCGCTCCGCGGCAGACCGCTGCCCCGCTCCCATCGGTGCCGGTTGAATCGGGGCGAAAAGGAGCGGGAGTTCAAATTAACGTGTGTCTAAATGGGGGAAAGCACTCATTTTAAGTGTAAAGTTCCGGCAGCACACAATGGTTTTAATCAAACTAACCGTTTGAGAGTCTGAAATAGAGCTTGTAGATTAGTAGGAGCCCATTCATAAGGCTTTAATATTATTTTTTCTATTTTTAAATGATTTTTAAAGATTGGGTACGAATACCGGCAGATCGGCTTCACCCGTGATCCGCTGATTCACTGTCGTATCTCATTAATTTCTTTACCAAAGGGTGATTTTTTTTGTTTACGCAATTATTAGACCTCTTTACTTCCATGTACACGAAATCATAACTCAAAATATCAGAAGAAATCACAGTTACTTTAATGGCTGCTAGATATGCAGTTTGTACAGCGGCGACACTGCAGACCGCTAAGCAAGCAGCCATTAACCGTGATTTCTTCTTATATTTTGAGTTAAAATATTGTGTACATGAATGGTAAAGACGTATAAAAACTGCACAAACAAAAAATAACACCCCTTGGTAAAGAAATTAATGAGGTACGAGTGAATCAGCGGATCACGGGTGAAGCCGATCTGCCGGGTTTCGTACCCAATCTTTTAAAATCATTTAAAAATAGAAAAAATAATATTAAAGCCTTATGAATGGGCTCCCACTAATCTACAAGCTCTATTTAAGGTGAATCTATGCCGAGTTGTAGTAAGAATCCGCGATTAGAGATAGCGCCACCGGTGGCTTTCCCAGAAACCGCCTTAAAATGTCTATTTTACGAAAACTACGGCAAATATCGAAAAAAGGGCGACGATAACGTCTAGCTAATTTTTTGCGTGATTTTTTGAGACCAAAATATTGGAAATCGGTTCAGTTGGGAAGCCAAAACTACTAAAACGGATTTCTCCCCTTGTTAGGCATTGAGAATCGCCGCCATTGTTGTCAGCTCTGTGTTTACGTTTTAGCACCGAGCGCTGTTTCGGCTGTTTCTGCTGTTCGCTCGATTTGTTTACTTTTCTCTCTCTTGTCGTTGCTTCGTGATTTCCACTTTCTCACGCATTTGAACTGTAAATTATTTTATTATTATTATTATTGTTGTATAATAATGGTGATCGTGCTCGTGCTTGTCTCGCCGCTGGATAATTACTACAAACTGTTTGAGCTCTTCTTCTCCGAATTTCTTCAGTAAAATCCGTGCTTTCAGATTTCTCCATCTTGTTATACTGATATTGAGATTGAGATGCTCAGATGCCCTGATTACTCTGATATGACAACTGAACCGACTGTCTTAGGATAGCAAAAAACCATTACCATGCCTCGACATTTCTCGGAAACCCTCAAACCAGCCAGACGATAAACCTCGATGTAAGTACTTTTCCTCCAGCTCTCATCGTTTGTTCCTACTCTTCAGATTTTTGACGCCAGTGCCATGGTTCTGAGTTGTTCTGAGGTCCTATCTGTGTGGGGAAATTTGATGGTTAGATGATAGGTAGATGTACGGGGGTGTGAAAAAGAGATGCTCACGGAAGGAGAGTGATTGTAAAGGATCGTATTGTAATCCTTTCGTGTGAATGAATAGAGTGTGTGTTATTTTTTTGGGAGATGCTGTTATGATAAGTTCCGTACCGACGGAAACCCCTCCATCTCTGCGGAAATTTATCGGCGATGCTGGAATGATCTTGCACCCATCGCAGAGATTGAAGGGTTTGTTTCGGAATGACACCACATGTTCTTGATCATCAACTCGTCGATTACGATACTACCATTCGTTATCACCCTCCTGGTATAAACGTCAGAAAATCATCTCAGATGTGGATGGTCTTACACGTTCCGTACTTGTTAGTGCTTTGTCAATGTCCATTAGAGCTCCGTTCTTTCTCAACTAAAGTGTTTTGACGCTTGTGCCACGGGTCTTAAATCCTTGCGGTGCGGAGACTTGGAGACGCTTACACTTCTTCTTTAGGAGGCCCACCAAGATATGCCTCCGAAAGAAGAGGTGAAAGCGCTGAAAAATCATCTCACAGACTTGGATTGGACTCACAAGTACTGTGCGTGTCAGTGCCCTGTCAATTTGGGTTAGAGCTTGCTGTTTCTAAGCTGTAGTTTTTTGATGCAAGTGTCATGGGTCTTAGGTCCTCTCTATGCGAAGAGACTTTGTTGGTTAGATGGAGTAGTTGGAGAGTGTACATCAAGCGCAGTAAGTATACAGATTTTAGTGTAGAGGTCGTTGGAAAGCTGGTGGATGAGGTGATCTTATCTTGCACAAAATGACGACTGCCATTTATAGTCTTGATGTCTTACATGAGCGCAAATGTTTGTTTTTTTTTCACCTCTGACTGAAACAAGTTATAATATGAATGAGAAATGATTTTCGTCAGTTTACTTAGAGAGCACCAAGTCAGTGGCGTAGCGTGCAATTTGGCAACGTTGCAGTTCGTCCATTTAAACTCATGTAAAATATCGAAGTATTGGGTGTTCGGAGAACACCTTTGAATTCAACCTTTTACATGGGTTTAATTGGATAGCTACAATGTTGCCAAATTGCACGCTACGCCACTGCACCAATGAATATATCTGAAATTCATGCATAATTATGTACAGAGCAGTGGTATACTTTCGATACTACTGGGCCGCTGTACAGATCCACCGCCTGTCATTTGCGCAAAGGTTTAGCTTTGCAGTAGATGAATATGCAGTGCCTTTATATGACTGTCTATGCTGATATAGGGTTGTCTGACTCTAAAGTATCGATACTGGATACTCAGTACTCAATTGGTGGCCAATACCATCTCGTGTCAGCGTGATTATTACTGATACCATTTCATATACCTAAACTCTAAGTTTTCCTCAAATAATTCATCCATTATTCCTGTTTAAATCACCCTTTTTCATGTTAGTGGGCTGAATTTTTTAAAAATTTGATGTCGCGGTCACCTAGGTATCGTACCAGTATTGACACTAAGGCCCAGTCTGGACAATCGTATGCTTGTAAGGACGCACATTCCCTGGCCCGTGGATCTTTCCGGTTTAAATTACTGGCAGTTCGTAGGCATATGCATTCCTGTTTCAGATCAAGTGCAACTTTGTCTAACTACTAGAGGCCCAGGTAATCATGCAAGAGAAAGTAACGCGTACGGCCACAAGTTTTTCTCTCAGGTGTGTGTTAGTCAGTTGCAATGAAATTTGTGAAAAAAAATGTCTAATTGGTTGAGGTCAATCTGATGCCTACAAGTCATATTGGTTCTCCACTGCGCCTCAATATCTGGTACTTTTGGATGCTAAAAATGAGCCAAAATTCCTAATTGTTTATCTCCTGGTCTTCTACAACAGTTTGTATCCTACTTTCTTTTTCCCTTGTTTTCAGAGGAACACAAAGGCTGACCGTCTTGTCCGATTAGCAGTGGAACTGAAAATCCCTCTCTAATTGGCTCAAGAAAATAGGGACCGTTGATTTCAGATCCCTCTATCTGAGATTGCACAGGGCATATTTATTACACAGTTGTGTGTCGTCGAATATGCGACTGGGAGCTGTCCTTTGTATCAGTGTACAGTGTGTAATTTCAGCAATCTAGCGCCTGAAAACCTCCAAAAATAAAGTTGGCGGCGACCGAAAACATATTATTAAGAATGATGAGAGGGACATGCAGAGAGCAAGGAAATTTCATAATTGACGACCTAAAAGCATCATAAAGAGGGGGCGCTGGGTCTCAAAGTCATCAGTCTAGGCTGAGACAGAACAAACATCAGCTAACGAATCGCAGAAATCAAAAGAGAGAGAGCCAAGCAACTATGTCGTTCGTTCGAATTCGCATCGCAAATAATCGCTGTGTATCTTGAAAGATGAAGAAAGTCTCTGAAGAGTCTCTGCTTCCTTTTCTTATGGAGAAAAATCTAGTATCTCAGATATATCATGCAAAGGCTTCAACTAAATCTATCAACGTTCAATGTTTTCTTTCTCTCGTTGCTGTGATTCGTAGAGTAACTATACCGTTCTTTACAACTCACCATTTTTTAAACCGCAAATAATCACAGTCTATCTTGCAAGACAAGACAGAAAAACTACAGAGTCTCGGTTATTCTTTTATTTTTCCACGGAAAATCTAGTGTATACCAAGCGAAAACTTCAATTGAATCCATCAATGTTCGCTGTTTTCACTCTTGCGTTTCAACGATTTGTTGCTGATGTTGTTCTGTTTCTGCTAAGGCTGGGGACTTTGAGACACCCCCTCCCCCTTAAATGATGCTTTCAGGTCATCAATGGTGACAGTTTCTTGCTCCTTGCATGTACCACTTGACATTCTCACTGCGGTACCTATTTTTTGAACCAATTAGGTAGGGATTTTAGTTCCACTGCTCATTTATCAGGAGCGGTCATTCTTTGGATTCATCATAAACAGAAGAAAAATAAAAATGAGTGGCAGAATAGATGTTGGAACACATGAGAGGAACATTTCAAAACTTCAGCTCCCTGTTCCCAACAAAAAATACCAGATGTAGACGAGCAGGTACAAACATCGGATTGAACTCAATCATTTGGAAAAATGTCTTCACAAATTTCATTGCATCTGACTAGCACAAACCTGAGAGAAAAACTTAATCTTGCATGGTTTACCTGGGTCTCTAGCAGCTAGACATGGCGGCAGCTGCACTGAGACATGTAATCAGCTACATACAGAATACTATAATTCAAACCAGAAAGAACTAAGGGCCAGGCGTAGGGTTGTCGGAAACAAGGCCTTGGTATCGATACTGGTCCCAATAACAGTATCATACCGGCATCGCTACTTAGGTATTGATACTCAGGCGACTGCAAAGTAAAATTTACAAAAAATTCAGAGCACGAATATTGAATAAGGTGGGTGCGGTACATAGATGCATTATTTAGGTAAAAATTAAAATTTATGTAGACACGAGGAAGCATCACTATTGCCAACTGACGTGCAGCAACAACTGATTAGAGACCGACTGGTACCGATACTGCCTAGTATGGAGTACCCAGGATCGATACTTTCAGGTCGATATAAAGTATAGACAGCAATTACTTCTTCTTCTTGTCATTACACGTGTAAGGGCACTGCATATTCTTCTGCTACATTGACAGGCAGCATTCCTTTGCAAAAATAACAGGCAGCGGATCTTTGTAAAGATTGCTGTGAACAGCAATCCAGTACTTAGTATCAAAAATATTCCTTCGTTCTGTACATAATTATGCATGGACCTCAGGTATTATTCAAATACTGCAAGACACTTGGTGCTCTCTGACTTCAGGTATTATTCAAATATTGCAAGACACTTGGTGCTCTCTAAGTACGCTGATAAAAATCATTTCTCATTCATATTATTACTTGTTTCAGTCAGCGGTGGAAAAAAAAAAAACAAACATTTGCGCCCAAGAAAGACATCAAAGACTATAAGTGGCAGTTGTCCCTTGATGTAAGAAAGGTTAGCTTTTCCATTAGCTTTCAAACATCTACTAAACTAAAATCTGAATATTTAATGGGCTAATTTAAGCTCTTAAATCACACATTTGCTTTACTAGAGCAGGACTATTTCGAGTTATCAGATTCTGACAAGTAGCAATGCCTGCTTCCGAACTGCATCGATGAGCAGTTGGTTAGTCCAGAGTTTGACGTTGCTAATCAACCACTCACTGATGCAGTTCGGGAGCCGGCAATGCTATCTGTCCGGACCCGATACTTCAAATCCTACGAATAAATTTATTTGACGGAAAAGCCTCCGTAAGAAAACTAAAATTTACCACAGTTCACTCGCAATCAGAAACAAGAACAACTGTTCAATCATTGCTAGAAAAAAGAATGAAATGTTCCGTTCAAACAATGTAATGGTCAGCTTTGACTGAGCAGAGGGCGTTTTCACCTTACATTACAATTGGTCGATAGTTTTAAGCCTGCTAGAGTCCTAGTGCATGCAGAGCTCATCCGCAAATCTTTAAAATTTTCCACCATTATCTCTCATAGCGCTCCATTGAACTAAATACGAATGAATTTGAGAGCTGCGGCTTTTCACATCAAGTCTCCGAAAAAGTTTTGGTTGATTTGCAGGTAAAGAACTGTGACTAGCACAGGATGTATCAGACCGATCGACATCCGAGAAATCATTTTCCAACAAGTAAACCTGTGCTTCAGGGGGTATAATTTTTTTACGGGACATATAGGTCTTATCATCATCTAACCAACAAAGTCTCCGCGCCACAAGGATCTAAGACCCGTGGCACAAGCGTCAAAACACTTTAGTTGAGAAAGAACGGAGCTCTAATGGACATTGACAAAGCACTAACAAGTACGGAACGTGTAAGACCATCCACATCTGAGATGATTTTCTGACGTTTATACCAGGAGGGTGATAACGAATGGTAGTATCGTAATCGACGAGTTGATGATCAAGAACATGTGGTGTCATTCCGAAACAAACCCTTCAATCTCTGCGATGGGTGCAAGATCATTCCAGCATCGCCGATAAATTTCCGCAGAGATGGAGGGGTTTCCGTCGGTACGGAACTTATCATAACAGCATCTCCCAAAAAAATAACACACACTCTATTCATTCACACGAAAGGATTACAATACGATCCTTTACAATCACTCTCCTTCCGTGAGCATATCTCTTTCACACCCCCGTACATCTACCTATCATCTAACCATCAATTTCCCCACACAGATAGGACCTCAGAACAACTCAGAACCATGGCACTGGCGTCAAAAATCTGAAGAGTAGGAACAAACGATGAGAGCTGGAGGAAAAGTACTTACATCGAGGTTTATCGTCTGGCTGGTTTGAGGGTTTCCGAGAATGTCGAGGCATGGTAATGGTTTCTGGCTATCCTAAGACAGTCGGTTCAGTTGTCATATCAGAGTAATCAGGGCATCTGAGCATCTCAATCTCAATATCAGTATAACAAGATGGAGAAATCTGAAAGCACGGATTTTACTGAAGAAATTCGGAGAAGATGAGCTCAAACAGTTTGTAGTAATTATCCAGCGGCGAGACAAGCACGAGCACGATCACCATTATAATACAACAATAATAATAATAAAATAATTTACAGTTCAAATGCGTGAGAAAGTGGAAATCACGAAGCAACGACAAGAGAGAGAAAAGTAAACAAATCGAGCGAACAGCAGAAACAGCCGAAACAGCGCTCGGTGCTAAAACGTAAACACAGAGCTGACAACAATGGCGGCGATTCTCAATGCCTAACAAGGGGAGAAATCCGTTTTAGTAGTTTTGGCTTCCCAACTGAACCGATTTCCAATATTTTGGTCTCAAAAAATCACGCAAAAAATTAGCTAGACGTTATCGTCGCCCTTTTTTCGATATTTGCCGTAGTTTTCGTAAAATAGACATTTTAAGGCGGTTTCTGGGAAAGCCACCGGTGGCGCTATCTGTAATCGCGGATTCTTACTACAACTCGGCATAGATTCACCTTAAGACTCTCAAACGGTTAGTTTGATTAAAATCATCATGTGCTGCCGGAACTTTACACTTAAAATGAGTGCTTTCCCCAATCGACTCCTTTCGTGTGGAGCCTTCGATGTCGTCGACTCCTGCTCGACTCCGTGAGAGCCTAAAACCAACGACCAATTACAACTCGTTGAGCTCGTGTCGGTACTCCCTATACAATATTTCCATCAAGGGACTCTAGCGTTTTCGTAACCGGAGTGACTGATTGTAGTATATGATAGTATACAAGGGACCAAATAATGTTAGGTCCGAGCATTGAATTGCGTGCATCTTGCGTGCGGTTTAGACCAATCAGAGAGCTTACGCACGGTCATGTGACCGTGCGTAAGTTACGCTCGGGACCTAACAATATTTGGTCCCTGGGACCAAATAATGTTAGGTCCCGAGCATTGAATTGCGTGCATCTTGCGTGCGGTTTAGACCAATCAGAGAGCTTACGCACGGTCATGTGACCGTGCGTAAGTTACGCTCGGGACCTAACAATATTTGGTCCCTGGTCTTTGATGGACCTTGCTTGATTCTGGTGCCGTGTGTAGCCAAAGACTTCTTTGTTTGTAGTAGAGTCCCTTGATGGAAATATTGTATAGGGAGTACCAAAGACTTCTAATACTATCTAGACTGGACATAAGGCCGATTTTAGGGCGGGGAAAGTGAATACCTGGGGTGGGACAATAATCGCATGTTGCGCCTGGCTACGCCGCATCCACGATTACAGTATGTGCTAAGATTTTCAGAAATACATTGATTTAAATGGGAAAATGACTTTTTTGAAAAATTAATTGAAAATACTAAAAAAAATATTTTTCCATAAAACTTGGTACCGTTTGAAAGCTCACGATATGCAGATTTCGGTTCGGGCCGGTTTTATTTGTGATTTTTGAATGAGAAACATTCTACAGGGGCTTAAAGTTGGGTACCGATTTTCTACAGGGTGTTTCAAAAAATTGTTTTCTTTGTACTTTTTTTGAATGGTTACAGCTCAAAAAAATAAAATTTATGCGATAAATTATTGAGATACACAAAACAAATAACTTTAATCATAACATAGATTACGTAAAATTGAGTATATACAGCTATGTAGGTTGTCTCAGCGGGGTACCGAAACTGTGGAACACCCCGTAGAATCGAGGAAAATTGACCTAACTTTGAGCCTCTGTAGAATGTTTACGATTGAAAAAATGGTATAAAAACCGGCCCGAACCGAAATCTGCATATCATGAGCTTTCAAACGGTACCAAGTTTTATGGAAAAATATTTTTTTTAGTATTTTTAATTAATTTTTCAAAAAAGTCATTTTCCCATTTAAATCAATGTATTTCCGAAAATCTTAGCACATACTGTAATCGTGGTTGCATACCGATCGGTTTCAATGGGCAGGCGTTATGTCCAGTCTAGATAGTACTAGAAGTCTTTGGGGAGTACCGACACGACACTTTATGCATTTTGACAGGAGTCGATTTTGTCGACCGCGTGAACGCATTCGAAGGTTAAGTTCGACAGTGGACCAGTGGTGGACTGGCGGATTTGCCGGCATTCCGGTCCGTTCTTATACGTTCCTGTACGAATCGACTCCTTCGTGTGGAGCCTTCGATGTCGTCGACTCCTGCTCGACTCCATGAGAGCCTAAAACCAACGACCAATCACAACTCGTTGAGCTCGTGTCGGTACTCCCTATACAATATTTCCATCAAGGGACTCTAGTTTGTAGCTGCCGCGGTTGGGCTTGCCAATACCGTCTTCTTCCATACCTCCAACCGCTCCATTGAGGTTATTTTCACTCGGGTTCTACGTTTACACAGCCGCTTATGGGAGACGGTGGATTTTTTGCAGTTTTTGGGATTTTTCGGGCATTTCTAGGCATTTTTCGGCCTTTTCGTCGATTGTTTCAGTTAGGGGGTCTTCGGCTGATGTTCCTGAAACATTTTGCGAAAAAAAAATTTATCACCGAAATTACCATAAGCTTTAATAGAAGTCCCTCACAACTGAAAGCATCTATGCTTGGGACTTCTGTTAAAGCTTATGGTAACGGTGACAAATTTTTTCTTTCGCAAAATGTAACAGGAACATCAGCCGAAGACCCCCCCCCCCCAACTGAAATAATCGACGGAAAGGCCGAAAAATGCCTAGAAATGCCCGAAAAATCCCAAAAACTGCAAAAAATCCACCGTCTCCCATAAGCGGCTGTGTAAACGTAGAACCCAATGAGCTATAACTTTAGAGTGGCAGCGGGCTGGTCCACCTTGTGCCACACAGGGTAGAAGGAATCCCGGGAAAAAGCGGAATTTGGACGGCAGATTCCGAGTTTTGAGGTTAAATTTTGTAGGTAGTTCGGAATTTGGCGGGAATTTGGACGCCAGATTCGTAGGTCGTTTCCGGCGATGCCCGAGTTTGTTTACGAAACGACCGGAAACAACCTACAAAATTTAACCTCAAAATCGATTTTTACGGCAAGATGGCGGCGCCCTAGGTGACAACAATGAACCAGCGGAACGTTCCTTGATGTGCCACTCTAAAGTTATAGCTCATTGGTAGAACCCGAGTGAACATAACCTCAATGGAGCGGTTGGAGGTATCAAGGTCCATATACTACAGGTCAGTCACTCCGGTTACGAAAACGCGTCCGTTCTGCGCATCGGGGCGAAAAGGAGCGGGAGTTCAAATTAACGTGTGTTTTAATGGGGGGAAAGCACTAATTTTAAGTGTAAAGTTCCGGCAGCACAAGATGATTTCGATCAAACTAACTGTTTGAGAGTCTTAAATAGAGCTTGTAGATTAGTAGGAGCCCATTCATAAGGCTTTAATATTATTTTTTCCATTTTTAAATGATTTTTAAAGATTGGGTACGAATACCGGCAGATCTGCTTCGCCCGTGATCCGCTGATTCACTGTCGTATCTCATTAATTTCTTTACCAAAGGGTGTTTTTTTTTATTACGCAGTTATTACACGTCTTTACTTCCATATTCACGAAATCATAACTCAAAATATTAGAAGAAATCACAGTTAATGGCTGCTAAATATGCAGTTTGTACAGCGGCGACACTGCAGACCGCTAAGCAAGCAGCCTTACCAGCGATTTCTTTTTATATTTTGAGTTAAAATTGTGTGTACATGAAGGTAAAGACGTCTAATAATTGCACAAACAAAAAATAACACCCCTTGGTAAAGAAATTAATGAGGTACGAGTGAATCAGCGGATCACGGGTGAAGCCGATCTGCCGGTATTCGTACCCAATCTTTAAAAATCATTTAAAAATGGAAAAAATAATATTAAAGCCTTATGAATGGGCTCCTACTAATCTAAAAGCTCTATTTAAGACTCTCAAACGGTTAGTTTGATTAAAATCATCGTGTGCTGCCGGAACTTTACACTTAAAATGAGTGCTTTCCCCCATTTAAACACACGTTAATTTGAACTCCCGCTCCTTCTCGCCCCGATTCAACCGGCACCGATGGGAGCGGGGCAGCGATCTGCCGCGGAGCGAGACGAGGAAGATGCGCAGTGACTGACCTGTAGTATATGGACCTTGGGAGGTATGGAAGAAGACGGTATTGGGCTTGCAGAGGGCAACTGTGATTATTGTGATTTTTAATTTTAATTTTTTAATTATAATACTTTCTCGTGTTATGAAAGCGTACAATAAGAATATTTGTGTTTATTTTATGCCTCCGCCACCATCTCTTTAGCATTTATTTACTAAGTATGTAAATTGTAAGTATGAATTACTTCTGAACTCTGAAGTCCCTCTCCACTCCACTAATAATAACGCGTGAAGCGGCGGAACATGAAACACGAAATAACTCATTCAAGTTGATATCAAAAAAGTGATATTGCACGGTCCGTTGATCTTGCGTGGTATTTATTTCAAGCCAGAAACATGCCGATCTCTCTTGATATCAAATACAAATTCAAGGAAGGTAGTTGGACCAGTTTCGTTGAGAGGCTTGGCATGTTCTTTGATTTACATGGAATTTGTGACGAAGAGGAACAACGGAAGTACCTCCTCACGCAAGTATGTACCAAAACATACAGATGAAGAGATGAAGAAGCTGTCAAAATCGACACCAATTCTACAACTTCCATATCATCAAATTGTCACTTTGTTTGGGAACTTCGTTGAAGGAACACCTCCGAACCATGAGAGTTTGTCGATTCAAAATCAAAGGCATTTGTTGAATCAAATGTCTCAAGGTGATGATGAGTCAGCTTACGAATTTATGCTCAGATTGAAACATCAGGGCGGGAAGTGCGATTTTCCGCCGGAAAAATTGGACAAGTTTGTGCTTCAAAAATTCAGGATAGGAGTCCGCGATCTTAAGCTGCGACATCTGCTTTCAAAGCACTGGAAGTATAAAACTTGCAATGACGCGCTTCACATGGCCAATAAGTTTGAAGCCGATTTAAAGGATCAAAACGAAGGCATGGGCGTGAACGTGGGTTATCGCTCAGAAGTTCGCAGGGATGCCGACTTTGCCTCACGAAAACAGCGGAAGTCTCGGAGCAGACCTCAACAAGCTTTGGATGCTAGTGCTCAACCAAACAACCATAGATTGGCTGGTTCCACTCAGCCTCCCCCGCCTCTCCTAAGTAGCCAATGCACTACCCAAGCAGCAGAATTTTGCAATTAATTGTACACTTTATAGCAATTTCATTGCAAGCAAATTGCAATTAAATTGGCAATTAAATCAACAATTAATTGCCAATTTTCCTTCAATATCCTGGCAATTTGTGGCAATTAATTGAAGCAAAATTGCAGGGAAATTGCAATTAAATTGCAATTTATGGGGTTGAAATTGGAGAGAAAGTGAAAGGGGCGGTAGAGTAGGGATGGAGGGAGGGATGGGGGGGGGGGGTTGGGAAGAATAAAATCGATAAAAATTATGATCATACTTTTCGGTGAATTCCATACATCTGTCTCTCTCACTTTCTAGACAAAGTTTAACGCCACGACCGGAAATCGAACCCGCGACCAAGCAATTCCTAGCCTAGCGTCCTAACCAGTACACTGCCCAGACAATTGAGGATTTGCGACGAATTTCAAGTATATATAAGTTTGCGGACGTTCATTTTGGAAAATACGGTCGGATGTAATCCGATTAGCGTGAAAATTGGTGGTCCCAGGTAAAATTGGTCGAGGAGTCCGATTCTGCTATCCATTTTTCAAATTTCGAAAATCCAAGATGGCGGCGATATGCTTATCATGACTAACTTGCCTACTTTTCAACGGATTTGCACGAAATTTGAGACTGGGAGATATTTCCACACGAGGAAGCCAAATCTGCCATCTGTTATTTAAATTTAGAAAATCCAAGATGGTGGCGATATGCATATCATGTCTAATATGCCTAGTTATCAACGGATTTTCATGATATTTAGTATCCGAGGGCATATTTACGTAAGGAAACTGAATCTGCTACCTTTTTTTCAAATGCCAAAAATCCAAAATGGCGGTGATATCCTCATCATGACTAACTTGCTTAGTTTTCAACGGATTTACAAACAATTTAGCATCCAGTGGTATTTTCACACGAGGAAGTCGAAAATGTCATCTACTATTTAAATTTTGCAAATTAAAGATGGCGGCGATTTGCTTATCACGTCTAACTTGCCTAGATTTCAACGGATTTACATGAAATTTGGTTTCCGGAGGTGTTTTCACGCGAGAAACCCGAATCTGCATCCATTTTTCAAAATTCAAAATCCAATATGGCGGTGATATGCATATAATCGCAGCGTCACTTAATATTGTCAAAATTGAACGAACTTGGGGTAAAAAATAATCTACACAGCAAGCACTTTACGATGGGCTTGGCGCCGATACCCGAAACTGGGGTTCAAAATCATCCAAAATTGTCGAATTTTTTATTAGGCCTAAAAGTCAAATTTAAATCAAATTTTGGGTATCAGCGCCTAGCCCATCGCAGAGTGCTTGCTGTGTAGATTATTTTCTACCCAAAGTTCGTTCGTTCAATTTGGACAATTTTAAGTGACGCTGCGACTATATGCATATCGCCGCCATAATGGATTTTGAATTTTGACAAATGGACGCAGATTCGGGTTTCTCGCGTAAAGTGAGTGCCAAAAATATTGATATTATTTATTGAAAAACTTTCAAAAAATTATTAATATTTTTTTTTTTTTTCACAATTGTTTAAAAATTCGTCCAAAATTTTCAATAACTTTTCAACAGTAGTTAGACAATTTTTAAAAGTTGTTGCCACATCATGGCAGTGGCGGTTCGTGAATTGTGGCAACAATTTATTTTCTCCATTTGAGCCTTTGTAAAACAATTGCTCCTCGATCCTCATGAAGGACACATTGCACTCAAGAAATCTATTCTTTTGCATAGGTTTAAATGGCAAAAATGCACGGTTGCCAAATTGCTCGAGCCGCTCCTGCAACATGGTGTCGACAAACTGGAAACACTTTTTTTTTTTTTTGTTGTTGTTGCTTCGGTGACCAAATTTAATTGCCATTTCATTGAAATTACATTGCAATTTCATCCGCAAAAACTGAGTGGACACTATCCAAATCTGATCCAGATTCCATTGCAATTTAATGGCAATTGAATTGCATCTCTCTTGTAATGAAGTTGCGATTTTATTGCAATGGAATTGCAATTTTATTGCAATGGAATTGCAATTTTATTCATGTCAATTTAATCGCGATTTAATTGCAATTTTTAGTCAGATTTATTTCAATAAAATTGCAATTTTACCTTCTTCAATTTAATTGCAATAAATTGTTGATTAATCGTCGATTTTTTTACAATTAATTGCAATTTCTGCTGCTTGGGTAACAGTGCTTTTAATGCGCATCACAGCCAGCAAATGCAAAGTTCATCGGGTGATTCTGATTTAGTTGGGTCTGTGATCTGGATGTGGGTTTGGCCTCAGATCCTTAAGTGGGTAAGAATTTTTTTTTTTAGTAAAGTAAAAAATTTAGTAAATTTAGTAAAGTAAATAAATTGAAAAAAATGAGTTTTACCTTTGATCCATAAGTGGGTTTGGCCTCTCTTTATGTGCATTTTATCTCTGTTACAACATCTTTCTAGATCTAGACAAGCTTTTAGATGAAGATAATATTAGAGAATGATCAGGCTGCACCCTGCTGAATCTCTTATCGTTAGTTATAGTCAGCAGTGTTAATCAGTCTACCTAAAATTATCAGTGTAGGTGTGTTAGAAAAGTGTTCTTTAATGGGGCTATTGCACAGTTTTGCTATAAGCGATTTAATAGTCGATTATGGCATAAAAACCTCAAAAAATAACGATGGCAGCACTAAAAACTTCCAAAATCCACTCCTAAACTCAATTAACGCAGTTATTTGCGCGAGCGTAATGGTGGCCGAAGGCACTAACAATGGGCGATTCCTATCTTAATTTCGTCACTCTTTCTATGCTGACAAGGATGATTCACAGAGTAATTAGTCGTCAGAGTGGTGATCCACATCCGATGAATGGTACCGCAACACCAAGTGACACCGGTGTCAAATGAAAGTAGTCTCTTATTGGTCACTTCTTGATGGAGTTTCAGAATTGTTAGATGGGAATCTCCTATTGTTAGTGCCTTCGGCCACCATTACGCTCGCGCAAATAACTGCGTTTATTGAGTTTAAGAGTGGATTTTGGAAGTTTTTAGTACCGCCATCGTTATTTTTTGAGGTTTTTACGCCATAATCGACTATTAAATCGCTTATAGCAAAAGTGTGCAATAGCCCCATTATAAACTAACTGTCGGCCCCATGTATCAGTCACTTTATTTTTATTATTGTAAGTATCATGAAGAATGAAATACTGTCGCGCTTTCTTCCGCTGACAATTCTACAGAGTAGAGACATTTTGAGTTTTAGGATTCAATTAGTTGTGGTACCTATATCCATCAATGCGGCAAGAAATGTCAGCGGGCAGTCAGCTTGCAATGAGTGTAACTTTTCTGACCAACAGACAGCACTCCAATGCATTTCCTGTAGCTGAATCCTTCTTATTCTCAATATTCAAAATATGCTTGCTGTACTTTTTTCCTCTTCCCTTGAGCTCATCCTATCATGAAAACTGTCGCTTGGGCTGATACAGAAAGTCTTTGTCTCTCTCCTTCCATATGAACGCGTGTGTTGGAAAAGGAAGGAGAAAGAGGCTAAAATCATGTGATGGCCCCCTTTGCTATCCTTTTCTAACAAATATGTTCAAATGGAAGTAGAGAAAGAAAGACAAATTCCTGTATCCGCCTATGAACTGTCTATGTGTGAAACTACGCAACCGTATAATTGATGCAATGTTACATCGCTTGTCCATAACAATTTTGAAAATTTGAAATATTAATTTAACTATAGATTGTACAGAACCAGGCTCAGACTCTTTTTCTTGATCTGTATTTATTTTTACTTAGTATGTACCCTGTGTTTGCTAAAGTTGCCATAAGTGCAACCTAGTTTTAAATGGAATAATTTCTAACATGAATTGATCATCCTTGAAGTCTTACCTATTTGTGCCTTATTATGTTTGAGGCTGAGATGTTTTATTGTTATCTCAAATCAAGCCTTACGTGACTAATTTATAATATAAAGCTGCTTTTCAGGACTGATTTTTACAAGATTTTTTATTTATTTTTTATAAAATTATAAAATTTACTAGGCATTTTTTTATTCCTGTTTATCTGATGTGATAGATTTATTTGCCCTGTAAATTTGATAAATCCCAGGTATGAAAGAAATATTTTTTAAATGCTTTCAAAATCTTGTCAGAAAATTTTCTGCCCTTATTTCTGAAACATGCTCAAAATACTTTTAAAATACTTCCTGGATCACATCGAACTTGTGCCATAATATTTTCGGTAATATTGTCAATTTATGTTATTCAAAGTCTTTTCTTCATAGTGTGTTCAGAATATTTTTCATTCATTATGAAAGCACTTTTTTGTTGTTTTTATATGGTTTTGAAAGCGTATTTATCTTTTTGGTCTCATTGTATCATTATTGAAATGTTCATTTTCAACATTTACTTCCTGCCTTAAAAGCCTTCCGGTCAATGAAAGGAATTTCAAGAAATAAATAAAGAAAAGAAATAATCAAAATTTGCGTTAACAGTTTAAGAGTTATTTGAAACTCCTGTTCTTGCTGTCAGTTTTTCATGTTTGCAATTTTCTTTCCATGAAAGTTTGAAAGAGCTTATAGGAGCTCAATGCTTAGGCTTACCCCCTCCTAAATAATTTAGCAAAATTAAATAGTTTTTTTTTTTTGTGTGTTTTTATTGTGATTCAATGTGTGATGAATTTCCTGCTTTTTCACAAATTTTACAAGCTTTTTTTTTCTTACCTATTTTTACCGTTCATTTTAGCGTTTACCTTTTTGGAGATAAGTTCGGTGCAGCTAAAAAGAGAACACTTGTGACAGAGCAACTGTTTTTCAAAAATAATTATTGTGATTACTGGAATTTCTTTGATCCCAATCATGGACCTGACCCTTGCTCACACACAACTACACTGATAGGATTGATTGTAAGACAAACGACTGTTTTTCAAAAATAATTTTGATTACTGGAATTACTTTGAACCCAATCATGGACCTGACCCTTGCTCACACACAACTACACTGATAGGACTGATTGTAAGACAAGCGACTGTTTTTCAAAAATAATTTTGATTACTGGAATTACTTTGATCCCAATCATGGACCTGACCCTTGCTCACACACAACTACACTGATTGTAAGACCGATTGTAAGACCGATTGTAAGATTGAGGACGGATTGTAACTTGTAAGACCATTGCTGTTCTCTCTATTTGTAAAACAATACTCTTGTAATATTTTTATTATATACCAAGTGCATTAAATTGAAATGCTCTTATTGATCATTTATCCTTCCTCGTAGTTAATTAAAGCCACTTCCGGAAAAAGGGCCCATTAAACCAATGGGTGTGATCTTCTCGAGAATGGGTCTGTTGCGTACTTTTGCTACATCAATATAACTCATTGTTTCTAACGTAAAATTCGGCGACAATAACAATGCGCTCATTAAAAACTTTCAAAATTCACTCATTAACTCAGAAAATACCTTCCATTTCAAACAACCCGCGCTACACTAGACACTATATCACAGACATATAACTACATAGATGGAACCCTCTCGTTTATGTAAACATGAACAGAACTTACAAACATTGGAATGTTTCGTTTAGATGCGTACATTTCTTATATTATTTTGTAATCTTTGATAAACCGAAGAGACCAGACAGCAAATGCAGCCAATAGTTCATGTATTTAGAACGGAATTCAATCATTTTGTAGTTACGATGTTGTTTACTAATGCGCGGTGGTTCCATCTTTGTAGTAGTATGCCGGTGCAAATAGTGTCTAGTGTAGCGCGGGCTGTTTGAAATTGAAGTGATTTCCTGAGTTAATGAGTGGATTTTGAATGTTTTTAATGTGCGCATCGTTATTTTTGCCGAATTTTACATTAGATTCAAGGTTCTATATTGTTGTAGCAAAAGTACCCTAGTAGAAATAAACCTCAAGGATTCTCAAGAACCCTCAACGATTTTTGAGGGTACCCTCAAAAATCATGAGGTTACCCTCAAGCTTCTTGAGGGCCCTCAAACATTCTTGAGGGCGCCATCAAAATCCTTTGAGGGTGCCCTCAAAAATCATGAGGACACCCTCAAGATTCTTGAGGGCCCAAAATATTGTTGAGGGTGCCCTCAAAATCTTTTGAGGGCAATGCAGACACCACCAAGATTCTTGAGGGCCCTCAAACATTGTTGAGGGCGCCATCAAAATCTTTTGAGGGTGACCTCAAAAATCACGATTACGCCCTCAAGGTCTTGAAAACCAATAAAAACTGTTTGATGGCGCCCTCAAAATGATGATGCAACGTTTGAACGTTCTCCCAAGCTTGAGGACCATCAACAATTGTTGAGGATGACAGCTGATATAATATCCTCAGAAACTTGTGGACATCATTATCAAATGATATGATGACAAGGAGGCATAAAATGTGCGATCTTACGATTCTTGGATCCCAATCCAGGGTGAGTATGGTATTTTTTCCATGAAACAAGTGAATGATTTTTGAGTTTTAATTTTTTTGCCTCCTGTGAAGTGTAACAGAATCAATTACATAACCTCCAGGCGCCACTAAAGTTCAAGAATCTATTACATAACTTCCAGGGGCTGGAACAGTGTAATAAAATCAATTACCTAACCTCCCGGCGCCACAAAAGCTTAAGCATCCATTACATAACATCCAGGCGCCACAAAAGCTCAAGACACCATTACATAACTTCCAGGGGCTGGATAAGTGTGAAGGAGACCATTACATAACCTTAAGGCGCCAAATGAGTCCAAGAATCCATTACATAACTTCCAGGGGCGAGAGAAGTGTAATAGAATCAATTACCTAACTTCCAGGCGCCACAAATGCTCAATAATCCATTACATAACTTCCAGGGGCGGGAGAAATGTGATAGAATTAATTACCTAACATCCAAGTGCCACAAAAGCTCAAAAATCCATTACATAACTTCCAGGGGGTGGAGAAGTGTAATTAAATCAATATACATAACCTCCAGGCGCCGCAAAAGCTGAAGACTCCATTACATAACTTCCAGGGGCTAGAGAAGTGTAAAGGAGACCGTTACATAACCTCCAGGCGCTAAATAAGCTTAAGAATGCATTACATATTTTCCAGGGTTCCAGTTCAAAATTAAAATCAGTGTGACTCCACCATCAAACACTGTTTCGTTTATCCAGTTTCCCTGGTAAACATTTTAGCAACACAGCACCATGACCGATGTTGTGATCGGCTTCATGACCGATGAAGCTGGCACTATGTTTTCCATGGTGCTCATGGTGCTATGATGCACTGGCACCATGACCGATGGTGCTAGCACCATGATACAAAGAAAAATTAAAGTTTCCGTATTTTGCTTATTTAATTTTAGAAATCTGATAGCAGATTTGGATTCCTCGACCAAAAATACACGAGGACACCAAGTTTCACGCCAATCGGACAAAAACAAAGCGTATTTTCTTTTCAGACGTCCGCGCAACCTTATATACCCGAATTTCGTCTCCCATCATCAACTGTCGGAACAGTGTATCGGTTAGGGTGTAGGACTAGGGATCGGAAGGTTACGGGTTCGAATCCCGGTCAGGTCGGTACGATATATGAAAAATATGTGACCAATGAAGTTTGAATAAGTACATACGAGTCTACTTTTTGTCGACTACATAAATCCCCAATATTAACCCTCCCCACCACCCCCTCCCCATTAACGCCCCATCTTATCCCCGAACCTATCCGAGAAAAACCATCAAGATTTTTTGAGGGCGCCCTCAAGATTCGTTGAGGGCACCCTCAAAGCCCTCTGTTCCAATTACCCTCAATGAGGGCTTTTCTCTTGAGGGCCTTGAGGTTTATTTCTACTAGGGTATGCAACGGACCCATTGTGCATTGTGAGGAAATGGAAGTTTTTTGCTGAAGAGCACACCTCTT
This sequence comes from Trialeurodes vaporariorum, assembly GCA_011764245.1. Taxonomy (NCBI): domain Eukaryota; kingdom Metazoa; phylum Arthropoda; class Insecta; order Hemiptera; family Aleyrodidae; genus Trialeurodes; species Trialeurodes vaporariorum. Next base: position 7,442,586 of record VMOF01000379.1, read on the forward strand.
GTTTTATGGGCCCCTCTACTGGAGATGGCCTCATTTGAGCTCATATACCTATCAGAGTTTAATTTTGTTGAAGAACAAGATTGAATGCCTCACTTTTTTACTGCGGTCAGCCAGTCTGGTTTCAGTGTTCCGTTGGAACGAGACAAGCGAACCAATCCGAATAGCCAGTCTACCCTACGCAGTTTCTATTGATCAACTGAGAGTGCCTAACTCATTGCAAAATTATTCTCTGGCTATCCTGTCATCTTTTGCTTTGATACTTGACAAAATTTGTTTCTTGCAGTACTTAACTCAGCAAGAAAATGTCAACCTATGCAATTTCAACGGGACAAGTCCCAATTACATGACAAAAGTAACAGGAAATGAGCAACTTTTCTAATGACAAAGCAGGCAAAAAGAGAAAGATTAAATTTAAAAACAAAAACATGCTCTTTAATGAATTAAATTGAAATTTATTTAATAAATGGGGCTCTTGCAAATTTTTGCGACAGGGGATTGAAGAGTTGATTCATGCATATACCCGGTTGTTGAACCGGTATAAATGACGATGAGTACATTAAAAAATCACGAAATTCACTCGCAGAATCGGGCTTAATGGAGGAGAGACGCAGGTACCATAGGAGATTCCTACCTAAATTGAGACATATTTCTGTGTTTCCGGAGAGAAAGTGGCAAATTAGACAGGAATCTCCCATGATACCTGCGTTGAACTGCCAATACAAACTTGCCGCTTTAGCAATTAAGTATGTGAGTTTATTACTCAATTTTAGACTTTCTCAGTGGCGGCTCGCCAGGTGAGGCAAGAGAGGCGAAAGGGAGCCATCACCTCACATTTTTTGATGGAGGAGAAAGATAAAAAATTAAACAAATACTTTACACAGGTTAAAATGGTTTTTATTTCACCTTTCTCTGTTTCACTAGTCCGAAAAGTGTGATTGAAATACAGAATTTTCCAAAAAATTCAAGTGAAAAGCGTTTAAAAATAATATCCTGTGCACCTTTCATTTTTGTCGCCTCACCTCCACGAGCCGCTAGTGATCCCCCCCCCCCCCCCCCCCCACCGGTGGTTTGGAACATTCAGAAATTTTGGCTCACATAGAAAATTTTAGGCGCAAAAAAAAAAAAAAAAAAAAAAAAAAAAAAAAAAAAAAAAAAGAGTTGGAAAATTACTGATTGTGAGTATATGTTTAACGAGCATCAATTTCTTGAAAATTGGTAACATATGTATGTGTATTTTAAAATGTATTTTTTCCCTATATTTGCCCTGTCAGTTAGTGATTACGCCCATTAGGGTCATATTTATGACCACGAAAGTTAGAGTTTCACGGACCAAATGCATGAGAAGCAAAAAAAAAAGTCCTCAGACTTTATGCCCCCCCCCCCCCCCCACCCCCGACAAGACCTGAAAGCCACCACGCTACTGCGCTCAGCCCGGGTCAGAGTTGCCAATAGTGGCTAGATTCGTCCACACGTGGACTATTTTGATGAGAATTTCCTATCCACAGCGTAGCTAGTAACCAACTCGAAAACTGTCCACGCGTGGCTATTCCACCCCGTCCAAACCTGGCAACACTGGCCCGGGTCCATCCCAAACGTGTCAAATCGTATTTTGGCGCCTAGTGCCCAGAACGATTTCTATTGGTTGTGATCTCGGGGGGTTGCCTTATCAGTTTGGACCTCCCTCAAATGTCAACAGTTCTCATTTTTGAGGTTAAGCCGTTAAGCATCCATGATTGATAATTCTCTTTACCGATACCGAAATGAAACCGATCCTAAGTCTTATTTTATTTGAGTCGCGTAAAGCTTAGCTTGCTCTCAATTTTGCATCACTAAGATGGAAGATTTGCTTCAACAACTTATATCCGAAGCCACGGGTCCTAAATTTACCGAAGTTCGAGTTGCTGCCCAGGAAGCATATGGTAAGTTGGCTTTATCACTATTCATCATACCTACTGAAAGATATAAGTAGTATCTCTGCTATTGCTATTACTAACAAACTATCTGTTAAGTATTTGAAGCAATTGAGACAGTAATATTTGTAATCTAGCTCTTCTATACTAGCAGCAGTTCTGTTTGGATGGCTACAAGAGGAAACGATGTTCCAGTATTGTTTGTGACTCTCTGATGAAGTTAGGTAAATTTTGGTTAAGACAGCGATGATACTTTAGGACTTGGCCACCAGGTATGAACAATATTCAGGCGAACTCCTTGCATAAAATGTGACACCAGTGCAGTGATTCTAAATAATTGTTACACCCATCATGCTGTCTTGATGCCATACTTTTCTGCTTTTTATTTCATTTGTTCCTTCGAGTTTATCAGACACGACTAAAAAAGAGA